>JALMQS010000164.1:0-186746 GCA_024734495.1 Forficula auricularia
TCAAGGGTAGCAAGAGAATATTTTGAGGCTCCTCTCCACAGATGAGAGCCGTATTCGAGACAGGGGCGGATTTGGGCCTTGTAGATGGTGAGAAGTTGTGGGGGTTTGTAAAATCGCTTGGACCTGAATAAGAAGCCAATCTTCCTTGCTGCAGATTTCGCCACAGAGGAGATGTGTTCATTCCAAGACAGGTCAGATGCGACAGAGACGCCCAACATGGATAGGCTGTCACACATTTTCAGGGTATTCGAATCGAAGTGAATATCAGGGAAATCTCTATTTTCGCGCCTAGAAATTAGACAACATTGAGTCTTATTTGAATTAAAGTTAACTAAATTTTGAGAGCCCCATTTATTCAGTTTGTCTAGGTCGAGAGTAATTGAGGAGGCAATATTGATTCGATTATTCGGGAGAGAGGGTTTGCCGTGTAGAGTGCTATCGTCGGCGTAACAATGAGTGGGGTTTGCCGTTTGATCAATAAGGTCGTTTATATAAATAAGGAATAGTGTGGACGAGATTACAGCGCCTTGGGGAACACCAGAGTTTGTGGAGAACGATTCTTATTTTTCCTCATATATATAGACATTTCCGCAAGTTAACTTTTTAAATTATTTTAATTCCAATATTATAAATTTGACTTTTCATCAAAAAGCACTAACAGAAAAGATAATAAATTCTACTTCAGTATCGTTTAAGAGCCCAGAAGCTTTTATTTTTAGTCCTATGAGCTAGCAATTTTTTGGGTCCTGAAGAAGAATTTTTTTCTACTTTTTAGTGTTTTTGAAATAAATTCGTTTTACTTTTTTTTTTTTTTAATTTTATATCTTTATTGTCTTAGCATTAAAAATATGTTGAGGAAAAAATCCTATAGATGCGTTTGCCATCCATAGATAAATTCTCTAAATTTTGAATAGATGTCCCCCTATCGTGATTTTCGCAAATACCTATATTTCAAAATTAAATAAAAATAAAATTTAAAAATATATAGTATTGTAATTAAGCCATAATTATGTTTACATTAACTATATTTTTTAAGCTTTAAATGAATTTATCACTATCAATTCCTGATATCAATGAAATATCGTATTATCATCATACGATAAAAGTAATTAATAATTTTTAAAATTTTCTGTAATTACATGTTGTTTGTTGACTTATTTGTATGATAAAACCCGTAAGTCTATATTATTAGTTTGAAAAAATTTAGAAACTGAAGTGTTCTTTTGCAGATTATCAGTTAATGCTTTTTTTTTTAAATTGCCTCTTTCAAAAAGAATATGATATGGAACCTCGAGAAAAAGATGTTTGTTCTCTTAATAAAATCAGAGTATAATTCGTAATAGTTCAGCAAACTATATCTTTCAAGTGTTCTGATGAATTCAGAGGAGCAAATAAACGCGGCAGTTAATGCTTAAACGTAAACCCTAAAATAGCCAGTAAATTATTGATAGACTGGATACATGCCCGTTGGCGAACATTAAATCGCCAATCGCTATATAATACATTCGAGCATTAACGAAAAACATACGAGGCTCTCTATTTTTACAGGCAAATAAATAGGTGAAGCCAAGACAGATAGACAAACGAGGAGCCTCGTTTGGATCCGAAGTGATTTGCTTGAGAGAAACGAAGGTTAAATTTGGCGGATTGTCAATAAATTAAAGAAGCTTTAGTGGATAAAATTAATCCTTGCACTTTTCATGATTAGGAAAACTGATCGATAAAATCGCCGATCGAAAGGGTAGAAAAAATAGTTTTATAAACGAATTTAGTCAACTCTAGTAGGTGTTAAAAAAATGAAGAAAAAGTACAAACATTTTTAAGGCTTGGTAGATTGAACAAATTTTATTAATTTGGCATTTATTAATTCAATTATGTGTGTCAAGTTTGAGCTCATTAGTTACAACGCAGAACACACTCCTCAAAAACAAGATAAATATTGGAAGTATGTGAGATGAAATCGCTATTGTAGGTAAACAAGGATGGACAGGGTAAAAAAAAGAAGATTTTAGGGAAAAGTGCAATATACAAAAAGTCAGCTTATGGGTCCAAAGAAGAACAGATTCGAGTGCACACGTGTTACGAATGAATGAAGACCCACTGGTGAGAAAACTACATGACAACAACTCTACAGGGTAAAGAAGACGGGGTCGTCCAAGAAAACGTTGGAAAGACGATCTGGAATAAACAGGCTACCGTTTGATAAATCACCATATGAGAATTCAATTTTAATTTTTTTCTTATTTACGACATTTTTGAAGCTGAAATCCAGAAGCTAGAAGTCCAAAATCTAATCAGTTCTTTGTTTTGGAAATACGAAAATTTGACACCCTATTGATCATTCTAATACTCTGCTTCTTGAACTATAGTGGGTATTTTAATTTTTTCGACACAGTTAAAAATAAATAATTTTTAAAGAAAGTTCACTTCATGGATAAATACATATTATTAAATTTTTAAGTTATGTTTAGCTAAAAATAAATAAATCTTACTGGATAATTGTTGTTTTTTATTAATTGTCCTGAGTTTTGTTTTAGGCTAAACCGCAGTACTTAAACTTTTTGAATCATTAAGTACTTAGCTGAAAATAATATACATGGTGTTTCAGGAGAAATGGTAAATGTTTTGGCAGGTGGTAGTATAGACGAATTGTAATAAAAAATGCCATATAACATGTGTCCAATTTGTATTGAGTACAGAGATACAGCTCTTAGTATGTAACCCAATATCGCCATACTCAGCATGCGTTAATACGTGCGGCATGTTTACACGCTACAGTACAGTAGACTTGGCCAACAAATCACAATGAAAACTTCAATGTAAACTAAAGCACAGCTTCACAACTTGAACATCTACACTCTACTGCTGACATTCGATAAATGCGCCCATAGCAACCGGTGTACCAAGACACGAAACGAAAATGCATTGAACTCAGCTGTAGCTCTGTACTCAATAAAAATTGGACACATGTTATATACCATTTTTTATTGCAATTCGTCTATACTGACACCTCCTAAAATATTTACCATTCTTCCTGAAACACCCTGTATAGTTTCTAAAATTGCATAGAAAGCACACATTTTCTGTCTCGCGTAAATTCTCAAAATTGTTCCGGTTTGAGAAATTAATATTATAGTACTTAATATGTAAAATTTCAGATCTAGCTTACCAAGATGTGGGACATAATTTCTCCATAAACAAATTCCTTTTCTTGATTATTTATGTAATCGTAGAAAATATAAATACACTTATCATTGTTTTTTAATTTAGTTATTTATTCATAATTTAATAATAATAATACATGTATCAGACAAATAAACTAATAATTTCGTTAGTTTGATAGGATGTATTTTTTCCCTTCATGCTACTTCCGTTTCCATTTCTCATCATGTTTCTTATTAATTATATACGAGCGTAGAAACAGTTCTTCTCTATTCATTTGAGTTTATTTACATTCTAAGGGGGTTTCTCTGTGTGTGTGGGTGTGTAAATAGAATGATGTGTTCCATCGTAGCTTGAATGCCCACAAACTCCTTTTAGAAACTCATCTTTTGTATGGAAAATGAATGTTTCCAGGCAATATTCATTCCTCCATACGAAAAAGAAATCTACTTTGAAAGAATACATTTTTATTTTATTTTCTATAATATCTATGTATTTATAAAGGAGAAAAAGTTGGCTTTATTTTTATTGAAAGTTTTTTAGTTACTTGTTCAAGTTTTGAATATCATTTTAAGATGGGCAATTTCTTATTCAATTCAGATTTGGAGTGGATGGAGGATGAAAATGCCAAATCGGGTTTAGTGAAATAAGATTTATAGATTTGCTTCGCTGGTATTTACGAATATAATATTAAAAAGAGAAAGATTACATTTTCTCGTACAATTCTTTTCAATAGAAATATGATAAACTGGTATGCACATGACACTTGGACTTGATCGAAAAAATAATGACGAAAAGTTATAAAGTTATTCTAGAACGTTGTTATTTTTTAGAGTAACAGAATCGATTTTATTAAAAAATTAAATCAAAGTGCTTAATCTGAGATATTAAAGAAAATTTTATTTACATAGCAAAAAGGCTGTCGTATCTGGAATCGTAGCACGTGCCATATGGGCCTATTCAATAAATAATTAGTTGATTTTGTTTAAATGATTCTTATTTTTTTTTTTCAAGAAATTAAAAAATTATTTCATATAAAAGCTTGAGCCATGAATTTCGAATCAACTAAGATGAGCAGTTTAATTTTCAGATCTTCCGCAAAAAATTAAAACTGTATGCTTTTAGTATTTTACAAACATCCGAATCTCAATCTACATATTTACTTTTGAACTTTTACAATTCTTGGATTTTTGACTTTCTATCTTTTTTAACAGACTTCATTAGAATCACAATTGATAAATACCTATCAATAAAAATCAAGCAATCAAATGTTTAAAAAATTTAGAATGGAGATCGTTCATGTTAAATAATGGTGGTTAAATTAAAATATTAAAATTTAAAAAATTAATAAAATTCTCTGAAAATGTTTATTTGATTTTCTGAAGACGTTTAGTATGTTTCTGGTATTCAGTCAAAAAAATAAAATTTATAAGGTTTATTTTCCGAGCTTTCGATCTTTTATATGGTCATCTTTAGGGTTATAAATATCTTAATTTATTTTAAAAAAATAAAAAACATATTTTTTTCATTTTTATACTTTTTGATTTTTATATATAAAAAAAAAAGGTAAGTATGTAGAAGTCGAGTAAGGCTTGCACGCAAGATTTTTCACAAAAATCAGTGATGGTATCATTTACTTAATCCGAGATGTTAAATAATAATATAGTTTCTATTAAATGCCAGAAGGATTTTACTCACCCTCTTGCAAATTGAACCAAAGTGGCTAAAATCCGGGTATTGGTTGTCCTTCGAGGCGAAACCAAGAAAAAAGTAATTTTATATATATATAACAGTGTTTCGCAACCTTTTTTGGATCATGCTCCAACTAGAAACATCACCAATTTTGAATCGCCCTCTAACATAATAACAGTCCACCGAATTCAGAAAAATTATACCTAATATAAATAGGAACCGGTCTTCAAATAAAAGATGAATATTGATAAAATGGTTTTTAATTTGACTTTTTCTGCAAGACATACCTACAAATTTTATATTAAACTTTGTAGGTATTTTATAAAAAATAAATTGACAATAGTGATTATATCGGGCTGATATGACGAATACACCTCATTTTCTCCCTAAAATATTAATTTTTCCCCTGCTGTGTGGCGTACGGTCCATTTTGGAAACAGTGATCTATGACATCTCAGATTAAGTAGATCAGACTCAGTGATTTTTTCAAAAAAAAAAAAAAATCCTCTTCTATTTTTTTATTCTTAGTCCAATATTTAAATTAATATTAAAGAAAATAATTCAAATAGAAATGTTTATTTTCGGATGTTATTTTTGCTTAAATATAAAATTTTTCATATTATATAAATGAAAATAAAATTATCTTCACGTTTCTTGGTAAAATACTTTTTCATCTAGATCTGGTTGTTGTCACAGTCAATCACTATAAACATTTTGACGTTTCATGGTTATTATCGTGCAATTTCCAACATACAATTTAAAAATGTAAAATCAGGGTAATTTTATTTTATTTTTTTCATTTAGATTGTGACAGGTATATAATTAGTATTTAATAAAGTTTCTGAGATTGTTTTAAAAGTCAGCCATGGTGTATTTTAAAGTGCGTTGGAGGGATGGAAGGCGAGGTTTTTTAATAATTAAATGATCGCACAAGGCCAATCGGCAATGGATTTCAAAGAAAGACAAGTATCTATTTAAAAGAAAGAGGCGAGCGAGAGGTGGGAGTTGAGGGCCTCTTGCCAGCCTTGATGCCAACCCGAAGATACACTGCCAATTCGCTACTGGTTCAACATTTACTACGAAAAAACCATCTATCTTTATAAACACTCTCCATTCATGTGACAGATTTTTATTAATATATTTTTTTTTAAGACTAAACAAATTTGAATTCATGAATAAATTTTTTATTTCAATGAAATCCGAGCCACTTGATCTAATTCCAATTTCATTCCGTTTTCGTCTTAAGGGATATACCTACATAGTAAATATGTAATCATTTAAATATATAAATTCTACATTAATTTACAAGTATGATGTAACATAAAACAAATGCATCACTGTATAATATTGATTTTCTATTTCAATTTAATTAAGTTGATTTTAGTAGTAATTGAACTAGATATTGAGTAGTTCGATATTATTGGGTTATAAGTTGATAGCTTTCTTGATTGTGAACTGACTAGAAATTATAGAACTACGAATCGTATTCGATTTGAGTATTTTTTGAGCTGGAATTACTTAATGAAAGGAGGGAGGGGTACCGCGACATTTCATCCCCCGGCAAAACATCCCCCGACAAAACATCCCCCGACAAAATATCCCCGACAAAATATCCTTGCTGAAGACATAAAGGAATCGAGTGAAAATCAAAAATACGATTAATGCTCATCATGAGGAATAACCATTCTATATTGAATTTTGACGTTTCGGTTTTTATTGGTAACCATTGCTGAAGACATAGAGGAATCGAGTTAAAATCAAAAATAGCGATTGATTCTCATCTAGTACTTGAAGAATAACCATTCTATATTGGATTTGTGACGTTTCGGTTTTTATTGGTAACATTGCTGAAGACATAAAGTCCAGGTTAAAATCAAAAATAGCGATCGATTCTTGTCTAATACTAGAGGAATAACCTTATTGCATTCCATTTTTGATGTTTTGATTATTAATGACAACCTCTACTGAAAACGTGGAGGAATCGACTTAAAATCAAAAAGACTAAATTCTTTTATGATAAACAACTCAAACTTGAAAAACGTCAAAAATCTAATATAGAATAATTATTCTTCAAGTACTAGATGAGAATCAATCGCTATTTTTGATTTTAACTCGATTCCTCTATGTCTTCAGCAATGGTTACCAATAAAAACCGAAACGTCAAAAATCTAATGTAAAATTGTTATTCCTCGACTATTAAATAAGAATCAATCGCTATTTTTGAATTTAAGTCAACATGGACTGTGTGTTGATTAGAAAAAAATGGGAGCCCGAAACACACCAAGCCCAACGATTGGCTGTTCGGTTTTCAATGTGTGTTTGATTAGAAAAAAAATGGGAGCCCGAAACACACCACGTCCGACGATTGGCTGTTCGGTTTTCAATGTGTGTTTGATTAGAAAAAAATGGGAGCCCGAAACACACCCCGTCCGGACTAAACTTTCGGAGGTTCGGTTAATATATATTCAGTTCTGCTCGGTTGGGTTCGTATAGCTCCTTTTGGCGCCAACCGAACCGACTAAATACGAGCCCGAAAAGGAGCTATACGAACCCAACTGAGCCGAACTGAATATATATTAACCGAACCGGAGTCGATTTGCATTACTCACAAGATTCACGCGGGGAAGGGTTATTTTGTCATGAGATATTTTGCCGGGGATATTTTGTCCGGGGATATTTTGTCCGGGGATATTTTGTCGGAGGATGTTTTGTCGCGGAATCGGAGGGAGGACCTCGCCTCCGTATTTCTTTCTATTCATTGCTATTAATATGTTACGCTAATGTCCATCATCAAATGGATAGGCTCTTTTAAATTAGATGGACCTTGGATGGATCCTGAGACTGTATGATGGAAATTAAGCAGTTTGGCTTTTTTTTGGTCTATATATAACAATAATTAAATACGGAACCCAAAAAACTGTAAATAGTAGAAAAATTAAATTTAAGCTCAGGATATCATTCTTAGAAAGCTTTTGATTCAAATCGATTCTTCGGAAGTAGGTAATTCTCAACCCCAATTTCTGCAACGTTTAAGCCTGATGTTCACTGTCTGTTTGTCTATCTAGATGAGTGGATTCCAAAAACGACGAGGACTAAAGATTAGAAATCTGTAAAAAGTTCATTCTATTGCCAAAGCATTTGAATTAAAAAAAAAAGAAGTATTTAGGTATTATAGCTTCAGAAATACCCGTTCAAAGATGCAAAAAATCATCAAAATATCCAACTAGATTGTTACTTAACATATTTCGCTAATTAGTCGAAATATGGCAAACAAGTTTGTATTAAATAACAGCTCTGTGCTAAGTTTCAACATTCTAGCTCAAATTATTTATTCGCTGACTAAATAAGTAAAATTTGCGGATAGCGTACAGTGCCTTAACAATGTTTTAACTTGTTGATACAATTTTAATGTTAGAGTTTAAGAAACTAAAAGTGGTAAGCGAGCTTCAAGACAAATTTTTATATTTGAGGTCTATTAATACTAAAAATTTTGCACTGGTTTTCGCGAGTGAAGAGCTCGTGCTCTAGAGAGCAGCAGATGTTCTTAGAACAAGTGACGCGTTCGCTTTTTGGTTTTTACCCCGCCAACCTCCGGATTAGAATACGCCTTTCTGTTTGAAATCCCTTCCAAGAAAGAACCTGTTTCAATGAAATAAGAGATTTGTTAATGGTACCCTGGCTCTATCTCTCTATCACTATCTTCCTCACCAAATACGAAATCCTATCTCTGTATTCCATTTTTTTTTACATATGAGTCATTCACTGGACACTTAAAGAGAAGGAAACCAAAGTCTTGATCTAATTATCGTTGAAAAAAAAATACTCGGAGCCGCATCAAATATCCTTGGACGAATGATTAGTTGATTAGAAAAAAACACGAATTTTTATTTTTTTGTTTCAAGTAAAACTCATTTTGTTTGATTTAATGATAGTGTAGTTAGAGTTCAATGCACGGCACCTTAATTGCCAAATAGAGAAGAGAATGACCAGGAACAAGTTCAAGGAGACATTTTTTTTCTATTATATAAAGAGTTGGGAAATTATTTTTTTTCACTATTAGGTACCTACTTGTTTTCTCTTACTTAAAATTTTATTAAAAAGTTATTATGTTGGAAATTTTTTAATATAGATAATAATCCACCAATCTATTTAATATTATTTTATTTTATTTTGAATAAACGCTATTTATTTAGATTATTAATAAATTTTTAAGTGTTTTATGATAAAAGCGTTAACTATTAAATGATATGATCCATAAAAAATAGAGTATTTTAATGTCAAATTATAAATTTAAGAACTTTTTTCAATTTTTAAACGCTTGTAACTGCTAAAGAGAAAAAAAAACTCTAAAAAGAGAAACGTGTATAGGTAAATTCTGCCAAGAGGGGAAATTTAAAGAGGGATGGAATTTAAAAGTGGCTGCCTGGTTCTGGTGGTGTTTAAGAGATGGAATTACGATGAAAAATTAAAGTTCATTTTAATTGATATGGTCCCTTTGAAGAAATTATGGATTGATGAATTTATTATCTTAGAAAAACATAGAATTTTTTTGCACTAGGTTCATCAGTTACACCTTTAATATAGTCTACACAAAATTTAACAAATTATCATTCACTTCGGGCGTCGTTTAGGTTTATAATACCTTGATTTCTGTCCTATTTTTATTATCTATAGGTTGTAATTAGCTCATATTAATCTTTCATGAGATCGATGAATCATATCAAATTTTTTAATGTTTTGCAACACTTGGATTTTAATTTTTTTTTTTTAATTTGGATCCATTGATAAATAACAAAAATATTTATTTTTTTGATTAAAATAATAAAAATTTATTTCATTGCTATATAAAATAATGTATGAAGCTTGCATCAAGGTTTCTTCATATAATTTTTATATTTTGGATTCGTAAGGTTGTTTATTAATTATTTTATTTTTTACTTAATAAAAATTTAACTGGCAAAAATCAGAGGCCCTAGTTAAAGGGTAAGTAAATATATTATTCTTCTGAGAGAACTTATATTGTTTCCCGATAACTTTCTCCTAATAACTGTCAGCAGAGGTGAATTCAGGGACCCACGCGTCCTTATTTGCAGGATCGTGCATCGTCGACGAAAAAAAGGGTAACATACGTAAATCCATCCATCCATCCATTTATCCACCCGCAAGCACTAAACGAAAAAATAGCACTTTTTGGCCTCTGAACGAGACCCCATGTAATTTTCGGCAAAACCGCCACGTGCTAAAATTCAAGCTAAATGTATACTACAATTAGTGACTTTGATTAAGACCAAGGTTTATGTAGTCTTTACCTGAGGACCATTTGAAGTCGCGTTTGGCTCAAGGCCAATATAATACTTTATCTGCTTCTCATTGGATAAAGTACAAATGGTGAAATGGCTTGCGCCTTTTTTTGTGTAGGGAAGTCTTACTCTTAACTTATCTGCCAATAGAGTTGTCTAACTAGCAGGGGCTCCCATGATACGAAGTGTGGCTATTGATTGACCTGACTGATGCCAATTTCATGCTCGTTAATAACCTACCTCATTTTTTTTTTTAAGAAAAATTTTTAATTAAAAAATAAAGACAAAACAAACTTTTATCGAGACAAATAAACGTTATATAAACGTTGTATTTTACTAAAATACTATTTCAACTCCCCACAGTAGAAACTTAACGTGGACGAGTGAAATGGAGATTCCAGAGCCTGAAGAACATTGTTTCATTCCACTCTTACTATTCAGTACTAAGTGAAAAACAAAAAAAAAGAGAAATAAAATGGAAAAGGAAAAAAATAAAAAAAACTTAACACACGGCAATCGAAAACTCTAAGGATTTTCATTTTAAAATGTGGGTCACGCTATTAGTAAAAAAAACTCATATGTACCTACGTATAGGAAGCACTGAATTAAAATATTAATACCTCTTAATTAAATTCTATAAAATTGTGAATAAATTATTATAATAGCAAAAACTTTTTTATTTTAAGTCATTATCGAAATTACTATATTCAGAAGATTAGAATGATTGAAAACAAACTTCCTTCGTGAAACTTTCGAAACCGGTGAAATAGTATATGGAGACTTTAACTCCCTCTCGGTTTGTGCTTGTTCAATAAAATTAACTTATATATAATTTCATGATATTACAATTTATTTAGGTAACATATAGGTATATAATTATAAAGTGTTTTTTTTTTGTAGTAAACTTGTTAAGTTTGTCTTAATGAATTTGTGATGAAGAATATTTAAACTTTTTACTCTCAGAACGATTTTTCTACGAGCTTTCCTGCTTAAGTTATCATATGTATTGAAATTCAGACAGGTTTTCTTCTCGTTTAAGTATTTCTAGACACGAATAAGTGCTCGAATACCAACCTCAAATCTTTCAACATACCTACTTGATATACCAAATTCGTTCAAATTTGTTGCTGATAAAGATAAAATGAACGCGCTCGAAATAGTTGTTTTTTTTCATAATATTTTAACTCTCTGGTGTTCCCATTTGCTACAAAAAATCTTCTACGCCAGCGTGTCCCTAACTTTTTGAAGTGGGGGCCACTTTTATAAGTCAGAACCACCTTACTCTTGTTCCCTTCGAAACCAAATTTATCGTCTTTTTAGAATATTTTAAAATAAGCAAACTTACATTTCAAAATATAATTAGATAATTAAAATTCAATTAATTTTGTAATTAAGTTAATAGAAGAAAATTCATAATGGTTTTTTAATAATTCAAGACTATTGGAGTTTGGATAATCTTGTGATATAGTATTTACGAAATAATTTTTTCTTTGAAAAGCTAACACTAGATATTTCTTTAATGGCACTAGAATCACTGATATTAATATCTCCGCATGCAGCTTCTGAACTTTTAGCCGTGCCTACATGAACCGTATCATCACGTTCTTTTTATTTCAAAGATCCGGATCTTAGCCAGTTTTCCATTATGTATAATGGACATATTTAACACAGACAACTACTAGCCAGTACCACATAAGGAGGATTTCAAGCAACTATCTGTTAACAAACAAGCGACAAATTAAAAATGACTAAAATTTGTTATACTTGTGATTGACTATAAAAATAGTTATAAAAAAGTATTGTAATTTGAATTTTTGGATCAGATTGGCCCGGGTTTTAAAACAGGCGGAGTCTAAAATTTCATATATCGTGATCTCGAAAAACAAAAATTTAAAAAAAATTCAGAAACATGCTCCATTTTCAACAAGTAAAGATGCGATTTGGCTCGTTATATTATTAGCGTAGAAGGTATGTACTTACATGACATTTCACTGTACAGGTAGCTCAGACTGGGTGTCTGCAAAAGTCTACAATACTATTAATAAAGTCATAAACACATTAAAAACTTTTTCGGTCCTTTGGTTTACTATGAATTCGAGTGGTTTCTGGCTGGGTTACAGGCGTCGCGCCAGATTTACAGGGAAATGTTTTCGAGAAGCACCACGGTCATAGTGCTTTAAATCCCTTTGTTGTTGCTGCTAGAGTGGGTAGTCGATAGGCTGGTAGGGTAATAAATTACATAAAATGTCACTACTTGAAGAAAAAATGAAAAACGATTCTCATGTGTAATTTCCACACTCTGAAATTCGCTCACAATTTATATTATTTTTTTTCCTGAATTTTCTGTAGAACCACAAGGAAAGACCTCGAGGACCACTAGTGGTCCTGTGAATATAGTTTGGGAAAAGCTGTCCTATACCATAATTTTGAAATTCACAACAACGTTTCTCCCCCATAAGAATATATTATCTTTTATTCACCGATGAGAGCGCCTCTGGCGGTTGATGATTTTGCCCAATAAATTAAATACAAGTGAAAGTAAAACTTGCAAATTTTGAAATAGTTATATTTTATTTCAAAATAGTACCTATTATAGATTTTTTGTGAGTTTTTTTTTTAAATAAATTTATTAGTTTTATTTTCTATTTTTGAAAATTTTAGTATGCGTTTGGTGTATTGTAAAGAAATCAGATTCCAATTGAATTGCGTCCGGGTCTCTTTTAATAAAGACGTCAAATCATTTGATGATTGGGAGCAGACTAACAAAAAATGGAGAGCCCGATTCTTTGAGGAATTTTAATTACCTTCAAATTTACATAGATTGTTGTTAATGCTTTCTCCTGGTCAAGTTCATTAAAAATAACATGAATAGGCTAAATCAATATTTTAACATGTTTCGAATCTTTAGCCATAGACCATCTAATTGAAATAAATCGTGAAAAAATGGACCTAATTATTAATTACATTTTATATTTTTTTCCCTTTTCCAATTTTTGAAAATTCACTTCTTGTCTGTAAAATGAGAATGAATCAGAAACAAGATTTTTTTTTGCTTAGAGAAAAGAAAAAATATGTGTGGTATTCAATCAACCGTTAAAACAGATAAACTTCCGCTGAATTTTAGTTCGCATTTAGGTTGGAAAAAACTATAGAAAAAATATAATAGAATTCGTGCTCTAACATGAACCTATGTATTTAGGTACTTTATAATGATTTTTCTTTAAAAAAAATTGGCTTAAAAAGACTCTTAAAAATCCCATAGAGCTGTCCTGACGCGGTACCATTGCCATGACCGTAAATTTTAAATCTTATAATAGTGAATGAGCAATTCTTGTATATATAGAATATTTGTATAGAATCGGTTTCCCGAAAACGGCTCTAACGATTTCGATGAAAATCACTGATTTGAGGGTTTTATAAGTTGATGAATCGATCTGTCAGGGTCTCATCTTCGGGTAACTTATTTAATTTGATTGTTTTTTTCTTCATAAAAATTAATTGGTGGTTGTGTGAATAAAAATTCATAATTATTTTTTTAAATTTACTTTTAATTAAATAATTGGATTTTTAATTTTAATGCACTACAAATAATTTTTATATATTAAAATTAGGAAATTTAATGAATTAGAGAAGATGATAGAAACGGGAGATTGAAAGAATCTATAGATTGAAGATCCTGAGAGGATCAAGATGGCAAAGAGGTTTTTTTTCATTAATTTTCTCCTCTTATTAAAAACAAGCACTAAAAAGATTATCACAAGCTCAAGAAGATCAAGGACAGTCGATAGAGGGGAAGTAATCTCCGAAGTCGAAGCCTCAAATTCAATGTAAACTTTATTTCATGTAGGTAATAAAGTTAGTTCAATAAATGTATTATTATTATTATTGAAGGAGACAATAAAAGAGTGTGTCTTCTGCTGGAATTATAAATTTTATTTATTTATAACGATCAATATATAAAAATTCTGCTACTCTCGGCTCAAAAAACTTTCAATTTAATTATTATTATTATTAATTAATTAGAACTTACCTATTTTCTATTGAAGACGAAGTCGTAGAACTCAATGCTGAATTGATGCAAAGGCAGCCCAGAATAATGAAAATCCCAAATTCCGACTATAGGAATTTATTAGAACATCATTTTCACCCTCTTAAAAAACCCGACGATACTTCTCCAGGGCTTAAAAGAGTCAACGAAGGAACCTCCTTGAATATTATTATTTTTAATTGCAATTAAATAAAAAGTAAGTTAAATTTTATTTCATTCTGGTCCTAAATAAAAATCGGCTTTTTTTATCTCAATTTAAAATAAATGAAGTCGGTTAAAAATAATATTAATAGATCGCTTTTAACTAAAGCAAAAAACTAGCCAGCAACGTTCAGTCCTCCAGGTACTAACATATAAATAACATATATTATAGTATAATTTCTTTATTGTATATAATGAAATAAATACAATTTTCATAAGCAACAATGGAGCTTAAAGAAAATTCTGAGTTCACATGGGGCAAAGGCCTTTTTAATCTCTGATTAAATCGAGGGGTGATCCGCGATTGGAATATGTGGAATTACTTTGGATTTCATTAGATAATGCCCCTTCATCTATTGTCTTCTACTTATAAATGAAAGTGGAAGTAGAAGTAGGTGTAAACGATATTAGGTCCCGGTTCACCCCTCGGATTAAATCTTAGAAATTTCCTATTCCTTTATCTCGCGGTCTAAAACATTGATTAGTTCGCCATGGTCAGCAAGGAGCTAGATTAGCAGATCCTCAATTTATGCGATCTGTGCCTCTCTTAATGAACATATAGCAAAAAGAGGTTACGTGTATCAGTAATCGGACTATCAAATAATGTAGTTTTCATTTCATTTCAACAAACCTTTGATATTCTTGGTTTCATGGTCTTGAGGGGTCTAGATCGTCAATTGTTACCTAAAATCAGGCGAAGAATTAGGCGTAGTTCTAAAGACAAGAGTAAAATATCAAAGAAAAAGCAATATAATATCACATGAAAGCACTTATGGAATCTCTAATTGCCATAAATACACCAGTATATATTTATTAAACTAATATTTAGAGATATAATAAATAATTGAAATTATAAATCATTGAACTGTAAGTAGGTCTGTTTTTAATTCAAAATCCAATAAATTTTTTTGTTTTCAAATTCTTATCTAAATATTTATCTAATAAACATTTATCGGAGATGAATGCAAGACAATTAAAAACGTTTTATTCTCTTCTTCTTGTGCCAAATATGCTTTGAGCTTTGGTAGTTATTATGCACAGCAACGTTCTAGAACAGAGGTTCTCAGCTTTTTATTTCGCCCATCTAATAGACGATCAAGTCACGTACAATGTTTGTAAGTAGCTTATATTATTGACCAGAAAACGTTGAATGAAAAACCCCAAAAAGTTACTTACTCTTTTTCCTTTTACGAATCCAATTTTCTTGTGCTAAATCTAAGGGCTATGGCACGTCAAGTACATAGGAATATCTTCCACTCTTTCGATCATAGGTTAAAAAGAATATCAAATAAAAATAACAAAAAACTTTTTGGTTTTCTGAAATTTTTCTACACTTGTGAAAATGGACTAAAAAGATGAAAATATTTTTTTCCCTATAGAAAATTACCCTTAAAATTTTAACATAAAACAAAAAAATAAATTAACTTTAAAAAATTTCATCAATAGCATTTTTTGTTAAGAAATATAAATTTTTGAAAATGTTTGAAGTTAATTTTTTTTTGTTTTGTTAAAATTTTAAGGAAAATTTTCTATAGAAAAAAAATTTATTTTATTCCTTTTAGTACATTTTCCCAAGTGTAGAAATATTTCAGAAAACCAAAAAGTTTATTTTTTTTTTATTTTTTTTTCTACTTTTTAGTCTTAAATTTATATAAATTAATAAATAACTAAATACAATTTTCTTGATTATCTAAATTTTCTATTATTATGTACATTTTTTTTTATAATTTTGGTGTATTCCCACCAGCCATAATTACTTTTTATTTTTCGTGCTTTTATTTTTACGCTAGCGACATCTCTTGTTCGTTTACCCAAAAAGTTTCACCCCTCAGCCACAAATATTTCGGATTTTAGTCAGTGTATAAAAATTTCAAAATAATAGAGATTTAGTTTTAATTCATTTCATTTAATAAAACAACAAATTATAATATATATATATATTTTTTTAATTTGATATAATTTCTAGTATCCCCTGAGAATACCACTACATTTCACTTTGACTTTCCCTGTACATAATGTGTCACGAAACCTGAATCCTAGAGAAATTAATACGTGAGTACTGTTTTTTGCTTGTACACTGTAAAGTATACTTTACTACTCCAAGTGGTAAAGTTTCAATATCTTGTCGATTAATTCCAGTAGAATGCAGCATGCAAGCAGAATAGCAAAGCATTGTTTAAATTCATTCAATTTAAAAATTTTGTATAGCTATTACTTTTGCAAAACACAATGATTCTTTACTTGGATTTTTATTTAATTTAACATCCTGGCACCAGAAGTCCTTAATCTGGAAAAGACAGTGATTGGAAGGGAAACTAAATAAAAAAAACGACTTTAACTTTTGACCTACCGGACAATTCGAATTAATTTGGCTCTAGAATTTTTTTTTACCGATATTAATCAACTAAGCTTTTGATTTATTAACATTTCGAGCTAGTCCTTTATTTCTATGAGAGATCTTTCATATTATCTCCTTTTCTGTATTTTTTTCTCTGATTATCTCCCAATAAACAATTTTAGCGAAATCCTCGTATTGAGAATAATGGCTGACTCCATGACCTAGGATCTCGATCCCGTTGGCCTGGAGTCTCTTAATCATTACGACCCCTTTAATATGACCATCGAGATGCAAACCAATTGATGTCGGGGCCATGCACTTCAATAAAGATTCCAGATAATGGTTTTGAAAACGACTCGCTAAACGTTTTCTATTACGAAAAGAGACGAGAGGAACGGTTGTTCTTTCAGTGCCAAATGACGAGAACGTCTGCGATGAGATCTGCGGCGGACGCTTCATTAAAATGGGTTGTCGAAACGCTTGTCCACAAATCTTTTTTTTTTCTTTCAATAAATAATAAAGATGCAAGAAGGGACATTACGTTCAAGACATTATTTCTCTGGCATTCTAGAAAGAAAATTCGAAACATTGAAAAGTTAAATTTGTGATTACCTTAAAACTTGTTGAGCCAAAAATGTGAATAGCCCAATAAAATTAGAGAAAGTTAAGAAATCATCATAAGCGAGGGCTTTTGATTCGATTAGTTTCTAATACTACTACGAAGATATGCCGTTGTAGTTTTTTAGGGTTACTTTCAAAAATAAAATGAGACTCTTTTAGAGACAATACAATGTCTGTCTACATGTAGAAGCTAGTTAAATAAAAAAGGGGTAAAGAAGTTTTCTGAACTTTCCAGCATTAATATCTATAAATTTCACTATTTTCATGACTATTAATTAATAATAATCAAGTACTTGTTGTCAAGTTCAAGGCTCGAAAGTCTTGTCAAATAAGGTGTAATTTATTGGAATCCTTCCTCCTTTCCTTTCAAACCGACGTTTTGGAGGATTTTTCCCTCCTTCTTCAGGGTTAATTTTTTCTTTCCTTACTACCTCTGGGCTGCCTTCCATTACATTCAATTAAATAAAAATATGATTTTTTTTATCGCATTAAAAATATATCTTTATTTTATCAAAAAATTTTAAATTATTATATGCCATTAACTACTTGAATGAGCTACATATATATAACGACCTCGAAAATTTTTGATTTCCTTGTTCTAATTCTTTTAAATTACTCAAAATTAATAATTATTTTTTCGAAATCATTGAAGATTATTTTTAAATCAATTATAGATAAATATAGATAAGTTTAAAAGATATATTTAATTGGGATACTGATCAATGAAGCCAATTGAGATTAATTAAATCTACTATTTCGGTTAGTCTACATATCTGAAATCAAAATCATTATATATAGGAATATACTCGGTATAGTACTTTAGCAATAAAATATAAATATATGAAATGAAAATATGTTTTAGAACTAAATAAAGGATTGAAATAGTTGCAGAGGTACTTACATGATGTACTACTAGAGCATTTCAACAAACCGGTCTATTTTTTCATTCCAATTTAAAAGACAAATATACTCTTTAATATATTTTAGCAATAAGCTCTATTGGTAAAACGAAAAAGGGAGCAGCAATATATTTCCACCCTAAAGGTGTTAGTGGGATAATTTGGTTCTCAGCATTGATTAGGATGCATTTAATCTGACACTGTGTCCCAGCGCAGACGAATCTAGGTTCTCTTGATCCAGGGGTAAAAAAAAACCTGGAGAAAAGTCAGGTGGCACATTTGATTTTGAAGTCGACATTCCCTAAAACTTGCAGATTATAATAATAAATAATAACAAATAGAAATATGCCCAGAACCAGTTGAAAGATTCCCCAAGGAACCACCCAACTACGTCCACCCACCACCACCGCCACCAACAAAAGAAAAAATTCAGGGACATATACAAAAACTAAAGAACAACAAAGCTCCAGGAGAAGATAGCATAATAGCAGAATTAGTTAAAAATCTCGGACCCATTACCATCGGGGATTTATCTAAAATAATAACAGATATCTGGCGAAACGAAAAGCTACCGGATGACTGGAAGAATGTACTAATTCACCCCTTGGACAAAAAAGGAAATAAAACCGACATTAACAACTATAGAGGTATTTCCCTCCTTCAAACAGGCTATAAGATATTGTCGTCATGCCTTCCCAAACGAGTCCAAGAACAGCTGGAACATAAAATTGGTGAATATCAAGCAGGTTTCCGGCCCAACTGATCATGTGCGGAACAAATATTCAACCTCAAAACCACACTCAAGTATCGAGCATCAAGAAATAAACCAACCATCTGTGTGTTCGTGGACTTCGCGAAAGCATACGACTCAATTGATCGTCGCTCTCTTCTCGATATCTTGGAAGAAATGGGTCTCAACCCCAAGACGCACAGCCTAATTAAAGAGACACTAGAAAACACCACTTCTAGGGTAAAATTCATGGGAGAAATATCTGAACCATTTTCAGTAAGAACAGGAGTCCGTCAAGTTGATGGGCTGTCACCACTTCTCTTCAACATCGTCCTAGACAAGGTTGTGCGCAAGTGGGAAGAAGAACTGAAGAATCAAGGTTTCTGGCGTCCGCTTCGTCTAGGAAGAACCAGGAAGGATATAGAAATATCATGCCTCGCGTTCGCGGATGACATAGCGATGTTATCAGACGATGAAGCCACAGCAATAAAACAGATCACAATTCTGAAGAAATGCTCGGAAAGAGTGGGTCTACAAATCTCCTTTGAGAAAACTAAATTCTTCGCGTCAAAGTGTGACATCCAGTCAATAAACATAGAAGGCAAAATAATAGAAAGAGTCCACACTTCAAATACTTGGGTGAAATCCTCGAGCCAACAGGAGGAGAGAAAGAAAGCCAGAAGAATCGCCTATTAAAAATCAAGAAAGCCTATGGGAGAACATATAACATGTACAATAAGAAATGCCTGTCAAAGAAGACTAAAATCATGCACTACAATACAGTCATCAAGGCAGAAATCCTTTACGCCAGCGAAACCCTTTCTCTAATCAGAAAATCAGATATGGAAAATATCTTGAAGGAGGAAAGGAAAATCATGAGAAAAATTCTGGGGCCTGTAAAAACAGAAGAGGGATACAGGCTAAGGACCAATAAAGAATCAGAAGAACTTTCAAACGAGGCAGCAGATATCCGTCAAAAAAGACTGAAATTCTACGGCCATATTCTCAGACTTCCTTCAAGCAGATTGGCCAACAAAATCGGTGTTACTAAAGAAACTCAAAAACATCCAGTGGGTTGAAGAAATCAATAAAGATCTAGATAGAGCAGGGATAAGTCGAACAGACATTCAGGACAGAAACACGTTCCGGAAAAATATAGAGGCGTGGAAGGTCCAACCAGAAAGAGACATCAAAAAGAAAACTGGCACAAAATGGACCGAAAAAAGGAAAAAGGCTCATGGAGATAAAATGAGGATATTCTGGCAAATTAAGAAGAGCCAGAATCAAAGATGAAAATAGAACAATAATCAAACAAAAAAAAAGATGGAAGCTTTGCGTGATCCCAACGGTCTAAACGCAACAAAAAAAAACAAACAAATAGAAATAGATAAATGGATGAGTAATTGATTTAATAAAACTTTACGTAATCCTCTTAGTATGGATTTACTATTAAATTGATAGAATAATGCTTTATTTTATGAGAAGATTAGATTTTTCACTTTTTCTGGGTATCCTCTTAATTAAAAATTGAAAAATTTATTAATAATTCTCCGACTACCTGGAGAGGTATATCGAAATAAAAATAAATAAATCCTAATATTATAAAAACTGTTTATGATATTATATAGAGTAGTTGATGAGAAAGCTTTTGTACCTTTTTTGGTTGATCTCCGAGTAGAGCTTCGGTTTGTTGGATTGACCTTCTACAGGGTTCTCTTGCCATTTGTTCTCCGATTTGATTCCGATCCCAGCATCAGTTAATAAGGTCACTGGGTCACTAGCGTTTACCTGTTGTTCGCGTTCAGCTAACTGACCGTCCAACACGAAAATATTCCCAGAATGTGTTGAATGCTGCTCAATAGGAAAATTAAATCAATCCAATTAATTTTATATGTTTAATTATTTTAGGTTAAAAATGAAAAATAAAAATATTTTTAGATTAATTATTTTAGTTATCCACTCAACAGCGAAAAATCAGGACACTCAATCATTTTAAAATAAAATGAGTTGAAACAATATTTTCTTAATAATTTTACTGACAAATTTTGGCCTCTTATTTCCCAGATAGCACACTCGCTCTAGAAGATGTCTTATTCAGCTCTTATTGTCTTTAAGCTGTCTTTAAGATGTCTAGAAGATCTCCTAGTTTCTAGAAAACACATGTTCTAGGCCAAGTGTGCTAACAAGGTTATTATATTTCAATTGTTAAAAGATTCAATTTCTAAAGAAATAAAGTCATTATTATCTGATAGAACAACAAATCTGATAGAAATACAAAAAAATACTATTTATCTTACTTACCAAAGAAAATCACGAGGGATTTCCAACTATATAAATCCAAGCTGTTATGAATTCATTCCCTCGGGAAATAAACCCAAGTGCCAAAAACAATCAGAGCCAATGGCTTGTCCTTCGAAGCAAAACCAATCTGTCACATGTAACACGTATAAAAATTTAATCTTCCTTATTGAAAAAAAATATCCTTATTCTAAATCTATACATAAATCGAACCATATACATAGTTTAAATCGAGGGGTGAGCCGCGATCGAAATTAGGTGTACACCGTCTTTGGAATTATTTGGAATTACTTTGGAATTCATTAGATAATCTATTGCCATATATTGTCTTCTACTTTGAAATGAAAGTGGAAGTGGAAGTAGGTGTACATGATTTTAGGTCGCGGTTCACCCCTCGATTTAAATAGAATTTATTGAGGGTTTAGATTTTTGAAAATTTTCAAATTGGAATAGTAATCCTTAAAAGAATTTATAAGTTCAAATTCTTGAGTTAAGATTCCTAAAGAAAATCAGGACATTTTAAAACTATATTATTATTAGGTAATAATATGAGATTTTTTGAGCCTCAAGTAAGCTTTTATCCAATGCTCAACTCGACTTAAACGTCTGGGCTGCTATAAAATAATTAGTTTGTATGAGAGATGACTCTTGAAGAGTTATTTTTAGGGTTCAGTTTAAAAAGTAAAACGGGACCCCTATTAGTGTCGCTCCAATGTCTGACTGTGAGTGTAGCTCGTAAACTATTTAGAAATCAGTGAAGATAAGTTCCATCTCTAAAAGTGACTTTTAGTATTTGACGGATGTGTTTCGATTCTTGGGCTTATTTCGTGTTTGATCACAAAGAGGTGCTGTAAATCGGAAAATTTCGTATCTTTTACCATCCAGATACTTTGTCAGTGATTCTGATCATCGTCATTCTCGGGGGTAAAAGCTGCCTGCCTGCTGCAAGTATTTCCCAATTCAATCCAACCATCTGGTTTGAGGCTCTCCAACGCTTGGAGCCTCTCACTTCGAGACCCATTGCTGTTTTTATTACTGACCTAAGAACACAATACATTTCAGAACTGTCTCTCCTATTGATGCAAGATGCGGCATGCTCATTGTTTATGGGTCTTGTTTTTGGGATATTTAGATAATTCACATTTCTGTGTTCAAAATTTTAATTAACTGACCAAGATTCTTAATTAGTCTGAAATTCATTTGGTAAATATCAGAAGAGTAAATATAAGACTACATATTAACTGTGATTCCATAAGAATAGTTGATTTATATATTTTTAATATTTTTTTAGATAAAAGCTTAATGTTAAAAAAAGAGTAAATTTATTTTGACCCTATTTAACTTTTGAGATCTATATATTATTATAGGATCGGATGTCTTCATCATGTCAAAGCCGTTTTTAATATATAGAATACTTTTTATTATCATTATCATTATTGTTAATTAGGATTTAAACAACTACTAATTCATAATTTTGACCGGCATGTAACCATATAGTACAGACCTCCTTTATCGAAATTTCAAAAATACATTAGGTATTTGTTATTTTAGTTAAAATAATATATAAAGCACGAATCCCTGTTATTTGGTACATAACAGTACTAGAAATTTATAACTCAATAATATGGTTGTCCCAATTATGCATAATTTTATGCCACCACTAGTTGTTTCTGTTCTTCAATATTTGTGCTAATAAACTTGTGCCCTAATTAACCACAATTTCTTAGATTTGATTGATTGATTGATTGCTATATTTATTATGTAAAAATCGTTGATCAAAAAATATAGCTGGAACGAGCAACAATTTATTCCTCTGAATTTTGTTTCAGAAATTTGCTACAGCTTTTGAAATATGAATTAATATAAATTTAAGACAAGTAAAAACAGACTAGAATGGATTTTGGTAATAAAGTAGAATGTTTTTTTTTTAATGCAATCGAAATCAAGGGGTGCACCAGTAAAGATGCAGCCCCTATGGATCTCGAAAGACCCTTGCATTACCGAAGAGAAGAGAAAGTTGATTAAGTGAGAGGGTGTAGACGTAGCTGTTTATGCACTCGGGTTTTGAAGGTTTGAAGATTATAAGTGCTGGGAAAGATGGAGGCTGGGAGAGAGTTCCAGTTCGCTAATACAACTCCTAGTTACAATGTTTGCATTTTGATATTTCTTTATTACTCGGCACCCTTGGGTAGCTTCGTTCGCCGGGCAGTCAGAATTTGAATTCACTCACAAACTTTGAATTGGTGTTGTTGTTTTTATTATTGCTTATTCATGCTTAAAAACGAGGGGTGAACCGCGATTGGAATTAGGTGTACACCGTCTTTGGAATTATTTGGAATTACTTTGGAATGCATTAGATAATCTATTGTCATCTATGGTCTTCTACTTGGAAATGAAAGTGGAAGTGGAAGTAGGCGTACACGATTTTAGGTCGCTGTTCACCCCTCGCTTAAAAATGATTGAAACATGGATAAAAATAATTGTCAACTATGATTTTTTTGTCTTTGTTTCTGATGTGTCTAGATTCCGAGAACTCAAGAACGGAAAGTTGTAGAAAGTTCGTTTTGATGTCAAAATTTAAGTGTGCGGTTGAAAATGCAGAAAATTATGAAAAATCTCACTGTTTTGAGTGGGAATCTCTTGAAAACGTGAATTATTTGAAATTGTCTCACAAAACTACCAATTTATGCCAAGATTCATTATTCTAGCTCAAACCATTTACTGATAAAAAGAAATATACAAATCCCAAAAATTTAAAGAGACCGAGTCTTCCACTTTCGCTTAAATTTTTTCATTATTTTCGATAATTAAAATTATTTGTCCTATTTTATTAGAAAATTTCTAATATTTTAAACATTTTAAATACTGGAGTTATACAAAAGCTTTTTGTCTCTTTAAAATTCTCAACTTTATGACCAATCGAGACAGTGGTTCTTTAGAATACAAGAAATAAACAACCATCTCCTACACTCAACAAGAATTCAAATTAATATTCACATTCATAAAAAAGGCCTAAGAAAGTCAACCGTTACTTTCAACAAATCCATTTCATATGATAGACTTTTATGGTAAATCTGAAAGAAAATCTTGCCATTTATTTATAAATCAAATGAATTGGTCAGATTTACTATTATTTAATGAGACATGATGTTCCTTATTAAGCATTTTACCAAATTCAGGAAATATTCTTTAATATACCATGATTTCATACAATAACTTCTTTGTATTTCATTAGTATTATTTATATTTCAAAATAAATAATTTTAAATGGGACAAAAAAAAATTATTTTGGCATATATGCGGAGAATATGAAAAAAAAAATTGAATTTGTTTAAAAGTGCTTAGTCTATGCTTGCTAATTTATAGAACGTGTTCGGTTGACCCTTTGGCAATTTTCCATGACCATATGGTATCAGAACGATGCGACGGCTGACGCCAACGGCAACCTGTTCACAAGAGAGTATCTTCGATTGAACATCCCATTCCGAAATATGCGGTCAAATATTTTTCAAATATCGATCAATTTAAAGAAATTATCAGATTAACCTCATTTTACTTTGAGAATTTCTCTATTTTTTCATATAATTATATAAGTAATATATAATAAAATAAAAAGCGATGTATAGGTATAAAATGTTTATTCATAATTGGAAAAAGTCAAGTTGTCTCTCCAGAAAAGGAATGTTAAAAAATTCGTGTCGATGACTTCTCCAAAAGGCACAGTCTCTTCTTTTCCTAGTTTATTTATACGAATTACGTAGAGGCCTAACCACTGGCGCTCTGATGTTTTAGCAATTTCAAAACACGTACGTCCTTGGAATTAATTCCTGGCAAGGTCATAATTTTAAAGAGAATCCTTTACCCCTCCTCCAAATTACTATTTATTTTATTCAAAATTTAATTCTTAATTTGAAGATAAAAAGTCTTAATTCTCTAAGAATTTCTTAATTACTGCCCATGTTTTTAATATTTTTTTAATGCAATCATTAGAATACAAAAAATGAACGACCATCTCCTACACTCAAGAAAAATTGACAGACCCTTACATTTATAAAGAGATGAAAGTAAATCATCAAATGTTTCTGTGGAAAAGAAGGTTGTTATAAACATGTGTCTTGAAGGATTGACGATTGTAAGATTCATAGGCAAGGAGAGAGTTTCAGTCTCTAGAAATTATTATAAACGTCTTGGCGAATGAAGTGATTCGGCACTTCTCCAATTTATTTTAATTTCATTTAAGTCAAAATACCTATAAAGCATATTTAAACCTTCCATACCCGAAAAGTAGAGAATATTCATGTTTAGAATTGTGAGGGTGTTTATAGATTTAGGTTTTAAAGAATCTACATTTAGAAGATTCTTTTGGATTAGACATTAGACCATGCAAAAGTGTGTAATATTATTGGAGCAGGGTGAAAATAACGCAAGACTCTCTCTATCTATAAACTCTTGGATGTTGGCCGGAAACCGCAGTTTATATCTGTCAGTTTGCATATTACACAACTCACTACTCTCAGTATAACAATCATAGATCTATGAAATCTTGTCCATCACAAGCTATTCTCACTTTACTAGGAACCAGGGAGTAGAACTTACCATTTTGTCTACTATCCTCTGGGACATAGTCTTGTTTATTTTCTGTGGTTTCTCTAATTATTTCTCAGAGACAGACTGGACCTTTCGCTCACAAACACTTGTGCGTTGTTTTCTACTTGAGTATGAGAAGATCCAAGAACAAAATATTGATTTCTAACTTTAGATACACACTTACACACGTATAATTAGTTCTTTTTATCGAGGGGTTATTCCGAAGGAGGAAGCATTTTTTTTCCAAAAAGGATATAAAATGTTAAAAATAATTTACCTATATATAAAAAATATTTATTTTTCAAAACTTTAAATATCCTGATACCTACAACCAATAAATGACTTTGACCACTTTCACTCTGCACATATACTATAACCATATATCTATGGCCTAAGCTCATTGAGGTATCCAAAATGTATTGATTTTTTGTGATATTTTATTTATATGAGTTTTATATAAAGTTGGTGTAAATTAGTTTAGAAGCCAGTTAAGTAGATAAATATTCATAAATAAGTGTTGTAATTAAAAAAATATTAAATAAAATTTCAAAATATATTTTAAATTAATCCATAGATTTACATTTATACCATCATGCAAGCTAGATTATATTTCGCAAGGGTTTGGGGGGCTCAGGGCACTTCTTTGACTCTATAGATCATTACTACCTTATGCTCTTTAACTTCCAACAGTATTAACAACCATCTAATAGTATAATCTAAATTTACTCATGTTTTACTTTCACCACCATTAATTATCTCACAGAGCTCAACACCTTAATAAACATTATCTTACTTATTGCTCTAAAGCTTAAGCCATTTTATACAAACAATTTTAAAATGTACCTTGGTAGTTTTTTCCAATTTGGCAATTCCTTTTAAATATGTATTATTGCAGAGAATTGGATACTTGCTCGTGTATTATTTTTTGCGACGACATAATTGTGTGCATAATAAAAATAGAGGGAGTTTGCAGTTAATTCCTTGACTGAAGTTTGAGGGCTAACCGACGATTAGTAAGGTAACAGTTGTATGTCGGTTGGTAAAGTCTTTGTAAAAGTTGACAAAGGATAAATCCTTAGAATTCACCTTGTGCCCAGCGGGATGGCCAATCAGATGCACGCACTTTCATCTAATTGGTCATCCCGCGGGGCACAAGGTGAATTCTAAGGGTTTACCCGAGGGGAAAACCGCGATCTAAAATAGTGTACACCTACTTCCACTTCCACTTTCATTTCCAAGTGGAAGACAATAGATGACAATAGATTGATTATCTAATGAATTCCAAAGTAATTCCAAATAATTCCAAAGACGGTGTACACCTAATTCCAATCGCGGTTCACCTCTCGGTTTTACCCTTTGTCAACTTTTACAAAGATTTTACCAATCGACATACAACTGGCCCTAAGTATAAGAATAGTACAAAGTCGAGTTAACTCTCAAATTTCTTTTATGCATAACCGGAAAATGGCTAAACCCGGGAAACTTCCTTTACTCTCTCTTTATGCAATCAGCCTTTAATATTATCAAAAAATTGTCGTTTACCAAAAAAACAAAAAATAATTAAATTATCATTAAATATTTTACGAATATCTCAAAACTAAAAAAAATTTCTAAATTATCACTATGATCTTGTATATTTCAAAATGAAAATTATATATTTTAGTTTTACAACATCTGTTCTCGTTGATATCTTTTAACAATCGCAAGTTCACAACACTCCGGACAAAGGTGCGATCTCGATCTCTTATTCAGGCTGACGATCTCTCGCGGTGTCTTGGTCAATCGGTTGAAGCCATAGTTGGTACGCGTTTGCAATTTCTTCATTTCGTGATCGCGCCGCCCACCGACGAATTTCTCTTAATCAGTATCATTAATCGTGTTTCAAACAAATCTAGAGATATAGAACTAGTATCTGCTATAGCTATATGGCAGAGTTTATTTAAAAATTCAGGCATACCTACAACATTCATCTGCAGATTTTTAGGAGAGAAGTTAAAATTTAAATTTTTTTTTTTTTGAGTTATTTTCACACTTCAAAATATATATACATTTTAAATGAAATTTTGGAACAGTAATGAATGAGCCACAAAGTTTAAATTTTCATGCTTAATGACAGAGTCCACGGTTTTGACTTGTGGGATTACATTTTGTTAAATGTGCAGAGTTCATTGCCTGTAAATTTATCCCTATGACTTTCAGTGACTAGAGCTCTCTTTCCACATTCTCTTTCTCGAGCCTTTTAAGACCCACAAGGGTGCAGAGACACCTTCTCCACAAATAATAACTTTCTTTTATCCTTTAATCTGTCAAGTTAGTTGCTGCATCTTCCAGGTGCGCTCTTGCATTCGATTTCCACAAATCAAAAATCGTTTGCTAAATAATCTCTAAATATTTTTTTTAATCTTTATAAAGAAATATTAGGAAAATGAAATAATTTTTTTTTATTTTTCAAAATATAGAGGAATGCATTTTTAACATTTCCTCACATTATCGACCATGTTATATATTTATTATATAGTTTAGGTATAATTTATGAACTCCTGATTTAAAATCAATGCCAGAAACAATGCCAATTATTTTTGATAGACTTTAAGAATATTTATAGCGGGTACTTATGTAGAAACATTACTTAACTTCTTGGCAAATATAAGACATTTTTCTATTAATTTACTTCATTCTATGAAAATATAAAATTAACATGTACTTATACAAGAATGAAGATTTTGAAATTTATATTCTAAAAATAAATAATAATAATTTACTATCTATTATTTTTTTAAGCCTATGAATAGTATTCAATTTTATTTCCAATGCTATTTTCAACCAAAAATTATTTCCTCAGAAGTAGTTATGGACCAATGTTTTGAATTTGACTGAGAATAAAATACATTTATTGTTTTGTCGTATTATGAATTTGAAAAGAGGCGACCAAATGACTGAATAAATGTTTAAATTTTAGGAAAATAAAAAATTAAAGTCAATAAGGAAAAACTTGCAAGGCTCGGTAGGCTTTCTATACATTTGAGGAATTTGGCAATTTTTCGATAACGAATGGTTTGAACTAAATCAATAAATCTTGTCGCAAAAATTTACAGCGGATTAATACAAACTTTTGTATCTGATTCCTACAAACATTTCGGCACCAGAAAGAACTTTTTATCTCTTTTTTTTAATTTTGAACAAACAACAATTCAGTGAGAACTAAATTACTTATTTTCATTTGAGGCATAGCAGATCTATCGAAGCATTGGTGAAAAAAATATAGACATTTTTGGAATATAATTTTTCAATCGAAAAAGCTAGATTAAATTTCTGAAGTTTTGAAAAAAAGAAAAAAAAATCTTAAATCGTATTTGCTAGCAAGAGACTGGGGTTAAAACTTCATAACAAGCTAGCATGTAGTATATTAAGACTCATTTAATCCTTCGTCTTTAATTAGAAACGAGCATTTTAATTAAAGAAATTAAAAAAATATATACCTATTAGCTATTTGTAAGTATTTGTTTATATTTAATATTAAAATTTAATAATTACGCACCTGCTATAATTTGACCCCTACTTACACTAATTTGTAATAAGCACATACAACATAAGTACATAAAATAATAATCACATAAGATCTGGCCAAATGCTCTTTGTTGTGAGGTCATAAAAAATAAAATAAATACAAATTCTTCATAAAATACAAAGTTGTCAAAAAATAATATGCAATTAGAATTCCTGTTTTTAGGTTCTTAGAATTTTCAAAAAAAAAAAAAAAATGAATAATTAACTTTTTTAAACATGATTATATTTAGTCGCAATATAGAAATTTCTATATTTTTGGCTAAACAAAATTGCCTGTTTTACTAGAATTATAAGCACCCGTAACAGCTCGTAAATCATATGTATTTAGTACAAAGAAAAAAATTAATGAACTTGTTATGCAATTTGATTCCTATTCAATTCAGGTAATTCTCGCTTTTTCAAGTTAATTGGATCCTAAAATCTCAACAAAAGGTGAACTTATCAAGTGAAAAGTAACTTGCTATTGAAATAATAATCTCCGCAGGAGCAACTAACTCGTTTCTTCCAAATAACTCGTCTGTAAATAAATATATTTTAAAGAATTATCTATATAAATTGAAAACTAAAAATATTAATCTAGTTCCTTAAGACTATTTATCTGTATCAAACTTTTTTTTTCTTTGGGAATAGGAGAAGTGATATAATAGTATTAAATCCATAATACATTTCAGAGATTGGGTCTTGAGTCGAAAGGACCATTTGATGCAAGTCTTGAAAGACTGAAGGTTTATCTTACAGGAAAGACGGATGCGGGAAGAGAATTCTAGTCCCTGGAAGTCATAGGGATAAACAAGTTGGCAAACGGGTTTGTTCAGTTAATAGCTAATTTATTTTGGAATGATTGAAAATCCAAAATTTGAGATTTTATGTGGGAATATTTATTTTATCCCACTAGAGTAGACTTCATGGTATTAAATATAAAAAGGAAAAGAACTCCCTTTTGATATGCCATATACTAGCTGAATTTAAAGCCGATTTCATAATCAAATCAAAGTTTTCTTAAATAAGTATCATTTTGTTTTCGTCAAGTTTAATGCATCATTCAGAATAGATGAGATGGGGCTTTCAAGCTTAAAGAAGAGTTTGTTTTTTTAGAATGATATTGGTACACGAAGAAGTTGCAACCTCTGTGGACCCATGTATCATGAAAAGAAGAAGAGATTTCAGGGAATGTGGGGTCGGAGTTGAACCTATCTGTGGATGCGGGTCTGGAAACTATTAAAGCTATATGTAGCTGTAAAGACGGACAGAGAAAGAGAGTTCCAGTCTCTAGAAGTCATAAGAATAAATTTTACTAAAGTCCCGTTGGCGATACTTGATCTTCTTAATTCGAATTCGTCCAGAATAACTAGAAAAATGTCCAGAAAATTATTTAATTTTTAAAATATTGAATTAAATTTCATATTCATTTATTAAAAACAATTTCAAAATATTAATTAATAATTTGCTATAAATAGAGTTAAGTTTGAATGATTATTATCATATCAATTATTAAATTTAGAGAACCTACTTGTACTATGTTACTCTAATACAATTCGAAATAATTTTTGAATATTTTTTATAGACGAAGTAAAATTTTATGTTAAATAACACTTTTATTTTGGTTTTAAAACGTAGTCATTTTGTTGCTTAAATTTCAAATCTACAGAATCGGGTGCTTTCAATACCAAAAGCCTTTGGCTTTTGTCCTATCTATAGGTTTTATCAAGAAGTTTAACTTGAAATATTAAAATTAGGTAGTTAACATATAATCAATAAACGTTCTCTCTGTTTTATAGATGGAAACTGCCAATTTTATATAATTTATTTAAATTTGCTGTTAAAAAATATATATGTATATAGAAAGAATAATTGATTTTTATCTTAATGTTGAACTGTTATTTTTTTTTTTTTTTTTTTTTTTTGGCTTTTCGGCCTTTCTAGCCATAAGCCTAATTACGATAATAATTTATTTTTTTTTTTTTTTTTTTAAATTTGTCTCTACCCCCGGGGGTCAGATTTTAGCTGGATGCCTCGAGTCGGATTCGAACCCGGATCCCCTGGTTAGCTCGCTGTCACGCTACCGCCTAGCCTATCTGACCCCCCCCGAACTGTTATTTTTACATGTTCTAATATGTTCAAACAATTGAAAGTTATAAAGTTAGATATGAAAATAACAAGCAGCCTTCGCTCTTCCTACACATCCCCTCTACCGCCGAATACCTTCCTATTTCTTAAGCCAGTTGGATATTGTATACTCCATTGTCGTGACCCGGGCTTGCAATACCCACTTGGTAGTTTATTGTCTTTCTTTTAACACGATTCGGTGCCAAGAACTAACAGAAATAATTTACGCTTTATTATTTAGCATTTGTTTTTATTTTTCATTTTTAAAATATATTTAAAATTAAGTATTTTAGGTGACTATAAGCTATCCAATAGTGTGCCATGTGATTGTGAGAATTCAACGAATAAAATAAGTGAGCCAAGTGTGAGTCGGACCACACCGCACCTTTATAGTGCAAAATACTTGAGATATCATATTCATTGTTTTTTGTCTAATATAAGGAGAGAATTAAGTAATTTGTGGAATCCTATCATAATTTTAAGCTCAGCCTTTCTAATTGCCGACAGGTACAAAAACCATATAAAAATAGTCATTTTTGGGCTCTTTCAGAGCATCATTTTAAAGTAATAATAAGGCTAATTCTAATTTAAAATATTTTACAGAGATACCTCACATCTCATGATGAAGAAATATTTTTTTTTTCATTTTTGACCCCATAAAAGAATCAATCAAAACAATATAGGTAATTCAATTAAAATTTTAATACGATTTGTTTGATTTCTGAAAAAAATAAATCATTTTTCTTGTAAATCTCAATATTGTTTCTTATTTAGATTACGAGCTTGAGAGTTGTGACAGTAAGGGCCGGTTGTATGTCGCAAAGTAAATACTTTTTACCACTAACACAGGGTAGATGGTCATCCCAATCCCTCCATTTACCATCTACCCTGTGTTAGTGGTAAAAAGTATTTACTTTGCGACATACAACCGGCCCTTAGACAGACAGACATGGTAGTGACCGAGGGGTGAACCGCGACCTAATATCGTGTACACCTACTTCCACTTTCATTTCCAAGTAGAAGACAATAGATGAAGGGGCATTATCTAATTAATTCCAAAATAATTCCACATAATTCCAAAGACGTGTACACCTAATTCCAATCGCGGTTCACCCCTCGGTAGTGACCTTAAGAGGGTCTAGTTTTACTTTATAACGGAACCATAAAAAGGGTATATAATTTAGTCGATATTTAAAAATTTATTCACCACCAATGGTGATGGAAATAAGTTTTTGAAAAATATTTGCTTACCATTTACAAAGGAAAAAAAAATATCGTACTCATTTCAAACCACAGGATATCGGATATCTTTGATTGCTATCAAAATCAGTTAATTATTCGTCAGATATGTATTAAGTAAGTTAATGTAAAAAATTGCCTCACTCTGGCAAATATTTTATCCCTAAGACTAAGTTAACCACCAAACTTAAGTTTAATCACAAGTGGAAAGACCGTAGTTTAGAGGTTTTAGAAAAAAAGTATGTTCACCTATTGGATGATGATATTCTTATCGATTATTTAGGAAATCTTAAAATGTGGTTAAGAAAAAGATTTTCATTATTTTTTATGTGGGTAGTTTTTTGATAATGGTAGATTCATCTTTGAATTTTACGTCCAGAATTCGCTATGGTTCAAAAATCCTCAATCTTGGACATGATTGTTTCATGTATTTTTTTCAAATATATCTTTCTCCCCTTTTTAGAAGGAAAATGATAATTTCAAGAAGGGAGAATAACTTAACTCACAGATCAATGCAATCTTCACCAAGTAAATAGAACAAAAAGAAGTTATTTATTGTTGTATACTACATTTATTTTTTAAAAAAGGTCTTTTCTGGTGTTTTTCATTAACATAAAATTAAAAAAAAATGAATATATTTAAAATAAATTTGTTTGATCGTATTATTATAAAAACGATCCTGAGTATATATTTAATTTTATAACAAATTTCTATAGATTAATCATTTCTAGATTCTCGAAAAATAATAATAATAAAAAAACAATTAATTAGTGTAATTAAAATTTAAAATTAATTAGAATTAATTTGGTCTAGAAAAATTCAAGATGAAAAAATTTAAGAGAAATGAAAAACTTAAAATGAATTTTAAATAAAAATTAGTTTGATTCTAATTAATGACGAATATAACGTTATTATTTTATACAAGACTTTAAAAGGCTACATCAATTTTCAAATGACTTTATATACGTAGAAAGAATGGCAAGAATTCTGCAACAATTTATAAAAAAAAATTAGTTGAATGATTAGAATTTGAAAGAATTTTACAACCACTATAATAGAAAATAATCTTATAAGTAATTGATTTATATATAAAGGTAAAAACAGAGAAAAAGACTGTCACATAACTTTTTTTTACTCTTTAATTTCCGAGAGAAAGCCATATTATGTCTACTATATCATATACTTCTTGTTTTTCCATGTTCTAATTTATTTTAACTAATTCAATTAAATCTTAAGCCAATTAAGGGCTTGTAAACAACACGAGTCAATATACTGAAGTATATAGATATATAAGTATTAAATAGGTTAATTTCGTAGCCAAATTTGGTCAGAAAATTTATGAGATTGAATGTTTTTTTTTCAAATCTCACGTAAAATTTTCTCGAAGAAAAAAGCTGAGATCATCAAAAAGATTAATGTTGACTACATATTAATGAGAAACTAATTATCATATAATCAAAATGATAATTAACTCATTTTGAAAGTTAACAATACTTCTAATGAGTACTAATCAAAGAGAAAATCAGCCTATCATATGCATATTCAAATATTTCTTAGAGCAGTTAAAATCGTCTATTAAATTGTAGATGTAGTGATTTCTAGTAAAATAAAATAGATAGATATTTAATATCTTAATTAAGAGAAAATATTCATACTTTTGAATATACTAGTGTTATCACTAAATAATGATTCACTTATCGAAGTTTTTTTTTAATTTTTGACCTATTTATCAAATACTGACTATTATATATTTTTGAAAATAAACGGGTTGGAGATAGAGCACCATGGCAACGAGATTAAAGAAATTCTAATGTAATTATTTGTTATTTTCAATTACTTCTGGAACGGTATCTTTGCACTATATTTACTATGTCGAGAATCGAAAAAATATATTTTATTTGATATATCTCAAAAAAAAATTTCTGTCGAAAAACGAAAAAATGGCAAGGCTTTATATATATATAGCCTTGTGAAATTCCTGATTTTGACAAAAAATTTGGAATATCCAAATTATAGGAATTTTACTAAATTTGGGATCAGGCTGTCCTAGAGAATTGAAAAAATATATTTTATTTGAAATATCTAAAAAAAAAAATTCTGTCTATAAACGAAAAAATGGCAATAATGAAATATCCAAATTATAGAAATTTTAATATATTTGGGATCAGACCGTCCTAGAGAATTGAAAATATATATTTTATTTGAAATATCTCAAAAAAAAGTATGCATAAAATCGAAAAAATGGCAAGGCTTAGTAGCCTTGTGAAATTCCTGGTTTTGACAAAAAAATTTAAATATCCAAATTATGAAAGATTTCAATTTGCCGATGGTAATAGATTCAAATTTTCTTAGAAAATCATAAGATGGTGTCATCTATTAAATCCGATGGAATGGAATATTTTTAATTATATGTCAGAAGGGTTGTTTTTCACCCCCTCGGGAATCGAACCCTAGAGCCAGTAACAGCAACCCTTCTGAAAATGAATAAAAATTGAAAATAAACTAATGAATAAGCTTCTAATAATTTTTACTATTTATTCTAAAGTAAATTTCAAAACAAAGATTGAAAAAAATTATATTTAAATCAATATATTTTTTTGAGAAGTTATAATCATTTGAGTTTGTTTGGAATGGCTTGTATATGTAAGTCTTTGTGGATGTTTAGGAGTATCAAATTGTGAAAATGAACTTTCGGATCTGGCGAGTTTTTCCTGGGATGAGATTTAGAATCTCTTCAATGATTATAATAAAGCACTCTCACTAAATGAAGAATGCAATGAAGATAGATGCTAAAAGAAGTCGATGACTTTATCGCTTTTCTTCAAGATACTATTTGAATGCTCCATTTGATAGGTGTTAGTGCAAATGGTCCCTCAACTTTCTGAACCGGAATTGATGGTCTTGGGCCGTGTTTATGCCTATCTGTGTGTGTGTGTGTGTGTGTGTTGTGGAGAGAAGATCGGTTGTTGAACTTACTAGGCTCACGTGTTTCTTCTCTCGTGTAAATACAACTTACCTTGGCGCCTGAATTTGTCCTTCCTACTCAGGACTGGAACTAGCCTCTCGCTGAGTATTGGAAAGTGATAAAAAAAACAAATAAATAAAAGTTTTTTATAGTATAGATTAATTCCGATGAATGCATTGGGAAACAATCGATTAAGATTAAATCCTAACCGAATTTATGTGGATGAAAATAATGCTATTTTTAAAATATAAACTATAGGTATAATGAAAGAGGACATTTCTGACAATCTATAAAAATGATTATTTAGGATCAAATTTGAATATTTTTAAAATTGGAAATAATTTATTGAAAAATATTTTAAGTACGGTAGATTTTGTTACTAATACACCGTTTCCACAAGGATCTCCAAAGTTCAGCAATATATGGCGGAGTGTTTTTTGTGTTGTTGACATATTTACAGCATTCAAAATTCCAATCATATTGTATGCATTCCATTGAGATTAATTGGGGTTTGGGGGGGGGGGGGAGCTAAAATAGGATACTGGAAGTTTTGATTTCTACTGACGCTAGGAATGCAACAGCTTTAATTCTTGAGAGTGTACGTCATTCCGAATATAAGCAAAATACAACTAACAATAAGATCTTGTTACATAAACCGAAGCTTCCATAACTAGAACACCCTTGTGTGCTTTGATTATAATTTTAGAGAACAGACATTTGTATTAATTATTTACAAGGTTTAAACACCTGTTATTAATCATTTTTGGTAGTTAGTTCTGAAAAAACATTATTTTATGCTCTAAATCAATCGGCGTATGCGGTCAAATTCTTACAAGAATAACCTAATTAATTTATCAACTCATTTATTCCAAAGAATAAAATTCACACCTTGACTTTATCTTCTCAGCATTTATACTTTCCAAACTTTAAGTCCACAACATGCTTATATTCATTCAAATTCATGAATGTCTTCTTCTTCTTTTCAGAAACATTATAAAAAAAGTTTAAATTGAAATGTCTTCTAATGACAGATATATTATGTGAAAAACAGATCTTTTGACAATTGTTCTAATAATTGGTTAAGATGCTACTCCCTTCGTCCCAAATTAGTTGCTACATTTGGTTCAAAAATTTTGTCCCAAATTAGTTGCTACCTCTTTGGTTCGAGAATTGAATTCTAATTTAAATGCTGCATTTCAATATTTTTTTTTCTACTTTTTATAAATGTAGCATTTATTTTGGACAAATTTTTCGAAGCAGCATTTTGAAAATAATTTGGCACGGATGCTGTACTTAAGGAGGGAGTACTTGTCAAGCTAATATTAATGATGGATATACCATATCAACCTAAAATCTCTTTAAAATATTAAATTTAAAGTTGTAAATCTTGTAGAGTTTGGTCATTTTTGGCTAAAAATTAGATGATGCACAGATATATGACGATTAGTTGATTTAGCTGGCAGTCAAATATAATTGGGCTCTAAGGATGGTAATTTTCAGTTTTTTTCTGATTACTAGTAAGTTTCAAAAGTAAAGTAAATTTAGAATAGAAATAATCTTAAGGAACTGAAACCAATCGACATCGACACTAAGGGTATAACGGCTTCTTTAGTAAACTCCCTCTACTATTAAATCTTTATTTTATAGTGAAGATGTTCGGTTTATATAGTTTTGATTAATTTCAAAATAATAATAATGATCTATCTATTATCTAGGTTATCTCTGATTTACTAAAAAACATAATCTTGTTATGAAAATTATAACAGAAAAAACAGCACAACTAATAACTAATTAATATTAGAATATTATCTTAAGGAACAAAAACATGTACAAAAAACATAACAGTTTGCTCATTTACTCTTCAAATTTGTGAGACTAATCACGAAATGTGATTCCTCCGGCTGTCTCACTCCGTTAGTTTTTTCTTTCGTCTGTTTTTCTTTCCGCTAACTAATATGATTTTAATTCTTTCTAGGTCTAGGCAATTCATTTATGACATCAGGTCGAAGTGTAATTATACTAAGAACGATGCAATTAAAATTTTCAATCATTGTCCATTATAATTGATTTATTATTATTATATAGGTAAATTTTGTCAAGGTCATTTTCAGAAATGTTGTACCCCTTTTTTCAATGGTTTTAATATAATGAATTTATAAATACGTTCAATAAATATATTTTGGGGAGAGGAGTTTTAACCCCGCATCATGTACAGTTTTGTATTGAGCTATAAGACTAAGCTGAGATAATAAATAAAATCATAGACAATTTTCGTTTTTATCCACCAGAATAAAGTTTAATAAATTGAATCTCGTTGTCAGAATGTATGGTAGGTACATCGCTAAGAGAAAAGTTAATTCCATGTTTGCCGACATTGCAGCCAAACATGGGATTAACTTTTCTGGATATATATATATATATATATATAATATAGATTCTTTCAATTATAACAGATTAAAATCTTCTATATTTAAATAATTTATTTAATAGGTATATTAGTATTTTATCAAAGGTTGTATACCTAACCAAATATTATTGTTAGATCGGAGATTCTTAGTTTTTTCAAAATATTTCCAAAACGCCTAAAACTGTTTTAATAAAATATCTTCAAAAAAAAGTCTTATATAGTAAAGATGAAAAATGAAATTAAGAGATAATTATGTAATATTCATTTACTATGAGTTATGATAGTAAATGAATATTACATATAATATTTATTTACTCTTTTCTTTATTAACGATGTTTCACCTTGCACCAACACCACAATCTCTACTAATTATAGATAATTATTTCTTCAAAATATCTCTGTGTTTGTACATTAGTTCCTGATTTTCAAAGTCAAATTTTATCTGCTCAAAAACTGAAGAGAATTTCAAAACAAAATTTGATACAGTGGAACCTGGATTAATGAACGCCCTAGTTAAAAAACAAATCGGTTAATCAATTTTTATTTTGGAAAATTTTTGTCTCGAATAACAATCGAAATTCGGATAATGAATCACGGACTGGTTTTTAGAGTTCAATTTTAGTTGTTGGGCGTACGGGTTGTAAACATTGCTTTTCCGAGTTTTTATGTTAAAGTTTTTTTTGTTTCTGATTCTGGCATCGCTAAAGAATACAAATTATCAAAATCGACTATCTCTATCCCCTATATTTTCATCAAAGAACTCATTTTCCAAATAAAATTACGAAAATTTCAGAGGTCAGAATTGATTAATTGTATTCGTATTAATTTCTATGGGAAAAATTGCTTCGATTAATGAACAATTCGGTTAATGGACAGAGTCGTGGAACGGATTAAGTTCGTTAACCGAGAATCCACTGTATTTAGTTATGTTATATTGAGAATAAGTGTGGATTGAAATGGGAACAGGAATAGTTGACATTTACATTAATAATTTTTATATTTTATAGAACACATAAAAGAGTCTATTTTATTTAAAAAATTGAACTAAAAGTAGTTCATAATTTTCCAAGCTTCACTCATATTTTATTCATCAAACATTAAATGAACTAATGATTTGTTCTATTAAATATACATTAAGCAAAATCCAAATATGGAGTAAGAATGAATATTAAATCATAATTGAAATTTACTCGGAGATAATCGTTTACAATTCTTGAGTGAAGAATGCATTTCTACTTACATCCATCATAGGCATTGCGCTCCAAGTTATTAAGACAAGAAGTTAAAAGCGTTATTTTTTTTTCATTTTTTTTTAAACCCCTTAAAAACTATTACGAATATGCAAATCTAATTTTAATTGCTTGCTAAATCATATTATAGTAGTTAGAATTAAGGATCTGGAAAGTCGTTTCAATATTTAAATGAGATTTTATTTATTTTTTCATTTTTTTCTTTCTAGGTAAGCTGTTAATAAATGCAGAGTGATGGCGATTTATTTATGAGGAAGTTGAAAATTAGTTTAGCAATCAATCGGTTTTCAACAAAATGTGGTGAGAATGAATCCAATTTTAAGTTCTTGCAAATCTATATTATAATAGTAATTTATTATTCCACTAAATTCAACCATGCATGCGCACTTCTAACTTTCTAGAGTGTCTGGAGTAATATGAATTGTTTTTTGGTAACGTTTTTACGGTTGTAGCTAATTAACTGAATTACCTATAACAAAACAAGATAAGCTTCACTTTTGTGACAAGTTTCAGCTTTCTAGCTCAAGCTGAAGTGATGTAAATTGTTCTCTTTTTTAGAGACTTTAGTAGTCATCCTGTATGATTTTTTTTTTTTTTTTTAATAATTAATTTTTCTTCTCAACTTGAATAAATAATTGAGCATTTTGAATATTGAATTTATATCCAAATAAATTCTAAAATAGTAAAACAATTTTAAATATCTGCAATAGGCGATTTAAGGTTATCTCACCAGTATAGAATTTCATAAACTTCTAAGAACAAAAGTGGCATTTGGTTGGGTAGCTGACTTCATTTATCCCAATAGGTATTCCCTCTTTAGTTTTATCTTGAGAGAATATTTGAGGTGCAAAAATGGGGATTAGTGGCTTGTGGCTCAATCCTTTTTAAATGTTGAAATCTGTGAAAGGAAGGCATGTATTATATCTAATTTATACATTTATTCTTCTTCTTCGAGTGCCATACCCGAAACGGGTGTCGGCTCCTCTCCACATGTACCTGTGCTGAGTGTGTTCAGTTGTTTTACACAGATATATACATTACATTTATTACAGAGGACAATTTTATATTACTTCTCGGGTTTTGTTCTGTGTGAATCCGACCTTGGAGGAACGAATGATGTCAATAATTGATACATTTTCGGGAATAATATACGAGGAAAGCATAAAGTTTACTCAAATTTAATCACTAGATGTTTGTAGAACGACTATGGTCAAGGAAATTCATGCCGTACCTACAACTTAAATAACTCAAGACAGTGGATTTAGCTTTGATGATATAAAATCATTAATTCTTTCTAAATCTTCATTTGTACGAAACACGAATTTCAAATATTCTACATTTCTTTGCTGTCGAAATAAATATAAATCGAAAAAACTCATTCGCCAACCCTATAACTTTTAAAGGCTAAAAAATAAAAATAAAAACTTTTAAAGGCTGAAAGTACCTTTCTATCAGTTTTAAACATTCAAGACCTGCCTCCACATACCAACTCAAAGTACCTTCAGCTCCGAAACAACCGCTGAAATTTCTTCCTCTCTTTTTTACGGTGCGAGATTCAATCTTGTCTTGAAGGTGTTAGCCTTTCTTGAAGAAACTGCTTCTTGGATCAATATCAATGAACAAAAAAATTGTCCAAATCAGGTCTTTCTTCTGAACATGCCATTGTAATGCATGGTCATATAGGATTACAAGTATCCAGATTTCAGTCGGTCTCAGTAGAAAAAAAGCAATCACACTAGAATCGAGTATATTCTTTCTTCAACTTTTCTATATACGACTTATCCTTTTGTATTATAATTCGTTTTTAAGAAAGATCCTTAACATCGCAAAGATGACTGTCCCTCTAAGGACGAGTCAGGGTATGATTTCAATCCATCTTGAAATTAATTAACATCTTGTAATTAATCATATTGAAATGGAAATTGCATTTCATTGGTATGTCTCTTGAATATATTTCTATTAATTTAAGAGGCGAAATGGCAGAGTTGCTTTTCGTTAAGAATCCAACTTCACAGTCGGCTAAGCTAAGATGGATAGTCATTGTCTATTGTCCTCTAACCGTCTAACCTAAACCGCTCTCTTATCTCTATTCACACGTCATTTTATTTTTTCGCCCATTTCTTTATACTCATTTATTACAGCCCGCAATGAACTTTTTAATCCATAAATCTTATGTCTAAATTAAAGACCTATTATACTTTATTATATAAATTTCGATATAGTTACGAAGTATTCAATCTAAATTGGTATTTGTATGCAAATAACCCGATGATTTAGATTATTATTTATATTCAAGGTTAATTTAAAAGGCAGTGAGTGATATATCAAAATCATACTCGTCTAGTACGTTGGAAATATTGCCTTTTATCAAAGTGATATAACTAATAATAATAAATTATCAGATAAAGGTCTGTAAAATTAAATGGGCTATAGTTCTGAATCAAGCAGACGAATAAATCACACACGGAGGATGGAGAAATGTTTCGTTGAATAAAAATTCCTTTTTTGAATAATCAAATAACTTTGAATTAAAAATACAATTTCGAAATGGCTAAGTGATTTCACCTAAATAAATACGTAAATACAAATGTGAAATAAGCTGCAATGGTGACTCTTGATAGTTAAAATTTGAAACATTTGAGACATACTAAATGATAACAGAGTAACGTTAATTAAAATTAAAGAAAAATAGTAACGATGAAAATAGAAATTTTTTATATTTTATAAGATATTCTAACATTAGAATTATAGGATTTGTGTATATGGGATTGGACGGAAGTGAACTGTGCAGAATTGTAAAAATTTAAAACTTTGCTTAGGGCTTGTCTGTTTATCTCCAGTTAATTTTGCCCTTAGTTCAAACTATTGCAGTAATTTTCGCATTTAGGGGCAGACATATCTGACTTGTTAGTTAATTTAGCTGGAAGTCAATATTTGATAGTCTGAATGGTGGTCAAACTTGCCCTTATTATTTTAGCTTCTACTCAACCATTTACTACAGCAGTATGAACTTTGAAATTTCCTCAATTTTTTCTTTAGTATTTCTTCGTTTTTGGTCCCGGTTGCCCCTGAGACACACATTTTTTCAAAACCTAAAATGCCATACAGCATACAAGCTAATAGCTCTTGGAAACTACCCAGAAATAGATTCAAGCTAATTTATAGTGATATTGAGAGAATGTGATGAAAGATGATAACATGTATGAAAGATGTTGGATGGAATTCAAAAAATTAAATTTTTTGTTTTATTTTGGAAACCGCACTTAACATCCTTCAAACTAAATTATCATTTACTTAAAACTACTTATTCCATGCTCTCTCGGAATATTGACTTATCCACTTCAGGCACTCCGTATATATATATATATATATTGTAATTGAAGTAAAAAATAAATAAAAATATGCGTACAAAAAATTGAATCTCTAATAGTTACTTAGAACATAATTGTATTCTAAGAAAATATTTTTTTAACATTTACTAGTAGGTATATTCATTCTGAATCAGTCATTTGCTACTTTAAAAATTTTAAAAAATGAAATAACCTCCAGCCAACTTTTTGAAGGACATTTATGATTCATACTTGAATAACTACCAATGCACAAGGATGGCGGATTTCGATAAACGCGAAAGTATCCATTAGCGGCGCCTGGAGCCACAGATCACTCCAGGAACAAGCAGCGTAGTGGCGTGCTCCAAGATCATTAGCCTGTCCGTCTCAAGATCCCGTCCAATTCAAACTCGAATAGATCAGGTAGTGAAAATTTTCCGATTTTTTTTTACACTGGTCAGTATACTACTGCGATATATCTGCTTCACCCTGACTCTGGATCGATTCTCTTTGACAGACAATTCGATAAATTAGAATGGAAGTAGGCATAGGTAGCAAGAGAACAACAAAGATGAATAAACTCAACTACGTTGATACAAATAGGACTAATTATTTTTTTTTATCTCTCTCTCTCTTTTATGGATGCTTGTAACCATGCAAGAAGCTATAGGATTGCATATTGATGTTTCGATAATTGATAATCCATCATCATTAGAAAGAGTTCAGGAGACTCCCCACCGATTTTACAGCTTCAGGGAGGCGGGAGGTGAAATGGATCCTACAGAACAACAAGAATTAAAAACCACAGACCTAGGCAAAATTAGCTCAGATTTAGTTTAATGATCGGTTCAACCTACATTTCAATTTAGGTCTGTTAATAATTAATCTTAATGAAATTTATAAATATATTTTTATTATTATATCAATGAGGTTAAATTTGAACTAGCCGAAAAAGGTTTTGATGTCAGAAACATTATCAACATAAAACACAGAATCACCAAAAGTCCTCTACCACTTTTCTTTCTTGACCTTGAACCAAATGAAAATAATAAATTAATTTATAGTATAAGTTATCTCCAAAATACTAAAATAGTGATAGAACCACCCAAAAAAAAGTGAAATATTTTTTTTTTCAAAATTCTTACTGTTTACCCAAAATTTATTTTCTTATGTTTTTAAAGCAAATATATTTTGTTCGTTTTTAGTTCTTAACATATATGCGTCTTCAGAAAATTTACTGACGGGGGCGGTGAGGGCAGAAATATTAAATGAAACTTTTAAAATAAATATATTTAAGATCCATATATAAAATTGACCAATTAAAGATATTATATGCCAGCCAAGTGAGAGATGGACTTGCTACAAGTGTTCTCTGGTATATATCTTCCAAAATACTGGATACTTTACAGTCCATGATAAAAATTATTATATACCCCATAAAAAATATCATTCCATTAAAATTTTAATTTAATCTTTGAATTCGAGGGAAATTAATACACGTAACTTATAAAATTCATCATCATTATCATTATTTTTGATGAAGAAGTATAGAGTACGAAATATCAAAAATGCTCTTTTGAAAAACCCGTTTCATTGTTTCTAAAAATGGGATTGTTTATGGTTACATTGCTTGTAATACATTACATAACAAACATACATGCCTGAACATTAGCATGAAGTAAATATAATTTAGAAAATAATAAAATTTTCATTTTCATTTATTATACAAACTATAATTTTTCATTGAGCTAGTACTGGTAACCAAAAAACGTTTTGCTTAATCTTAAGTAATGATGGATGTCGGGTTTTCATCGAAGCGTCTAGTATTCGAACCCTATTATTGAATATCGATTTCCGTGTCCATTTATTACCCAGGAAGGTAATAAACACAAAATTCCCAGGACATTTGTCTCCTTTCTCTTTCATCTGTTGAAGTTTTTGTTCATTCAAAATGGAAAAATAAGAATCTATTTTCTTTAAATCTATACTCTCTCGAAGTTCAATTTTATTCTAACGTTAACGTTTGTTTTTTTTTATCTCAAAGCTTGAATCATACATAAAATTCCCGCCAGGGATAGTTAAGATTAGCCAATGCTTTTTTCTGAGATTTATTTATAAAATTTATAGAAAGATAAAAAGATAAGAGAGAAGCCCAAGCATGACTTTTGGAGCTTGAATACCTAATAAAAAAATAAATGTAGATAAGAGACCAGAGACGATTCCATTCTTTTTTAGAAATTTTTATATTAGGAAAAACAATGGAATTGAAATGTAAATTACCCGAAACATTCTATAGGCTTTAAACAAATTTGATTTTTATAGAATTTTATTAATATTGATTCCCTCAGAAGTGTGTGAGGTGATGTATTTCAAATATATTGTTAAATCATCCCGATTTGTTCAACTCCGATCAAAGTGCTTGATATCTTTGCAGCAAATGTATTAAAATGAGCCAAATGACAAAAGTGTGATGTACCCACTTATAAAAGTTAAAAATGATCTCAATCTAACAGCGATTTTGACTCTAAATCCAAGTTTACCTTTAATCAAGAAATGCACAAACCGACCCTTAGTATTTAAGAACGTTCACTTTTTCTTTAACATTGGTTTTAAGTGAATACCAAAAATGATGAATATATTAATTGGTTCTCTAACCTTCAAATGGCTTAAGAGTTAAATTTTCAAATTTATCAATTAAATAAAAAAAAATATAATTCTATGAAAAAGTTAAGTTTTTCAAGACCCCGCATATTTAATGATTGTAAAATGTTTTGACACCAAACAGGTTGAGCTCTAAAGCTGAAAATTGGCATAATGTTGTAGCTTATTAATATAGGTTTTTTGACAAATTTGAGATTCTAAGCTACAATCATTCAGGAGTCCCCTAATGATGAATCACTATTTTTTAATTTTCTACATTTTTCACCCCAGTTTTGAAGCTCTAAAATTCCAAATTTAATAATTTGTCTGTTCAAAAAAATTCGTAAAAATTTCATTCTTGTGCCAAAATGTTTGCATTTCCAATGCAAAGAGCTTATTATACCATTATATTATTTTGGACTCTCTAGATTTAAAAATTTTTCTTCCAAAATTCAGGAAAAACATTTTTTTCTCAAATAATTAAATTAAAAAATTAATTTCTAATAGTTTATTATATTTAAGTTTATTATTATAGCGGTTCTAGCTGGCGAGCGTACTCAGTCTTTTTTTACTTTCACATTTATATTCTATAGAATATAATGGGGGAATATTGCGATGACCAGTCTGGGTTCTGACTATTTGAGAGCTTGTATCTCAGAGATGAAAAAAATTAATTTCATTTTGTAACTTCTAGGTGGAAGGAATCGATGCCCGGCGCTCCGCGACACTTACTTTACACTCCCTTATTTTATTTCAATCGGATTAAAAATTTGACACAACTAATAACTCATGACTCTTGATAAATACACTAACTTTTAAAAAAATCGTTAGTACCATTTTTGAGAAAATAAAAAAAATAAAAAATTCATGTAAATGTCCACTTTCGGTCTTCCGATTTCAACCAAAGGCTTGATGTACTCCTTCTAGCCTATATCAAGCTTAAGTTTCGAATTTCGTATCTCTGATACTTATGGTTGCGAAACACAGGGGTTACATTCTTACGTACGTAAACATCAACTTCCGGTTTTTCTATTTTATCCCAAATCTTGTTATACTTTTTGTAGCCTCTAGTTAGCTTAAGTTTCAAATTTCAAGGCTCTGCGACTTTCCAAAGACGAGATATGAACGATTAAAATATTTATTTTACAACACTCCTAATTTACAACCCCTTCCTTTAATTCAATCGGCTTAAAAATTCTTCAGAACTATTAACTCATGACACTTGATAAATATCGTGCATGAAAAAAGTGTGTTTTTTTTTTTACTTCTTTTTTTTAATATCTCAAAAACGGCTGAAACTATTTTGATTAAAAAAATTGATCAAAACCATAGCTTTTCGCTCTACAAAAAAGCCGTAATAAGTGAACATCGAAAAAATTATATGTTTCGAGATAATAATTGTTTTGTCAAAATGTCTGTTAGTTAGTCTGGTTGTCTGGTTGGTTGTCCGTTAGTCTGTGCATTACCAAATTTTTGTGGACGAGCTAGCTCAAAAACTAGTTTGAGTATCGAAACCAAATTTCACACGTAGTTTTGGTCCATTGAGATTAAGAGTTGATTATATTTTGGTGCATATCGACCCAAAATTAAGGGGGGTGGAGGGGGGGGGGGTAAAAATTAAAAATCTAGGCCATTTGAGCCTACTCAACCAAATTTTGTATACATAATCAGTGGACCCCCCAACAGTAACAAAGGCCAAAACCAACCCCCCAAAAAGGGGGGGGGGGGTGTAGGGTCAAAAATCATAATCTTGGCCATTTACCAAACTCAACCAAATTTTGTATACATAATCAGTGGGATCCCAGAAGTATAAAAATTCAAAAACTACTACTACATGATTATAAATAATTTTAGGGGCCAGGTTGTATGGTAAAGTCAAGTGGATGGCCACATCAGAACATGTCAGCTTATTTAATTTAAAAACAGCGAAAAAGTGATACCGTACAAATCGAGAGATAATTATAAATTTGGCGAAAATTCTCAAGCAATTTCCTAAGTATAAAAACTCCTCCACGATAGTAGCATGTTTTTTATAATGGTAAATTGAAAAACAAATCGAGGTTTTCTTTTGAGTGAACTGACGTAAAAAGCCGAAAGCTATTATAATCGAAATCTTGGTCCGAGGAGAAAGTCATGTAAAACGTATTTGGTGATATTGTTGATTTTTTGTTGTTTCCATCCAATTGGGCTGGAATCCGTTGGTCCGCGACGGCACGTCTTCTTTGGCTTCTTTTCCTCAGTTCATCCTCTCATCCTGTGCAAAATTCCCGAGTCACGCTCTGCCTCTCGACCTTGCAACTTGCAAACATCTCGCCTTCATTTGCCTCTCACTCTTTCATTGCCTGGTTCTTTTTCATCCTGAGCGTCACCAGCAATCAATGTCTGTTTATTTAAATTCTCTGTCTATTTAAAAAGTAGCAAATCTACGATTTGTTTAAATTTGATTTTCTACATAAAGAGAAATCAATAAGATTGTGCTCTGCTTGATGCAAATTAATAAATACATATATAAAAATAAAAATAAATACAGATATTTTAGAAAACAATCTTTAAACGTTTAATCAAACCCAAACGTTTCGAGAGAATTTCTCCCTTTATCAATGGAAATTTTAAATTAAAAAAGAAACCCCTCCCCATTTTGGGCGGTTAGTTTTTGCATTTTTAGACTTCTGGGGGTCCACTGATTTTGTATACAAAATTTGGTTGAGTTTACTCAAATGGTCTAGATTTTTAATTTTTAACTCCCTTCCACCCCCCTTAATTTTTAGGTCGATATGCACCAAAATCTAATCAGCTCTTAATCTCAATGCACCAAAACTAGGTGTGAAATTTAGTTTTGATATTCACACTAGTTTTTGAGCTAGCTCGTCCACAAAAATTTGTTAACGCACAGACTAACAGAATAACAGACTAAAACACACTAACAGACATTTTGAGAAAACAATTATTATCTTGAAAAATATAATTTTTTCGATGTTCACTTATTAGGGCTTTTTTATAGGCCGAAATGCCATGGTTTCACCCAATTTTTTTAATCAAAATAGTTTCAGCCGTTTTTGAGATATTTAAAAAAAAAGAAGCAAAAAAATACACTTTTTTCATGCACGATTACAATACTTGACCATACTCTGTATGGTAAAGTAAAAAAGGAAGAAAAAGTTGCTTTATTTAAGTGATATAAAGCAACTCTAAACAAATAAATATTTTAAAAAATAGACAATGATACAAATTGTCTTAGTGATAAAATTCCCTTGAATATGTAAGTATACAAAAAAAATATATAAAAAAACAGTCAGTATCTGGTCTTTTGTTAATTCAATTTTTATTGTTTAAAATTTCAATCATTTCTAAAATCAATGTTTTTTCAAAATTCGGTTCTTTGTCTAAAATTTTGGGATTAGAAACATCAAAATTGTGTCCAAGGTTAGTTGAATGGCTAGCTAGCAAAATACATTCTGAATTTTTTTTTTCTAATTGACTATTTATGTTATTACGTAAATTCTAGATTTTAAATATAATTTTTCCTGTCCTATATATATCTAAATTATTTTAATTTAATTTAATCTTAAATCAAAATAATTTAGTTTACAAAATTGATTGTTTAGATTGTGATGGGACATACTATATATAAGAGACAAAACTATAATATATTTAAAATCTAAATAGAATTTACGAATATAAATATTCAATTAGAAAAAAAAAAATTGTTTGAGAATATAGTTTCGAAAATTTGACTTTCATCATCAGTCTTTTAATATGATATCTCTTATCTGTTATTTCTCAATATTCAAATTCTGCATTATCATAAAATATATTGAATATATTAATTTCTAGTAAAAAAAAAATCAAAAGTTCATGTATCACTTTTATTTTGCAGTAAGCAAAGTTGATGCAAGGAACACATATTGCAGTATTTAGGAGGCATTATTAGAAAATAGGATTGCATTTTTCGCTTTGAAGTAGGTATCTTGAGAAAAATTAAAAATAACTATTTGCAAATAAATTACAAAATTTTAAAAATTATCTATTATATAGGTACTTAATATACAATTATTTCTCTGTTCTTCCTTTTTGGCTTAAGCAGTCTTTTAATTTTAGTAATACTACTTAAATCTTTTCACTCTGACAATTAAAGTTCTTCGAATTGTTCATGGATGTTCTCTTTCAAGTGAGCTATAAAATTGTCACGAAATTTCATTCACGGTTTATTCTTTCTATTTTCGTTTTATTCATACCACATCCTTGTCTGTTGAAAAAATTCCTCTGAATTTTTTCCTGTTAATGCAACATTTATTTTTATTTCAAATTAATGTTCATAAATATCAAATCTATTTGTAATGGATTTTATAGGTTTGAAATGGAATGCCGTGTACCATATAAGCATATATGGCAAACGTTCATCTCCCTGAAGAATACATTCCGGAATTTTAAGTAATTAATATTTAATTAATTTTAAGCCGGAATTAAAAAAAAGTGAAATGGAGAAATGGATGGCAAACCACAAAGCAATAATGGCTACTAAAATATTCTAATAGTGGTAGGATAGATATTAAATGTATTTATGAATCAAAATGAAATTTCCATTAAATTCCAGTGGGAAATAGGATATGTTGATACTATATCCTTAGAACAGGATGCGAAAATTGGCACAAGTGTATTTTTAAATAAAATAAGACATAGAATTCTATTTACATTTTTGAAGTCCTAATTAAAGATAACCTACAATTGATTTTTCGTAGTCAAATAGTTTAAATCAATTAAGAATTAAATATATATGGTTTTCTAAGGAAAATTAAACAAAATCTTTAATTGATGACACTGGTTAGAAATCGATTGAGTGATCCGACAGGTGACATTTTTTGTTGAAAAAGAAATACTAATTTAGAATGCACATAAGGAGATTTCTTCCATTTAATTACATTCCCATATGAAGAATAAGATTGATCTTTGAATTATTTTGTTTCTCTTGTTAATAAATTTACAACGAAATGCGTACTCATTTGAAGCGAAAGAAATTTGCACTATTTTTTTCCTCCGTCTAATAAATATTCTATGGAATTGGGGCTCATTCAAAATCAGATAATTGTATCCATGCTACAAAAGAAATAGAGTTTGAAATGATTTAATAGAATCTATATTAAAAATACGTTTAAAATGATTTTTTAGAAAGGAGTTCATAACGAACTAGTGAGATAAAGTTTAAAGATTGTTTATACTATTCTTTGGTGCACCTTGGAAGCAGACATTGTCATGATAAAGGCATATACAAATCAACAGGTGTTTTTTGAATTTTAATTTATTAAATTTCTTCCTTTCTTTCAACCTGTTAATAAAAAGGCTATTACAAATAATTATAAGTATTTTGAAATTAGTTAAGAAATTGAATCTCAAGTTAATTAAATCATTACTATTAAATTAACCTTTTTACTTTTTGTTTCGTTTATTGTTTGATGATCTGAAACGTAGAACAATTTTTTTGTCTATCTGGATTCCTATTTCCACGAAATCTCTGATATTTCTGGCTTTCTAATTTCAGAACTTCTAGTTCAAAAATGCAAAAAATCCTTCTTTAAGAAGCCTATAATGAATAAAATGAAATAAATAAATAAAATTAATAAACAAAAGAACAGTTGTTTTTACAATTTATTAAATTTATATATTTTAAAACAATTGCGCTTATTACAATTAATTACATTCTAAAATTATTTAAGAAATTGAATTTAACTTAATTAAACCAAAATAATAATAATATTAAATTATTATCTATCTACTCTTATTAAACGAGCAAAAATTGTATATTTATTTATTTATATATATATTTGTTTGTATATATATTTGTATCTTGGTTCTATTTTGAAAACGACTCTACCGAGTTTGATGAAATTCACGGGTTAGGGGGTTTTTGGGGTGACAATTTGATCTGTCACGGTCTTATCTTCGACAAAATTGTTTTTGATGGGTTTTTTCGTAATCAAATTAATTATTCTCAGGTAGACAAATCCAATTCTTAGGGTTTTAAAAAAGGTTACTCTTTTCCTTTTGTACCCAGGCAGACAATGGGTCGGGTTAATCCTTTATTCTCAAAGGGCTTGAAGAAGTATTGTGATTGTGGATTTTAATATATTTTGTTCTCCCTAAACGTTAGAAATATTAATAAACGATTTATAATTGTTTTTATAAAGAACTTTATTTATTTAATAGAATAAAAAATAATCAAGAATTTATTTAAAAATAAATTTCACATAAGCAGGTCTCAATTTTCTGAAAAAACAACACACATTTTGATAGGTTTTGTTTATTAACAATTGGATGAATAAAAATGAATGGTTATTATTTTTATTAAACAGGTGTAGGAGGCTGGGTGCAGTGGTGGGGAATCCGGGGGTAGGGCGAGGTTTCGGGGGTGGAGGTGGGTGGGGGGGGGGGGGGGCACAGTAGGCGAATATTATATATTTTTGTATTTTTTTAATTTTAAAACGGCTCTCAAATAAAAATCGACATTTTTATCTGAATTTTAAATTAAAAATAATATTAAAATAAAGCTTTTAACTGAAGGAAGAACCGAGCATCGCTCGGAGCCTCCAGGTACTTATTATTATACTCGGTACCTTCAGCATGTCTAAAACGCGGAGAAAATTCATTTGTAGACATTATTTTTCTGTCTGTCTGTCTGCCTGTTGTAAAATAAATTTAATTATTTTGAACATAATCGCACGGTCATTTAGAAAATAACTAACAAATAATTATCAAGAATGTTATTATTGGAGAATAATAGCTTGAACTCGGGTCAAATTACTCCACGACGGTATAATCATGTGTTGTATTTTGTTTTCAAATTGAGTTGCGTAGATAAAAATCATAAACGTTTTAAATATGATAGAATAATCGTGTAATACTTTTAAAAGTTCATTCAGCAACTAATTTAGTAGTTCTCTGTTTAACTTTTTCTTTTAACTAATTCTACTTTATAACTTAATTAACTAATTATGACTTTTATAGTTAAAAGTATTTAATGCAGTACAGCTTAATGAGAAAGTTTATTGCATGCATTTTTTTTAATTAAATGCATTTTTCTTTCAAGATTATTTTTTGTTCTCTCTGTGTTCGTTTAAATTGATGTATCTTTAATTTTGACAGCGAGAATAAAATGCAATGTAATGTCTTTCTTCTCATTTCAATTTACACTATTCTAGAATGAATAAATCAATAGTTCGAACAAAAAAGAACTATGTAATTATTTCAAACAAAAGAGCAAAAAAAATTAAATTTATGAAGAAATATTTGAATTCTTTCTCTATGATTAATCAACAATGACACTGACACTTTGGTAAAATGGATTTATTTATTTATTTTATTTTTGATGTCATTGAATGTAAATGACGCTCCTGCTCGTAAACTGCGTTCATAATAAAACTTTATATGTGTTTTTAAGTGTAGTGGGAAAATAAGAAAGAATACCTTTCATGGCATTAATTTTTATAATTAAAACTGGAATATCTTCAGACATTCATGTAAATAAATAAATTAATATCATTAAACCGATAGCTAAATGAATTCTTAATGTAGCTGTTTAAAAAACAAAACGAATCAAGTAAAAAAAGAGAAAAAATAAATAAACAAACTTTTAAAAAATTAGATTTTGTTTTTAATACTATTCTAAATGAAAAATGAAAATCGATTTTATTTTAATTTATTTATCTTAATATAAAAAAAAAAAAAAAAAAAAAACAGAAAAATTTAGTTTAATAAAGTAGAATTCTAGCCAATTCTATATATCAAATTGCGATGCCAGTTGGCTTCTATTAATGACTTCAATTTTCACATGATAAATTTTATTTTAGATTGCTTGTTAAAAGAAAAAATAAAGAAATTAAATTTAATTAACCATTGAAAATAAGGGACATACTAATGTTCATTAATAAAATATGTCCAGTTGCGAGGTCTTGCGTTGCTTCAGTAATTAGGAAGTTTTTTTTATGAATTTGGCTTGTTTAGCATCACGTCCAACTCCTTTTAGTCGTCTTTTACGACAAGCAGGGGATATTTTAGACGTATTTTATTCCCGGTCAATATGGAATTTTTTTAAATTTAAATATTAGTAAAATATTATAAAATACTTATTGAATAAATTTGTATTACACTTGCCACTAACCCACTCTTATATATAAACCATGTATTTTAATATACTATCGAATTATTTCAAGGCCTATCACGTTTGGCGATTCATCAATATAATTATAAATTTGAAGGAATAAGCATTTCAGATCAATTTTTTAAACATTAGTTTGTAATTCATTAAATAATTGAAAGGCGAAAGTAAAATAGATTTAATAATTTTTGACAGCTAATTCTGAAGATTGATAAATTATTTTTTATCATTTTTGAAAAGGAAAAATAAAATTGAGCATACCTGGCATTTCATTGAAAATATATTTTATAAGTTGAGGAAGAAAATAATGTAATAAAATATCGCTATATATAACCTTGTGTTTAATCATAATTTAGTCAAACGGCCTTGCCATCTTCAAAGCATTGATTCCCAAAGAATCATCGAAGTTAAGAAATATGTGGCGAGATTTGGAGGGTAACTCTTCTTCAGTCACCATTTGATATCTCCAATATTTTGATGATATAATAAGGCATGGAACCCTCGGTATAAGGTCCGACAGGCTTGATTTAAATTATAAGGATTCGAATCCAATAAACATTTTCGAATTCATGGGTGCTGTTAGCAATCTTACAGACTTACAAATCCTGGTCGGGTTGCTTGGCATTAGAATTGATTGGGAAGGCCTAAAGAAAGATCCGAAGATATTGTGAGTTGTGACTATCTCTTTCCTAGGAGCACAACGCCAATTCTCCCTAACAGTAAAGGGCATTGTCAGTAAAGAGTATAGGTACCTATATGCAGAAACTGTCAATATACTGTATTCAAAAGTTTAGTTCTCTTTTTCCGTCAACATAATTTAAACATTTTCTAAATTTCTCCTGATTAATCACATTTTCCATCATTAATTATATTTACACATCTAATTGGGAATCAACATTTGAAGTGCACCTTTTCAATGACAGGGCCTCCGATGATGAATCTGACGCCATCCAAGAAGCCGCTCCTGCTGCTGACGGTTCCCAGGAAATAATCACGAGGCACACGTGGACCAGCTATCGCCATCTCCTTTCTTCTCGTTATCCATCCAAATAATGCCCTCTCTTTTCTACGCATTCAGGATAACGTCCGATTAAACGAGATCAATCAAGGCCACTTTTTTGTCAGTGTGTTTTGATGGTACAGGCTGATTCATAAAAAACCTAGCTACATTGTTATTTTCCAAATTATTAGAATTAAACGAGTCATCGAATACACGCTTACGAATCTCAGATTTTAATAATGATATTAGACAAACTCTAAATTATGCTTTTTTGAAAACATATTTCAAGAACTTTTGTGGATTTAGATTTTTCGCGTAGATATTTTTCACAATGCAGTGTAAACTCTTTTAAACTTCACGAATATAAAAAAAAATATAAATTGGCTTAAAGTAATTTGGCCTTAATCTATTCGCTTTAAATGAGACAGTTTTGCGAATTTCTCAAGAACTTTAGTAAAAATTATATACTATAAACTGATATTCAGAAATTGGTTCTTATAATACCTTACTATAAATTAAGCCTTTTGGAAATTCCACCAAGAACTTTTTATATTTTTAGATTTTTAACATTATTATTTCTTGTGTAAGTCTTTACACTTATTCTCTCTTAAATAAAAAAAACTATAAGATGTAACCTTTCGATGATTGAGTCATTTATCAGTAAACCACCTAAATTAAACATTTTTAATGAGATATTCTCATATCATAATAGGAGATAGAATTCGTAATCTAATTTCGAAATCGTTTTCAAGTGCTTAGCAAGCGATTAGATTGACTGAGAACATTTTGAAGTTAAAATACATTTACTTGGACCACTCCACGTGACAAAATCTCGGCCGAACTTCAGCAAATTAATGAAAACCAAACACCTACTCTAATCATCTAATTTGATAGGGTGATAGAATATATAATCAATACAGAATACCTATTATTTTTAAAATGCTTAGCCACGTAGCAGTTAGAATCCAGCAATTTTGTTAATGTTTAACTTTGAACAGAGAATAGGTACCTTAAAAATTATTTATATCTGACAACAGCCGTTGAAAAAGACTTCCCTGAATTAGGGATAAAAAAGTTGTACAATTTGATGAAAATATTTCAATAAAACTGTTAAATCTAGGTGGCTCAGCCAAAACTTCCTTTTTGATAAAAAATTAAAATATTTACTAATTTAGAAATTTGATCATAAATTCCCCATTCTCGACTTTTGGAAATGCTTTACAAACTTTTGTGTTTTTAAATTTTTCGACGAAGATATTTCTTTTGAAATTGTGTAAACTCTTTACACTCCTTCTCCTTTGGATAAAAAAATACTAATAAATTGGCATTTAGAAATTCGTTCTTAATCTCTCTATCAAGTCGAGATCTGAGCTCTCAATTTATTTCATTTTAAGATTAACATCTTGCATAATTAACGGATTATTCAAAGTTAAAGTTATAATTTTAATTGCTTTTGGTTATTTATATATCTGTAAAAAAAGGCCTTTAGAAGCATTAAAATCTCTAATCTCTTTTACACTGGGAATTCAAACGCACTAAACTGCCTAGAAATCTTTCTACTTATTAAAATGGCATTTTCAATGAAGGAAATGAACCAAAAAGAATATTGACCTGAACATCACGGCAACCAGGATTAGTTGATTCGTGTTATAAAGTTGTTAAAAATTCTAGGAATAGAAATGGTTTATCAAATGCTTATTAAAATACATTACTAAGTTAAGTCATGATTTAGTGGAAAATTTATTAGTTAGTAGATTTAGTACCTTATAAAAATACATATAAAATATATGACAAGGATTATACTAATTATACTAAAATATTTCTTAACCAGTAGCCTGTTTCATACTTTAAATCTTTCCATTTTTTTTTCGAAAATTTTTAAAATTTTTACCATAGTTTGTTGTAATAACGAAATAATCAATCATTTATTTAAACATACAGTCAAGTGCAAGTAGGACTCACAATCGGAGTTCTATAGTTTTTTATTATTTATTTATAGCCTGAACCTCAAAAAATAATTATTAAACAATATTTTATATTTATATTTGTATAAAAAACATATTTTAACGAATATTTAATAAGAGCGGGAGTCTCGGGACCCGGATAAACTCTCAAGTCATCAGAATAGAATAAGGGACATATACCTCCTCTGGGATCTTCATAATCATAACAAACAAAAAATAATAATATATTACTTTTAAAATTTTGAATATAGAATTAGAAAATCATGCATTTAAAACATTAATGAAAAATTTAATTTAAAAAATTGTTTTAATCAATTATATTTTAATAATTGTACCTATTGAGTGTCCGGAATTTTTGGTTTATACTAGATAGGTAGGTATATGTATAATATGTTTTATATATATATATTTAAGCGGAATTTTTTAATGATGTTACTTGACCCTCCCCCTTAAATTAATTTTTGCCGATAGCAATGGTCGATTTTTGGCCTACACAAATTTATTGATTATTTTTTTATTTAATTAAAAAACCATTCCTTTTTCCAGAATATATAGTTTTTCAGCTCTCATAATTAATAAAAAATACCAAGACAGATTTGCTGAATCACTTGCCGAATGTTGCAATTTCTTTGTCGCTTCAAGGAAATAGGAGAGTGTTATTTATCAGGCATCAGTTGTTTTATTTATTTTATATTTACTGATTATTGTTGAATATTAAATTAGCATATCCACGTAACCATACATTGTGGGTGATGTAACCTTCTTACCCCCATCAAAAGAGTGACTCCGATGCCATATCCGGAATAAGAATCGTGAAGAGTCTGTCCATGACACCCCGAGGGGGAAATTCGCATGATGCGCGATCACACGAAAGGCCTCCAGTCACTTAGCTGGAAATGAAAAAAAAACAACTTATTAACGGAATATATTATTAAAGAAATAATTAAAATTAAATTAATTATGTAAATACTATAAGTGAGTAGGTACAGAAGAAAAGATAAAATATATTCATTTATTATTGATTTTATAATATTCAATTAGGTATACCTTTAAGAAAAAATATTTTCCATAGTTTAATACTAATTGAAGAATAAAAAGGAGGTACTTAAAATTAATTAAAAATTGAAGAAAAAGACGAATTTTTTTTAATTCTCGGCAATACACACTCGGCAACTATATTAGCGAATTGACATTTTTTTCTTAACTTATCTGCAGAATTTCAGTTCATTAGCTATAATTGTTAATGAGCTCTCAATTTAACAATTATATTTTCCAGATTATCTGCTTTATTTAAGTGAAAATTTTGTAATTAGAAAGCCCAAAATCTATCACTTCTTTGTTTTGGGAATTTTGGACTTATAAGTCTGGTATTCGGAATTTTGACTTTTTTTATATATCGTGGAAATGTCATCCCGACATTTGTAAAAAAATTTCTCCACGTTTGAAACATTTTAAAATACAAAAAAAATGCAATATATATAAATTTTTGATAAATAATAATATTTCGGTTGACATTAACAGGTAAACAAACCTGGTACATTCAAGAAATCTACTTCTTAGAGTTGTGTCATTTGTGTGATTTAAAGCAATGGTCTTGAAATCATAAGAACAAGCAAATTATCAAATGAATTGGTATATGCTATTTATTCCTAATTGATAGGAAAATAAATTAGCGAACAAATTGTTTGAAATTCACCAGTAGCATGATTTGATGTGTAGTAATGAAAAAAATTGCATTATTGATCACCTAGACACAAAGCCACTTAAAATTTCCTTATTACATAGAAAAAACACTCTTGTTTCTATTAGATGTGTATTAATGAAAATTTAATCCGGACATGATATACGAGGGCAGCTTAATGCTCAATTTTTTTATTTTCTCTATCGCCTCTGGGGTCAATTCCAACAGATTACTTCAACAACCACGATCTAGATCTAGACTGTCTCACGACTAGTTTGATGCTCTTAACTTTGCCGAATTAGTTCAAAATAAAGGTAGTAAAAATTAAGTTGAAAAATTTCCATCTGGTTCAGAATGAAATTTTCAAACAGATTCATCTATTTTTTCCCAATTTTATAAGGTCCTTGACAGGCTTATTTTTAATTATAAGGATTCTAATCGAAAAAATGCATTCTCTGATTCGTCAATCCCTATGAAGTTACAAATTGTCTTGGTTAAATCCACCTGCTTATTAAAAACTATTTTTGAAATTATAAAATATTTTAGATTAAAAAAAGAAGTGTTGTGCGGTAATGATGACGTTCGGGGCTTTATCCCAGGCAGTACATAGTTAGGAATATCAAAGAACGTTTTTGTTTTTTTTATTAAATCATCACTTACAAAATAATACTAATTTCGGTCATTAATATTGACATTCAGTAAATAATTCCGAATTCGTGATATTTATTATAAATAATATAGGAAATCTCTTTTGAAACATCTTTATATACATTACAACTTTAAGTGAGTATGTAAAAATATTTTATGAAGGACTGAAAAACAAACCAATCCAAATAGTTTCAATTTGTTTTAACTAATAAAAAGTAAACTTTAGAAATCCGTAAAGTAACTCATTAGGAAATTTTTTCCTTCTTGTTTTTCATGGGCATTCATTCATGGTTTTCGGTAGCGCAAGCCAAAGGGAGGCGAGAGTGCTTAAGTAATATATAATCAGAGAGCTGTTGATTAGCGATGATGGTCTAACCGAGTCCATGAATGCCGCAGTTCAATCACTCGCCGGAAACCGGTTAAAATCAAAACAGACACACCTCAAACATCAGCGAGAGAGCTTGCAGGCCAGATCGAGACCATAGATACTCTGCTTAATTCAATAGTTAAATAAGGTAAAAGGAGAGAGAGTGGCTGGCGCAAGACTCTTTGGGCTGCTTTTGTCTCCTGGGATTGAACATGTGGGTACCACTAATGGTGTCGTATTTCAGAGCTCAACTTAATTAACTTAAGAATCAAGAGAAGAGCGAGCGAGAAACAAAATAATAAATAATACTTGAGGGAAAAAAATCTTGGGGAATTTATTTGAAAAAGAATCAGAAACGAAGCACGACCTAACTAATTTAAATGATTTTTATGCGCGGTTAAGAGAAAAAAATAATTAAAGTTTATACAAGAAGAAAAAATAACTTATATACAAGATACTTAAATGTAAAATATCCCTTCAATGTTCAGACTCCAGAAAAGTAGCTAAATTATTTCCTAATTATGAAAAGCTTGCAATTACTAATTTTCTCTCAGTATATGGCCGAAGCAATGAATCAAATAAAGTTCAAAGATAAATTAATTTAGAAAAACTGCTATAAAGGATAGTAAGTCTTAGACTCAAAATTTATGTAAATAAATAAATTAATTAGATAAATAAACAATTATTTAAAACCAAGTTAAAACGTACATATTGTAGAGTTTTAAGAAATTTCACTTTTTCTTCCAATTTCTAAATCAAAATATAATTAACCGCAAAATAGAAGTGTAATGTAATACAATTAACAAATCACAAATCTCTCTTGGATGTTTCCATAAAGTCAAAATAGTAGCAAATCCGACTTTAATATCTAAATCCTTCAATCCATCACAGATACTAACTACCACGACATCCATTTTTAACTAGCTAAAGCCAATACTTTACTCGTAAAGTTCCATTTATGAAAATAAGTTTTAAATATTCAACCCTACTTTGAGGTCAATTTTGAGACAAATCAGACAAACATATTTATCTAAATATGACTTCTAGAGAATCGAGCTTCTTTTCCAATCCCGATTCTCATGTTACCAACAATTTTCAATCCTTCAAGATCCGAGTCCACAAATACTCAATTCTGATCCTACTCCTGATTATCCCCCACTGCCAGTCGCTAAGGGGCGCCACAACCCCCCCCCCCAACACAACTGCTTTAAAGAATACTCATTTTAAATTTCAAGCACATATATGGTAGTTTCGCTAATTGCGTGGAAATTGTGATAAAGTGATATGAATCCAGGTTTGTGTAATTTTTGAGTTTTGAGGTTCTTTATTGGCTAAAGGTGCATCTATGTTCCCGAGGCCAATGAAAGAAAAAAAAGGTCCTTTATTTTTTCTATAAGTACTACAGGAACGTATTAATAAATTACATAGAGATTTTAATTCTGGGCATGCAAATATTTGCATATGATTTTAACATTAATAAGGAAAAATCTATTTTACATTACTCAAGTACTTTACGGTAAAGCCTAAATTTTCCGCACCTTTAAAGAAGGGATGACGAATGGATTGCCTATATTCAGGTGTATGGCGAATATAACCTCTTCTAAAATGACTTTAAATTTCAACTAAATCTGACACATTGAGGGGGGGGGGGTGTTCTGGCACCCCTAAAAACGACTGGATTCGGCGAGTAAGAATTTCACTTTCGGAGTGTGTACTGATCACACTACAGTATGGGATATGCTATTTGCGTTCTGAAATAATCGTCCAAAATGTTCGCTAGCTCTTAAACTATAATGAAATATTTATGAAAATAATTTAATTTATATTCATTTAAGATCTGAGTTCCCTATCTCTTTATAACATTAGAGGTGATAACGATGAGGTAATTTAGCGATTTTAAAAAGAGCACTTCTTTTTTCATCTTTTTAGGAAATCTGCCAAATAGAAATTGAATATTGATTGAAAATCAAGTTGATGAGTGAATAAAAAAATAATTCGAACTCCTGCCTGCTAAGGTTTATTTTATGAATTGAAAGGCTATTTATTTGATAAGCGTAATCGTATATCAATCCTTACGAATTAGTTTCAAGTAGAGTGAAAGAGCCTATTTAGGTCTTTGATGGATTTTATTTAGCTATCGCATGTTGATACTATTTAGATAAGCCAAGTTCATTAAGCACTTTAGTAAAGATTCTAATCGATAGCTTCGCTTTCTTTTATTTTTTATTTTTATTTTATTTAACATTTAAATTTAAATTTTGACACGATTCTTAAATTTACAACAACCTATACTTGGAGACATATTTATATAAACAGGACCTAATAAATTACAAAAATATATATTATCTATTTAATTACTTATACACATATTTATTCATTAATCATAATGGAAAAGTTAGGATCATGATTACTGGATTATGGTTCCCTGAAAAATTATAATTTCATTAATAAACCGGTCAAGTGCAAGTCGGACACGTACACCGACGATTTCATAGCTTCTATCTTCCAAAATACTTGAGATATCGAATTCGTTTTGATTTGTCCTTAATATGGAAGGAATAACTAAATTTTTGGGACTATTTTCATAATTTTAAGTTACTTAATTGACTTCTGAACATCGAAAGCTACAATTATTTAAAAAATGGCTGAATTGCTTATCTTAAAATCTTAAAAATAAGACTAAAAAAATGGAAACTTTTGCAAGTCTTAGTTTCCGCAAGTTTTGATAATTTCCTTATTTCTTTATCACTGACTTAGTACAGAGTTACATTTTATAAATATAAACTTATGCGACATTAACCAACCACAACTATTTAAGTTTTTCATTTAAAAATTAGATTTGTTTCTGATTTTCTATATAGTTTACTGTGGCTACTATATAGTTTCGAATTTTTTGCTACTAGGGCTTATTTGAGAACATATTAATAAATATTCGATTTATTCCTGATTTTCTGTATTTTTCACCTATAAGTTCTGATACTAGGTACTAGAAAGTATAAAAACTATATTGTAAAGAAAATACAAACATTGTAAAATAAAATCTAACTTTCTACGAACATTATTTCTATATTTGATATCGGAATCTAGACATACAAAAAAATTATTTATAAAAATATAAATCTGATGGTTCCTTAAGATGTTATTTGAGAATATATTCATAAATATGTATACATTTGGGTGTATGGCGTGCATTTAAATTCATGAGACTTCATGAGGTGAATTTCAAAAGTAGAATTTGTCTTTCAAACTACTGTTATATCTTATAGAATAAATGCACTGTCTGTTTAAAAGAAGGTATTTGAGTAATTGGTTATTTTATAGAATTAACATTTTAATATCGCTTAATCTCATTCTCTCTTTGATCATTCATTATCGAAAAGGCAATTCTCTGTTATCTAATCTCATTACAAGACAGTAGTTGAACACTATAGCTTATACCCTAGTTAATTCTAGGTTATCTCTCTCATTACATGAGTATATTCATTTTAACAATTTACGTAAAAAGTTTTAGAATTAAGTTTTTCTAATATTATAACCGAGGAGTGAACCGCGATTGGAATTAGGTGTACACGTCTTTGGAATTATGTGGAATTATTTTGGAATTCATTAGATAATGCCCCTTCATCTATTGTATTAGGTCGCGGTTCACCCCTCGATTATAACTATGTTCATAGCACATTCTCTCGAGGAAAAATAATATATTTATAAAACTATTTTGATGATAAAATTATATTAGTATTTTTCCGAGACTAGACTTGTTTAATTTATAAAGAATAAAGATTTGATTTTCTGCTTAATATGATCATTTTTATTTAGATTATATAATTATCCTTAAGTTTAAGTAGATTTTTGTTTCATTTTTCTGATATATAATTTAGAAAATAAAAAATAAAAAAATAAATATTAAGACGACGCAGCTACAATGCTGAAACTTGCCAGAAAGGTCCAGTTTATTAATACGAAAATGTGTGCTAAATTTTAAGTCTTTAGCTACAGAATATAAGTTTTCAAATCTTTTTTATATAGATTCGAGTTTTTCTGATTTCCTTTATTTATCCAGAAAGCCTAAAATATTATCAGTTCTTTGGAATGGAAATAACCTAACAACAAATAATTTGATACCAGAATGAATTTTTTAAATTCGTTATGTTATCATAAGTATAGAAATCTAGACATGTAGGCAAAAAATTAATATTTTTGAAACTTTCAGACATTTTTTAACACGAATGAAGAAAAATAACAAATGATCTAAATTTAATATGTACTTCCGTTCCCTAATATTTGAGCATGCGAGCGTACCTAATAAAATAATTATCATCTATATATTAATAAATTTTTTATAAAGTTTTTATCTTTATTACTGGAATACGTATTAATTATACTTTTTCTTTTTTTCAGGTAAGAAGGTTATCAGCTTCTGTGGAAAATATGAAATTTAATACAACATCTTTAATCAAACTGTGAGTCACAAGCCGATTTTTTAGACTTCGCACTTAGTGATTTATGATTTTAGCTTACTAATATATGTATAAATATGATTCCGCGATATTAATCATTAAAGAATATCGAATTTATTAATTTTTCCATAATTTTATATATTGGTTTAAAATTAGAGAAGAAATAAAAAAAAATAAATGGACACACACCTTGAAGATGTAGCCCCTATATATGCCTTGACAGGCCCGCGCATTACAAAATAAAGAGAAGAGAGTGATCGTTATTTCTATTTAGAACATTCATTTTAAATGTTTTCTTCTTTTCTGTGGTAGTCAACTAGATAGATTCATGTATAGGTATATAATGGTAAACTATAACATTAGTCAAGTAAAAGTACTGTTAAAGAATTAAAGAACGATGTTGATCCTTTTAAGCCCTGACGAAGCAGGGAAGATCCTCCAAAACGTCGGTCATTTAAAATGACGTTCTGATAAATTATTTTATTCGAAATTACTGGTTTTCATTATCCTTGAACTCGATTTCCAACAAGTCACCATTGAATTCTAACTCTTCCATCTCTATTAGAAAATATTTCTATAATATAACAAAATTAATATGTGAAATTTAGATTAATATCATAATTTATTTCAAAAATATAGCCATCATTTCTTTTTTATCATTTCCTTTTTAATGATGGTCCATTTAAAGATAAAACGACGTCCTTCAACAATATTGAAACAAAATAGTCTTGTCTAATTATTATGTTACAATATCTTCAATGGTCCAAGATAAGCCCGAAGAAGAACTGGCCTTCTTAATGGATTTTTTTTACATCGAATGATTCAGAAAACTGGTTTAGTTAAACTAATTAAAAATAAATTATCAGTCATCTCGTTTAGCGGTCCATATGTTAATCTACCCCAGATTTACTTGAGTCTTTAAAATAATCATCTGTAAAATTAACAATATTGTTAAAATTTAAATTTATTAATTTTTAGGGTTTCTAATCAAAAAATAAATTCGCCTGTTCAGTTTTACAACAAGCAGATTATGAAAAAATTGTAATTATTCGTATTTATTATGTGCGGTCCTCAGAAATTTTTAAGTCGTCAATCGGCACGCGGTGCAATTTAGGTTGGCCAGGCCTGCATTAGATAATATTAGTACATAGTTTAAATTTAAATAAAGATTCTTGAGTGTTTTTAACTTTGAATTTCTTCAATAACCCTTCAAAAATGTAATAAAAATTATCTAAGACTGTTTGGATTCAGTAGATGTTAATCTGTCGTGATTTCATTAGAAATTTCAATTCTGCTACAATTGGCAATTTGAAATTTGATTTAAAATATTTCTTTTGTATGATATATGAAAAACTGACGAAAAACAATTTCGCTCTCAATTGAGTGGTGTATCGTAAAATAGGACTTATAAAATCATATTAAACTTGTTATTTTTATTTTTGACAACTCAGACACGGGTTCAAAGCTACCTCACTCTCTTTATCGATTCATGAGAAAGTAAGGCAGGCGCTCATCGGTTTTTCATCAGAAAGTTTAAGTTACTAAAAAATTTATTGTCAAATTCCCGAATCAAATACAGTTTTATTTGCTTTTCTAATTGAATTTATCAATTCTATTTATAATTATTATTATCATTTTCGTCCATAATTTGTATTAATTTGAAAGTTTATATTAGGAAGATAAGGACAAGTTTTTTGTGTGACTTTTTTATTTATCCACAAACGTTTCGTCGACTTTGCCGACTTCTTCAGGGCTTCAAATAGTCATGCCACACATTCGTCTAAATTTTCATATTATCTTCGTTACCAATGAACACAATTTTCAAAAAATATTTGACACATTCACAAAAAAACACAATTTTTCTTGCTTTTCTTTTTATATTAACAATTTCATTAATACGAAACAGAAATCACATATATAAAATAAGGCAACCCTGCTTTTTAAACACGAATAGAATATTTTTTCTCTGTTTGATCCTTACATACAGAAATCTCAATTCGAATAGATACTATTTGAAGCTCTGAATAAGTCGGAAAAGTCGACGAAACGTTGGTGGATAAATAAAAAAGTCACACAAAAAACTTGTCCTTATTTTCTTTCTATTTATAATTATCTTAAGTATATTATATTTAAAGAAACTAAATAATCGGTGAGCTATAAATATATACATAAGTACATTTTTCTTGTAAAGTTGACATTCACTTTGCATTGAACTTTCGAAGGTTAGTCTTGTCATTTAATAGAGTCTCATTTTTATTACGAAATTAACACATATCACATAAATATAACATTTTTAGTTAGATACCATAAGACTTCTTATTCATTGTGGTGCTATGGTCTCCTACTCGTTTATTATTTTCTTTTCACGACCATTTAAAATTTATGAATTTTCATTTAAATTTATTAAAGCTTGAAAGTCTATATTATGATGATTTTATCTGTGTTATTATTAATTTTCGTTGTGAGTATCCTTGAAGTTTGTTTACACATAGTTTCCTGCTCTTTATTTATTTATTATAATAAGAATGCTAGAAGATACAATATATAAGTCAAAAATGATTCTTGATAAACAGAAGAATAGAGGAGGTGATGGAATTTTGAAAAATACTCACGGATTGGTTCCGGAGTAGCGTATGGCCGCCTATGATATAGGCAACCAGGAAAGCAACTCTTATTCATTTTTTTTATATGAGTTGTTCTCTTGGCTACTTATGTTCCAGGTGCTCCAGGCGGACATGAACGCCCCGATTTTTTAAGCCGCACTTGAAAAATTAATTATTTAGCATTTTTTCTCCACCAAATAAAAAATAAATAAATAAATAATAATAAAGTCACTTTTTTTTAATTCATTGGCTCTTTTGCTAAAAATTTCAATGGGAATAATAAAATTCAAGCTGGCTGTGACTTGCCTATACTTGCTTCCAAAATCCTAAATATCGAAATGAATCCGATTGAAATAGTACCTAGTATATATATACAATACATATATACTCGTACTATTCTAGCATATGATATAAATCTATTCACACATGTACACCATTGACTTCATTCATTCTTTCTAGTGTTTTGTGTCATGTGATTTTACTATAAATTTTAAATCGATTTATTATTTCATTATTCCTTTATAATGATTCCAAAATTTGTACTATTTGTCTTTTTTTGCTTTTATATGACGATTTGTCTTCTGTCCCTAAATTCAAATTTTTTAAACCAACTGCGAGAATAAAAAAGACAGTGATTTTTAATTTATTTATTTCATAAATAGTTTATAAAATACTAATAAAAAAGTTCCAACTTTCAATTTTAGCTTGAATGAGAATGGTATTTCTTCTTATGGGTTCAGCTCAATTCTCAAATATTATTTGCAAACTTATCTACTTTTTATCTATTGATAACTTTCTTTTCCTATTTCTTCTGTGACCCATTTCATAAGTTAGTAAATGACTCCATTGAAACTGTCATAAAGATAAACTACTGCACTAAACTCGAAATTCAACATGAATATAAAATATTTATTTATTTCCAGTAAAATAAACTTGATTCAGCAACATTCCTCCATATTTGACCTAATTTATTACGTTGTCTAGTGAATTACATCTTTATTTAGATAAATTGACTAGAATATATTATATGAAAAAATCTGGCATGATTCATGCTCAGACAGCATAGGACTTCACCATACCTCAGCCTCCTATGCTTATTTATGTATTTTATATTTATTTAATTTTACTACCACTACACTGGACAACAAAATTCCGAACAAATTCAATGTCTAGATTTTTAATATCTTAATTAATTATAAATTAACTTTAAATTTATTATTAAATCGAAAATATTTATAAGAAAACATTTCGGACGGGGTTGAATATATTATAAAGGTATTAAATAGTAATAAACTAGCCAGTAATTTAAATTTTAAATTTTAGCTTTATTTTTATTTATTTTATTTTATTTTTTTCTACTAAGGCTTGGGTGATTCAAAAAATTAAATGAGTTCAAAGTAGATTACACATTTTTAATTAAATAAGCTATTCAGAATGCACGAAGTTTCGACACAAGTACTGGAAGAAGTCTATTAATCGACCAAGGAGCCAGTCGATTAGCGACTTGTCTGACCTGACCTCAAAGCTTACAAAAAGCTTAGATTAATATAGTGACCATAGAACAAAAACTTAAAGCATGAAAAGTTCTGCATAAGATTGAGTTATTTTGCACGTTTACAATACGGCCATCCACATAATATATTGTAGTAAAGTAAAAAATTATTATTACAAAAAACAAAAAAACAATAAAAACTTTTGAGATTAATGACAAGTTCTTGTATAAGAATCAAAACAAGCATTAAAGCATTAAAGTCTCCATATTTTAAATTGAATATGAAAAGAAAAAAAGAATCTTTTAAACAACAAATTTCAAGGTAAACATACCATCTCTAGTTATATAAGATATTTTTGGAAACTTAATTTATGATTTACTTTTTAAAAGTTGTTATTTCTCCAAAGAGCTAACGAAACAACAAACAGCTAAGTGAAAAAAAGAAAACAAACCATCATCCCACTTCAATTCATTTCTCTCTATATATAAATATATTGAAATGTCGTAAAACGATTAAACCATATCTCAGCGTCTTTCGCATCATTTAAATTTAATCTTTTCCACTTCTCACGCCCTATTGGAGAAAAGCACTCGTAGGCGCCAGTCTACTTTTGGCAGCACGCCTAAACTTCGAGGCAGAGTGCGTAGGCGACCACCACACGCAGACAGGTTCGCTCTCCTCCTTTTTTCAAGGGAATATTAAAAACAATAACATCGAGGCCAGAACAAGCAAAAGATATTGTTATGGCAGGTTAGTTCACTTTTAAAATACAGCCCTCTCTCCACTGTTTCTTCTTAAGAACACTTGTAAAATCTCCAAGCAAATATACATAATTCTTATCTCGAATGAAATATATTTGTATATTGAAAACGTGTCAGTATATTCGCTGTATCATCTCTTTCGCCTGTGTTCTATTAAGAATAAAATTAATCTGTCTGATATATACCATAATTTATCTACAGTAGAAATCCTAATTTAAAATATCAGATGGAAACTAATGGTATTCCTATTAGAAATTATAAATGGGTTTTCTGTTTTAATTAAAATCTACCAATAATTCAATTCAATGAACAATCAGATATATAAATAAACTTCTGCTAACTGAGCTAATTATTTACAATTGTTTTAAATATTATTACATTTATACTAATATATTGGTATATTTGATTTTATCATTCTCAATTCTGAGGCGATTATTTACTATTCATTTATATCTGATTTCTATTAAACAAAACGAACTGTGTCAACCCTTTAGAAAAAAGTGAATATACTCTAATTACTTTACTCTATGTAAAAGATTCGTATTAATTTTTAAAATAACATTTTAATCCAATACAATAAAACTAATTTCTATTTAATAAGATCCCATCATTTTTCTTTTAAATTGTTGTCTAAAGAGCTCAAAACCCTGAAAACTAGGAATGGTAGCTGATCAATATGGAAGCATTTTTAATACAGCTCAGAGCTTCTAGTCCAGGGTGTCCAACCCGTGGCCCGCAGGCTGCATGCGGCCCAGCTTTGCAATGATTGTGGTCCAACATAAAATCATAAACTTCCTTAAAACATTGAGATTTATATTCAGAAATATATTTATTCGCTTTTTCGAAATGTGAATGTACATTTGTAGAATACGTGAAGCTTTTTTCAAGAATAAAATTCACTAAAAGCAAAATTATAAGCTCAACTAGGTATATAAGATAAAAAAATAATGAAGTTTCGAATATTTAAAATTCTTCTTTTGCTCATATTTTCATTTTCTAAAATATTTATTATTTCAGTTACGACACTAAACAAGTCTAGTAGTTATCATTCTAGTACAAGGAGACAAGGCATTGGGGTTTTCTAGAACAATCACAATTAATTGATAATTTCTCTCCTGGACTAAAACTTGTCAGGACTTGTCTTTTTGATCTTTTCACGTTCTCACGTGTCAATAGATAATATAGAAGGTAGTCAAGGATTATTATACCTTTTTAAAAAATAAATTATCATTCCTCATATCCTTCTTTAATCCCATTCGATTTAAACCAGGGTTGTCCAACCCGTGGCCTAATTTAAAGTCATAAAATTACTTAAAACATTGAGAATGTTATGGCGGTACTGGAAAACACACAACAATTTGGCCTGATAATTTTTTTTCTCTAAAATAAAAAAATCTGAAAATCTACTGTGAAGTTTTCGAAAAATAAAAGTGCTAATTTTAAATTTTGAATCTGGAACTAAATTTCAAGATTTCCGAAAAAATAATAATCATTTTGGTCTATTTTCAACTCCATTTTGATTAGAAATAAATTTTCTGCTTGCAAACTTTCTGATTGAATGTTATAGAACAACAATTAGAAATCCATATGAAAGAAAAATTGAATATTGTCTATTTATTAGAATTTTATATTAATTATCTAGTCAGGAAAAAATATAAACAAATACTAATTCATAATATCACTTTTTGCAAGTATGTAGATATGTATTTACATATACGAGAAGCTATTTTTAAGTATAAAATTTACGAAAAGTAAAATTAGAAGCTCACTATGAGCTAAAAAAATAATAAAGTTCTTATTTCTACATTATTAACTATTTATAAGATTGGATCTGAGAATTTTATTTATATTAATTTATTTATTTATTTTTCGAGGATCTTAATTCTCTTTTAGAATAGGTGTTGATTTTCTTTGTTTGCAAAAAATAATAACACAGTTATATTTTTTTCATTTATTTTATTTTATTGTTATATCAAAGGACGTTTCGACATATACATTCATGTCATCTTCAGCCTAAAAATATAGAAAATAAATAATTGATAACTTGTAATATGTATTCAGATGAATCAGAATGTGATTTGATTGGATCAAATAAATTTGAGATTGTTCAAGGTATGTTTGATGCTTTTTTTGATGTAAGAAAGAATGTAAATAATGTAAAAAAGATGTGATGTGTTCATTTGTTTATAAAATTATAGATATTGGAAATGATGAAAGGGTGGTTTTATTTTTAGGCTGAAGATGACATGAATGTATATGTCGAAACGTCCTTTGATATAACAATGAAGTAAAATAAATGAAAAAAATATAACTGTGTTATTATTTTTTGCAAACAAAGAAAATCAACACCTATTCTAAAAGAGAATTAGGATCCTCGAAAAATAAATAAATAAATTATTAACTATGTTTTTTGAATAACAAATATCAATTGAATTATAATAGGGCAGACAGGCCGCTCATTCAAAATACGTTACTCTGAGCATGTAAGAGCTCTTAATCATCTCAATAAATCCGATAACATTAATTTAGATTCGACTTCAGCTTTCGCAATTCACTTACATGAATCCAACCATTCAACCTCTAATAATAACCCTATCCCCATTCATTTCGAAAGAAAAGGCCTTAAATTGGATCTCTTAGAATCCACCGAAATTAAAATAGCCCTCTCTAATAATTCAAATATTTTAAATAATCAATTGGAAGTGTATAAAAATACAATTATTGATTATATATTATAATAAATTAACTAAACATTCCTTCCATTGTTCGCACATTGAATATACTAGGGTAATTATACTCTCTCATGTACCTTTCCAGTTGTACCTTCTCAGGTACTTTCCCATTCGTTATTATAATAGCAGGTATAGCTTCCTTTCAGTCCGTTCAAATCTCAATAGAAAATATTAATTCTTAGAACAACTTCTCCTCTTCCCCCTACTTTCCCCTCACCATATACATTAAAAAAAAAATTTAAATTATTACTTGTAAAACTATTTTTCCAATATATAATCAGTTTTCTTAGACTCCTGATGATGGGCTAACCCCCGAAATATATCGAATTCAAAACTCAATTTTGTTTTATTTCTTTTTTGTGAAACCTACCTCGTATCTTGCTCAAGTTTTATTATTATATTAAAATGTTTCACCTAGAACCAACACCGAACTCCTTAAAAGCTATAATATTTTAATAACATTTAAGGAAATAGCTGTTGATTTAAGGTGAAACATTTTTTAATAATAAAAAATTAGGGAAACCCACCTCGTAATGTTACCTAATTTTTTATATAATATTTATCCGCGGCCCGAAACAATTTTTTTTTCTTCAAATGTGTTCAATGTGTTCTAGTCCTTTGGATATAGAAATTAAACATGGTGTTCGGGGTTATCTGGACATATTGCTAGTGAGTCGAACACCCAGGTGTTGAAGAACAAGAAAGGGAGAGGTTTTGTTTTTTAATTTGACCCCGGAGAGGTGTTGAATATTGCTTGTAGAAGGACTCTTTCGGAATCTGAGAATTCATTTTAATCATATCATATGTCATGATAATATCTATAAAATAGGGAAAATGTAGAAACGACGCAACAGATAATCGAGAGATTTCGTTAAGAACTAATAATCTCACACTTGCATCTGTGATGACGTGAGGTGGAGGATGCCCTTCTAAAGATGCGAGCCATATTCTAGGCATTAACAAATTTTGAAAAGTTTACTGGACCTAAAATAACATATGTGCATGGAATTAATATGTAAATTAATTAGCGAATTTAACTTCAATTAAAAAAATAAATGGTGACATCTAATCAACATTGGTTTAGAATTTTTTTTATGAATCCACTCATGGAAACTGTTTAAACGATCAACAATTACACCCCCAGAATAAACTTTGGTCTTACCCCTCAATCAACTGAAAATTTCAGATTCCTAGCCAAACATTTGTACTAGTTTGTACGTCAAAAAAATATTTTGTTAAGAAAATAGCATCGATAAATCTATGTTCGTAATCGTTTATTCTTTCGGGTCATACGTATTAATAACACAGCGTTCGTTTTGCTGTAGGGAGGAATAAAGATTTGGATAACTGATTTGTTTGTATGGCGATAAACAACGTGTATTACCTGGAATGTTTGATTCCGTGTGACAGGTAATTCGCCATTCATAACTTATAATAATTGACCAATAATGATAGGTTTTAAATAGATAAAGATTTATAATCCAATCAACATTTATATTAATGGTGAGAATGAAAATTAAAAAATGCTTTTTTCCCTTAGGCGAACAGAAAATCGAACCACGAGAGAAAAAGAATGTTTTTTATTAAATTTTATTTTATATTTTTCTCGTAGCGTCTTAATCTTCGCGAATTGCTCGGTTTATTATCAATCGAGTTTTTTTATATCCAAAATAAAGATCGCCATGATGGCCAGCAACGGAGAAATTTGATTAAGAAGATATAATGAAGACGGGAATTCCTAAAGTTACAAAAACAAAAAACAAAAATGTTACACGAAATTTGTTATAAGAGATACAATTAATCCGTGTAAAACGTTTTACGAGCCTCTCAGTGTATTTAGTTCTCGAATCGCTTGAAATATTTCGCTGTGCTTTAATTCTCAGTACTGTGCATAAAGGTTTTAAATACCACATTCACACATACTGATATTAATTAATATTAAAAAAAAAATTCGGTAAGTAGATTTGTTTGTTTTTTGTTTTGTTTATTAATTTCATTTTTGAGAACTTTGGAACCTCCACTATTTATTGGTGTAGCTTTGGTGGATTTTATATTAAGCCACTTTTGCAGCCAACAGATATTACCTAAAAATGGCCAATTAAAGAATCCCTTACACCATTATTTTAAAATGAATAAAACAAAAAATTATTAGAGTTATTCTTCTTAAAAAAATCTATGCAGTTGAAAAAAAATATTTTCACCCCCATTCAAAAATAAGACCGGTCCTCCCCAAAATATTAATTCAATTAAAATTTTATTATAATTTTGATTTTGGAGAAAATGAATACACACAAAGTTTAAATTTCAAATTTGTATCCTACGAGCTACAAGGAATGCTCTGACAGAAGGATAGGTCACAGGGGGGGTAAGTGTATTCACACTAATAGTCTCATTTTACTTTTAAACAGAATCGCGAAAAGTAAATAGATCTCCTATTTTTTCCAAGCACAATTACAATTAAATTTATCAATTTGTTGTTTAACAGAAGAAAATTATATAAATACACGAGAGGAGGCAGGTGTATGGTATTTTCATGTTGTGTGTGCTTGATTGTTTTTATTGAAAAATGGTATTTTCAAAGTAGACAATTTATGGTCCTCTCCCACCTACACCTGATCGGTTATCTGGTTAATATGCAATTCATATCTGAGTTCGGTAAGATTTCTCCGAATGCCTGCTAAGTCTAAGACAAAAAGTGTGTGTCCGAGTTTGAGTGTAGGCTGTAGGTGCTGCGGCCCTGAGAGATGGGCAGGGCCCCTTTAGGCGCCCACAAGGGCTCCCTCGCCTGGTGCAAGATGCCTCATGCTCTACCACATGCCGCTTCAGAATTATGATCCGACAGTTTTTTTTTTCGAGGGCTTTTTATGTCTAGCGCCTGCCCAGCACGTGCTGCATTCTCCATTTATTCTGATCCCTGACAACACCTGAATAACGCTCATTCCAAACCGAGCCATCGTCTAACTTTATTACTCAACTCAAAACGAGTTGAAATTTTTAAATATACCTATAAAAGAACGACAAAAAATAAACGAAATTTATTTTTAATATTACTGGGTGAATTTGTCAAAAGCTCATTTTAATAACAGTTAACTTTGCGGTTCATGCTTTTTTACTTGTATTAAATGCACCTGGTACTTCTATATAAGAGCATTAACTAATTAAATTATCCCACAATATAAATTCAACTCTTCCATCCTGCTAAAAATCTGTAATTACCTTCTTGAGATACAAAAACATTTGCCAGAAATAGTGTCTACATCAAATATTGAACAAGTATAATACAAACATTTGTGTTTTACATGGCTAACTTACATTAGTTTCATTTCTTGAGCCGGCGATTGCATTATTATTAATACTATGATTTCTCTCTCTCTCTCTCTCTCTAAATTGTTTTAAATATTCTTTTACAAAAACAATCTTAAAATGTTTACAAGAATCCATGTTTTTATAAAAGAATTATATTTATTTATAACTAAATACCTATAATAAATTATTTCAAAATATATGATTTATCTGATCACAAGCTTTTAACTGTCTGATAAATTTCTTGGATAGGTGACCTTTTAAACCACTACAACTGTATCAACGACCAAGCTCACTATTGAATCTGGGAATGGTTTAATGTCATAAATGAAGATATGTTTTGTTCCAATTGATATTATTTAGACCACATTTGTCGCGTTGTAATACATTAAAATAACATCGAACAGCAAACTAATAAGTTAGAGTACTTACTGGTTTAAATCATCAGTGTCATGTAGATTATTTTGTTAAGGGAGTATGGTGTGAGTTCTTGGTGAAACATTTTAAATAAAGTAAAGAAAATTTTGAAATTTTTTTTAGAAACTTACCTATCTAGTATTTTTTAGTTAAATTTAAAAAGTTTCTAAAATTTTTTTCAAAATTTTCTTTACATGTAGATTAATTAAAAGTCTTTAAAATTGAACTAATTTTATTTGAATCTTCGAACATTAAACCTTATAAAATTTATCTTTCTAGAAATTGTATTTGGTATTTTTCGATGTTTATTTATTTATTATATAAGTATTTATTCATTTATCTGGAAAGATTTTTCGGCTAAAATCACTTATAGATTACCTACATATTTTAATAAGATAAATTCATCAGAATGCAAAAAAACTCAATCTCTGAATCATCAAATCTCTGATTTATTTATTTTTAATATTTCAAGGGGAGAGAAAATTTGGTGTATTATTTTCTGATGTCGAAGAATAATATTAAAGTTCAGAGTAGTTTTCAAACATGTTCTTATCTAATAATTAGTCCTAGTTTCTCTTACTGTCCTACAATATTATATTTTGGTACTCAAAAGAATTGATATTGATAAACTGCAACTCTTACAAAATAGATGCATGAGATTTATTTTAAAATGTGACAGATATACATCAATAAGTAGTATGCTGGAATGTTTAGGACTTATGAATGTGAACCAATTCTTATTTTTACAGACAATGTGTTTTGTATATAAATTATATCATAGGCAGCTGCCAGCCTATCTGAATTTCACATTGGTCAATGAGATCCATGACCATGGGACGCGAATTAGAGACGATATATTTATTGAGAGGGCGAGGAAAGAGGGCACAAGAAATTCATTATATCTTAGAGGACTTGAGGAATTTAATCCTTTACCAGCTCAACTGAGAAATGCATCAAGCCTGATTCAATTTAAGAACCAAGTGAAGATATATTTTAAGAGGGATAGTTGAACATTTCTATTGAGAAATATTATAACTTTAGTATTAAGATTTGTAAATATTGTAATAAATATGTATGAAAAATACATTTAAATATAAATAAATAAATAAATAAAAATAAAGTTCAAAATTTCATCAAAAAGAAGGCTTAATTTATTTTTTATAACAAACCAGTGGAAGTGATATGAAAAACATTAAAAGTTTAGTGACTTCACGTTTTCATTAGTCATTGTATTTAAAATGTTTGTTAAATATACAAAATAGGAATTTGTTCTTATCACACGGCCCTAAAATACGATTGGATAAAGAAATATTTTTGAAGGCGATTTCCATTTGAAGACAGTTTTGCTTATGAATTGTTCATGATCATTCTGTTGCTTGAGGCGTCGCCGTCGCTTCGTTCTTGAAGAAGGAGGAGAGGACGTTTACATTTGCACGTTATCTTGGGCGACGCGTGCCCAATCCTGATCAACGCCTCCATACATACAAGGAAGCCGGGGTGTGCAGCGCCTGAATCTCAAATCACTTCCTCCTTAACATTATAGAACCTTTGGTGCTCGATTAAATAGCTCCTTGTACTCTTTAATTATCATCATATGCAATTAGAATAATCATTATAAAGAGAGAAATTGGGATGTTCAATTTCGAAAGGTCGGAACAAGTGTCAGTTTGTTAGAAAAAAGTTTTCAACACAAACAGCATTTACTAATAGACAACATAAAAAAGTGTTATTTTTTTAATACAACTATATAATATGTAGTCTTTTACGTTATAATTCGGAAAGTATGATATTTTTAATTCTGTAATATGTACTTAACTAAATGAAATAGTAGGTAGAAAATCATAAGATGGTGTCATCTATTAAATCCGATGGAATGGAATATTTTTAATTATATGTCAGAGGGGTTGTTTTTCACCCCCTCGGGAATCAAACCTGCAGGTGAGCCAGGTGGCCCGGATTGCTGTTACTGGCACTCGGGTTCGATTCCCGAGGGGGGGAAAAACAACCCCCCTGACATATAATTAAAAATATTCCATTCCATCGGATTTAATAGATGACACCATCTTATGATTTTCTAGTAAATTTGAATCTATTACCATCGGCAAATTAATATCTTTCATATTAAATTAGGAAAAGTCATTCCATTGCCCTTCGAATTTTGAATCTCTTCAAAATTCGAAACACTCAACGACCTTTATTTAAATTATATGGCATGGCTATATGTTTAAATTTAGAATCACTAGATCGCGAAATTTTACAAATTAAGATAACAATCTTTGAGTAAAATATTTTACGCGTGTACATATGTCAGAGAGGTTCGCATCCTGCAGGTGAGCAAGGTGGCTCGGATTGCCGGAAACTATTGTTTGAGTGATCGCATGTTTCAACAATAATTAGAAAAACAAAAGAAACTATTTTTTGAGTGATCGCATGTTTCAACAATAATTTCGAAAATGAAATTCTAATACTCGTTACTGGCACTCGGGTTCGATTCCCGAGGGGGTGAAAAACAACCCCTCTGACATATAATTAAAAATATTCCATTCCATTGGATTTAATAGATGACACCATCTTATGATTTTCTAGTAAATTTGAATCTATTACCATCGGCAAATTAATATCTTTCATATGAATTAGTAGGTATTTAACAAAACTAAAAACTATTTTTTGAGTGATCGCATGTTTCAACAATAATTTCGAAAATGAAATTCTAATAAAGCAAGCATTGCCATTTTCATCAACTATATGGTCCAGGGGCGGGCGGTGAATTTGAAGCCAGAGAATGCTGTCCAAAAATGGACCCTTAATTTTTGAAAATTTTATTACTTACACATTTATCTTCAGTGATTGTTATCAGTAATGTGCCTTCACCATGAGGGTCGATTATTTTCAACCAACAACAATCAGCTGTTAATCAGTCTCCATGGTGACAGCTCTTTCTTGATAACGATGACAGATGTATAGCGATTGAAAGATTGTTTACTTTATTTTATATTTATTTATTTTTTCAAATGTGAAACACCAAAAAAATCTTTAACCCTTTTTAATTAATAAAAATATGGTCTGTTGTAAAAAATTAAATCACTGCATCAAATAACTTTCGAAGCGACAATTTTATTTTTCCTTTATTTTTAAACTTCTAATTCAATTCTTTTCTTTTGTAAGCGAGTCTTAGATTTCTTTTATTCATTTTTTTAAACTCCTCTTATGTCACCTGAACCCTTCAATCCCCATATATCATTTTCATTAAAAAAAAATTCTCGTAAACCTCAAACGCGAATGAAAAGAAATATTCTTCTAAAAAGCGATCCTCGGTAAGGGATTATTATGTCTTTAAGATTGATTTAGAAATTATTATTGAGATGAACATCACTCTGATTTATAAATCTTAAATATGGATTTATCATATATTAAATTTTTTCTTGCTTTAAATCTTTTTATTTTTCGTTAAATCCCCCCATTATTTAACTGATTTGGAATTTAGTTTGATCTTCCTTTCTCTTATTTCTTATTGATATCTTCTGTCTGCAATGGCAATGTCCTAAGAACGTTTTTATGCCGTCCGTCTTAAGGGCGATTTATTTATCACCCGATATTTTTGACTTGCAGTTAAATCAACTTCTAGTCAAATATAATATGTGCAACCATCTAAAGTTAAAGTTGACTGCCGTTCATTTTTAGTCAAAAAAGGTGTCAGATTGTGACTATTTCCACCGACAACAAGAGGGTCCCACATGAACACATCATTTCATTTATTCGACTTTAGAGAGATGCAAACATGCACAATGAATTGAGATGGCTGTAATAAGCCAACAACATGTAAGTAAGTAGTTGTTTTTTTATGATTTCAGAAACAAAGCTCATTTACCAAGATCCTGTCATTTTCTATTTAATATATGATTTTAAGTATACGTGTGTATGTGTATAGTATAAATTGGTGTAGTGGTCAGATTTTAGCAGGTCAAATTTTTACAGTGAGTGGGACTTGAACTCGGGCCTCCGCTCCGTAAATAGAAACACTGACAGCCTGACTCCCAATAAATAGTATATCTCAATTTAGGCGTTTTTCCACTAACCACATCACATGTTGTTCACCCTCTGAAATCTCTTTAATAAGATACAATGACTCAAGACTTGGAATATTTAAAAAATTTAAGCTTTATAGAAATTGGACATCCTTTTAAAAAATAAATTAAAATCAAGAAAAAACTTAAATAAATAAATATTTAATAATAAAAAGCAGTTTATTTATGGAAATTATTAGGCCAATGGGGTGGATGAGTCTCTTGCATTTGGTATCTTTCTCAAGAAAGAATTAATCAAATAATAACAAAAAATTATTCAGTTTCATCAAGAGAGAAATATTTTTTTTTCAATCTCTTTTAATACATTTTAGCTATGATTTTTTACTTTTCTTCAGGTCACTGATCTTAAACCAATTCAATCTTTTTCCATTTTCAAGATGACATTTTTTACTTATTTAAATTGAAAAAAGAATATCAATGAAAATAAATATTTATTTTTAAATTATATAAGAAATTTTAATTTAAGAAGCATAATTGAATAATAAGGGGTATTGAGAAAATAATTATTTATTTTCCAAGGTATGTGCAAATCTTGTGGTAATTGAAACCATTGGTAGAAGCTGTAATTACATTTGTTGTTTAGCCGTCATTAATATTCCCTTGGGTTGGTTAAGACGCGTGCTATTCTCATTGGTTAGCGATGTTACATCAGCTGCACTAGATAAAATGTTCATCTAGAATTTAATGAAATAATTATAATTCTTAAGACATCGAGAACCGTCAATCAATGCAAACGATCGCTTGTTCGATTGACGAGCTGGATTTCAACTAACATAATTATTTATTTAATTTGCATATCGATTCGAAAATAATTTAGTCATCGAATATATACCTAGAGTTCTACAGGTTAAAAGAGTACTTATATGGATAGTCAATATTTTTACCTTCACTTTTTTTTTTTTTTTAATGCAATCGAATGCAAGAAAGGGCGCACCAGTAAAGATACGGACAGATAATATGGATCTCGAAAGACCCTTGCATTACCGAAGAGAAGGGAAAGTTGATTAAGTGAGAGGGTGTAGACGTAGGTGTTTATGCACTCGGGTTTTGAAGGTTTGAAGATTATAAGAGCTAGGAAAGATGGAGGCTGTGGGAGAGTGTTCCAGTTCCTTGATGTCATGGGGACAAACGTATTGGCGAATGAAGTGGTCCGGCACTTTTCTAATTTGACCGCGAAAGATTGTTGGGAATCGTCAAAACGCGTTCTACACGCAAAGTATCCTTTAGGGGGAATTACTGATTTTAACTCATCAGAGCACCTGCCGTGATAGTATCTATAAAAAAGGGAAAGCGCAGAGACATTTCTTCGATGGCCTAGCGAGTCTAGAGAGTTGGTGAGGGTAGATCGTCAATTAGCCTGACGGCTCGTTTCTGAATTGCATCCAGTGTAGCGAGAGAATATTTGGAGGCTCCTCTCCAATCTCCACAGATGAGAGCTGTATTCAAGACAGAGGCGGATTTGGGCCTTATAGAGGGTAAGAAGATGAACATTGAATAGCTAGAATTATTGGTTGGATTCGCCGAATTAGATTAAAAATGCTCTTTCTCAGAGACCTAGATCCAGCAAGACAATTTTCAGCCAATGATGTCTATCATGTTATCACGAAATCTCAGAAATAGTAAATCTCAGGGAAATGAAATTTAAAGCTGATATTAATTAACGGCTTGACATACCCCAAAAAAGTTTTAGCTAAAATCGATTCTTCTCCACTTTACTTCAGCTGTTTTAAGGTTTTTCACTATTTTCTTAAAAACAAATCTAACGATTTTGTATAATATTTTTTATGTTGTCTACAAGTTTTATAAATAAAGTCTTTGAATCAAGCTATATATAGTTCTTTGAAAGACTTAGAAAATGAATCATATGGGTTTTATTTTTGAGCACCGAATTTTTGATTAAATTTATATATCATCATTTTTAATTATTTTTTAATTTTAAAATTAAATTGCATTAGGGTTAAGAGAAAAGCGGTGGTAATGTGTACAAGTTATTTTGTCCAACCATTTCCACTCTTAATTCAAAAAAGAACGATATTTTTGAGAAAAAAATACCCCAACTTTTCCTTGAAAATGATAGGCGTAGTAGCATCTTGAACTTTTGGCACACATGAAACAAATAGATATGCAGTGGCGTAACTAAGATCACCTATAAGCACCACCCCAAAATATTGAGTAGGCCCTCTTCACTAAACCTCTATATTTTGAAATATAAAACTTATTTAAATAAATAATTTATATATTGATACATAGAGATGAAAAAATATAATTTCGTTTAAATATCTCAAAAAATATATATTTTTTCACCTTTCACTAAAGTCACCACCCCCCGCACCTCGGGGGTTGCGCGGAAGTTATTTATGTCACTGCATATATGTCCCTTTATTATTTTGTGCTACATTTTAAATATCAATTTATTCTTGCTTTGATAGTGTGATCCATTTCATTCTAGAGATTCTATTTTATTTTATAAAGCTTGGATACATTTGAAATTTCATAGTTATATAGCATGGTTATTTTAAAAAATGCTTAATGGTGATTTTTGAATGCCTTATATGAGCGTGAATGGACTAAAAAACGCTCATCCACGAATGTCAAAAAATATCATTTAATTGTTAACATTTCATAATTTAAATGATTTTAGTAAAATAAAATATTTTGTATTATGTAAATTGGTACACAGGGTTTTTTATAATCCATTGAAATCTCTGTCCTGTTTAGGAGCTGCAATGTCTCACAACAATATTGTTTTTAATGTCACGCAAAACATGGTTTCTTTTGTTTTGAATAAATATGATTGATGGCTGGTTGGATGGATGGATGGATGGATGGTGAGATAGCCGAGAAACCGGGACGTTACGCCTCAATTTTGCCCAGGCGTTTAAAATTCATAGAAAGCCCGATTCCCTGTGACGTGCTAAAAAAGGACTGTTTCAATTTAAATTTCAATCGTTATTCTTCATGTATGTTGTTGCTTTTATTCATTTACACAACCAACGTTTGCCATTGCTTTTTCATATGCTTGGCGACGCTTAGCGCTTGCCACTTGTTGAAACTCAACGTTCAACACTTGCCAATTTATGTCTAATAAAATAGAAATGGATTGTACAACGTTGACAATTATGTATCCAATCAGGGCATAAACACAGGTGATTTTATTGAAACAACAAGTTTTTTTTCTTATTGCGCTATATCCATAAATCCTACAAGAATCAAACGATTGACCTAAATAAAATATATATCTCAAAAGTAAATATTCCGGACATCATATATTTTCGGACTAGATAGTTTTTCATTAAAGAGCTCTAAATCATTTTACTATTTTGATTATCAACAAATTTAAATTTATTATGTTCAAGACGCGAAGGGGATAATAATATATCCTTAAAAGTTTTCAAAATTAAAAATCTCTTTTCTAATTTTTTTAAAATGTTTACTATTATGATATTTTTCAAGTTTTAGTTATTAATTTTTCTATTTATCTCTGGACTTTATGAAATATTGACGAAAATAATGATAGGAATGATATACAGTATTCAAGATATTGCATTGCTAGATCAAAACTGTTGTAACTCGAAAAATTCAAAAATTGAAGTTTTACAATTTTTGAACATGAAATTTATATACCGATGGATCTTCAATATACTTTCAAGGTACAACTAATAAAAAATAATAATAATAATAACAATAATATAATGTAGCCAATAACAATAGTAAAACTTATGCTATTTTATTTTGGAAATCCCCACCTATGAAAAATCTTGAATCCACCCACCTGTGTCACACACACACAAAGTATCTGACAGGAATAAGGCTGAAAATCATATTAATGATTTCAGAGGACTTGAAAACGTCTAATTTGAATTTTCGGGTCTATGTAACTAATTAAAAATATACATATATACTAGTATATATGATAGAAAGCTACTGGGTAATAATATATCTTTGAGTAAGTATACTAGTAAATTTGCAGCCCCGGTGTATAGCAAGTGTAACCTGTGAGGAAAAGTCGGGGGAGGGGACCGGGTCACTGTCCCTCCCGATATGGCCAGCAAGCCTGTTTACCTGCCAGGCCTGTCGCATTCCGGTACCGGGTACCGACTACCAGCGAGCAGTGTGCTTTGCCAAGCCTGATGGCCGAGAAAAGACACATTCGAGGCAATTTAAGAAATGTATCCAGTGGGAAACAAGAGCACACAGTAAGTTAGTTTGCAGAAACAAAATTTATAAAAATATATAAATAAGCTGGCAAAGTGCGAGTCAGACACGCATATCGAGGGTTCTGTTTTTTTATCATATAAAATACTTGACATATCAAATTTATTCTTATTTGAAAAGATTTTCTTGCCAAGAGTAGCAGAGTGATTTTTAAGAGGAAATCAATAAGAGTGCTTTCTGATTGATACAAATAAATATAGATATATATGGTTATAGTTTCATCAGTTTATAATTTTCTCATTATATATTTTATTTGTTTTCTGTGAATTAGTACCTTCAGATGAAGTGATTTATTCCCATCTCAATATAATTATATACATTCTTATTTATCGAGAATAGAATTAAGAATAGAAGAGAATTTTTAAAATTTTTCATACTTTTAAATTAATGAAAAGACGAATGATAACAGGTCTAAAGAAATTACCTAAAAATGTTCACTTGGGAGCTCTTTCACACATTTTACAATAAATTAAACTTAAAAAGCTTAATCGTATGTTTCCTATATTTGATTCAATCGCGAATCGAATGCAGGTGATTTTTGTCAAATATTAAGTGAAAATAATATCTGAACTTATATATTTCTAACTTGAAATAATGAATTTAAATAAATTTATAATTTTCTCATTAATATATTAAAGAATAATTAACATATTAACGAGAATTGTTTTTATCACGCTTTTTAAAAAAGATATATATCGCGAGACTACTGCTGGTTGAAGCTATTGGATTCTGCTGAGTCTTAAATCTGGACCAAGAGAGAATAAAAAAGATATGATCCATTTAGCTATAATCACCATCCAAGTGTCATGCGGGCTAAACGCAAAATAACGTTGGATTATAGCTAAATAATAGCTAAATGGATCATATCTTTTTTATTCTCTCTTGGTCCCGATTTAAGACTCAGCAGACTATAATAGCTTCAACCAGCAGTAGTCTCGCGATATATATATATATATATATATCTTGGTTAAAAAGCGTGATAAAAACAACTCTCGTTAATATATTAATTATTCTTTAATATAAATATATTAATGAGAAAATTATAAATTTAAAAAGCTTAACCTAATTTTACAAAAGTAGATCTTTACAGAGAAACTTCACACTCCATGATAAAAAATATTTTTTATTTTACAAGAATGTGACTCTCCTTAAAATAAATTTGAAAATGATTTTTGATTTCTGGGAAAATAAATGCATATAACTTGTGAATTCCAAGTTTGTAGATTATTTACTTGGGGAGCTTAATCCTCTGGCAAACGAGCAGATAGACACTGTACTATGGGTCTTGTTTTTAATTTCAACGGAACTCTTAAAAGAGGATTTCGAATTCTTAAGCACAAAGAAAAAACCAAAGAATATCTCAAGTAGTAGAAATAAATTAGAATCTATTAAATCATTTGAAAATTAAAACCTAAAGGTTTGATTATGTTATTGTAAAGAAACAGAATATTTGTCCCATCTTTTCTAACTCTTCAAAAAACAAAACCTCAAATTCATATTTAGTACAAAGAAAATAGAGGAAAAATGCCAGACTCGAACTCAGAGGCAGAATTTAGAAAGAAAATAGATTACCTACCTAGTGACCGACTCCGAAAAAAATAGAGTTGGTCAAAGGCTTTTTTGTATATTTGTTGAAGCGGAAGAGGGTAACTATCTTTCTGAATTTGGCTATAGATATAGGGATAAACGAATCGGTGCCTATGATTTGTTTTCGTCTGCTTCAAACTAGTCGTTTTTCGGGGAATTATTAATTCTTTGAAACATTTTCCATTGTAGTGTAGTACTAAAGAAGTCAACAGAATGTTTGAAACGTTTCTATGATCAGGTAAAGAATCAAGAGAGCTAGACAAGGCCGAATAACTTTAGAGTACGTTTCTGGAATGCATCCAGAGTAAGGAAAATATTTATTGATAACAAATTATATATGGAAGTCAATACAATAAATTCCAGTATTTTCATAAGCATTATACTGTCCAGTCTATAAAATAGACTCTAGTTTATATTGCTGCTGTTGATTATCGATTTATCAAACTATAAAATGGGATATCAATATTTATACGTTTTGTTTTGGAAGGAACGTTTACCAAATTACTATCAAAAATTTTGAGCAACGATATTGAACTTCATTATTTTAAATAGAATATCCAGTATATTTTTAAACATTACATAGCAAATTTTTGAATTTTTACCACACACGGATATCGTTGATTATAATCTTTCGTTAATACTGTGTTTTAACTACCCAGTGATTGCACCATGGGTGCAGCAATCGCCTGACTTGACTTCGTTAGGATTATTTTTGAGGAATGACCTCAAAGACAAAATATTTCAACCAATACATGTAGAGCATAAGGGATGCTGACAAAAAATACATCAGACAATACTCTTATCTATTCTACTCAAAATGTCAGAAAAGTTCCTAGAACAATAATATTGAGGTAAGTAGTAGTTCTTTTATTTTATTTCTATTACTCACATCGGAGGTTCTTTATGAAATAAAGAAAATCTTGTTTTCGCGAAAAAATTTTAATCAGATTGTCCCTGAGTCCAGAAAGTGATTTTTAGATTATGTTAAGAATTTTCATGATCGATCTTTGAACCGAATAATTAATTCTTGGATTTAAAGCTTTTGAATATAAAGCAATCAAATGATTTAAGCGATTTTTAAAATTGTTTTTTAAAGTTAAGTATTTATTCCAGGACTTTTTTAGTTTTTTCATAATTTCACAAAAACTATTCTTATTGCCTTATTTGATAAAATAAATAAGATGAGTAAACAGTGTCTCCCAAAAAGTCAAGTGCGATAAAAAGAGTAAAATTCTTTCAAATTTTTTTACTAAAAGCGTGAGAGCCGTTTTCGAGAGATTTTAAAATTAAAAAAAAAAAAAAGAAATTGTAAAAATTGTGATAAAGTAATCTAAAAGAAAGTGATAGACAAATTTCTATTATAAATTATGAAAAATATAATGTATTTTATTATAAAAAAAATAAGATAATAGTGGGGAAAGAGGCTGGTCTTGAGTGTAGCGTGATGTCGATGATGAATCAGGATGCCCGAGTTCAAGCACTTGTTCTATTGCTACCAACATTTAATAAAAGTATCATACTACATAAGATCTTGCTAAAAGGACTTTAATATCCGAGGCAAAAAAAAAGATGATGGGAATTCGATCCTTGTGGAGGCCATCTTTATTTAAATAAAATGGGTTATCGAAAAATGTATAATCCATCATATTAGAGATATAATAAGAAAATCCACAGAGGGGGAAAAAAGGACAGGGTGTTCCTAAGTTAAAAAAGTTAAATATCGTTATAAACTAATGAGAATGATGATTAAATATAGTTATATTTTAATGATAGCAATGCATTTATTTTACATGTTTTAGATCACTTATTTGCAGGTTTAAACCAGGTGTGGTTCGATGTAAATGTCAATCGCCACATGTAAGACGACTATAATTAAAAAAATAATAGAAAAAATATATATTGTAAAAAAGGAAAAATAATTCATTAATCAATTTCTATTTTCCTTAACTATTATTATTTTCTTTAAGCTTCCGGTAATCAAATGACAATTCTGTAGGTATTATCTAAAGAGATATAATGGGAATTTAATTCAACAGTTTTTTAAACTTTTTTAACTCAACAGTTTATTTTAACCTTTATTTTAACCCCTGGTTAATGGAACAATAACAAACATGTGGCTTTTATAGTAGAAGAATTGGATTTGGATATAAATTTATATAAGTAGGTAATTGAAGAAATATTTAAAAAAAAAGAAAAAAAATGGATTATTCAAAATAAGACAATTCTATTAGTTGAATAAAAGATTTCACTGTCGATGGTAACAGAATTGTTTTTATTTTAGGGTAAAAATAAAATGAGATAGTCTTCTGTTTTTTAATTTGTTTTTAATTTGTTTTAAACTGTTTTTTAATTAAAAATTATTTTATTTAAAAAACAGAAGACTCTCTATTTTATTTTTACCCTAAGACAATTCTCTTTAAAATCTAAAAATATTAGTTAATTTTGGTTACATATATCTATATAATTTTAAAACTTTTTTTTTATATGAATCAATAAATAATATTTTTATGAAATTCAATCGATCAACGTGTTATAAAGAATAAAAAAAAAAAAAACAAAAAAAAAAACGAAATGATTGAATAAATCGACAAATGTTATTTGCAAACGTTTGCAAACTTTGAAAAGTTTTTGTTGGATTATTATTTTATAACTGGAATTCCCTGTCTACTTACAACTTCCCTGAATTCTCCAAAATTCAATTCTTAAAATTCAAGAGAGATAAATTCCTTAGACTTCAGTTCAATCAAAAAATTTATCTAAATCAATGTAGGTTTGGCTTATGTACCTATACATACTCATTTGACCTAAATTACCTAAGTCAGCAATATTTTAACAAATAACATAAATTTTATGTGTTCGAATTAAATGACGAAAGTTTGTTGGAAAATTTAATATTTATTAACTAGCTTCTTCGCTGAAGTAGGATACCAATGAAAGTCTCAAATGTTGGCGTAAGAATAAATATATTATACCGAGATTCAGTGGCGTAGTCAAAAAAATTTCGCTGGGGGGGGGGGGGGGGTCAATACAAAAAGAAAAATATTTAGCCAGAATTTTTTTTAAATTTATTTATTTATTTTACAAAATACATGGCATATCAACTACTAAGGTCATTAGTGCCACCGAGTTCCTGACTTCTTTTTTCTTTCTTCAATTCCATCTTCACTCTTCTATACATTAAGAAATGAAGAAAAACAGAGGACCAAAACAAAAACTAAAGTCAAAGAAACAACAACAAAAAATCAAAATCAACAATATAGCAAACAGAGAACAACAGAAAAACAAAACCTCCGACAAATCATATATATTTTTTATTAAAACAAATAATAGTCCAATGCTCGGTAACTTTTTTCCTCTAAATAGCTTAAGTTTCAAATTCCAAGGCTCTGCGACTTACCTAAGACCATATATGAATGAATAAAATATTTATTTTACGACACTCCTAATTTATAGCCCCTCCTTATTTCAATCGGATTAAAATCTATACACGACTATTAACTCACGACACTTGATAAGTACACAAATTTTAAACAAAATCGTTAGTCACAAAGAGAAACAAAGAGGTTGTCCTCTGCTTGATGCAAATAAACATATACACATATATATCAAGATGATATATTTGTATATATATTATTTATTTATATTAATAATATATATACAGATATATCATCTTGATATATATGTGTATATGTTTATTTGCATCAAGCAGAGGACAACCTCTTTGTTTCTCTTTGTGAATCAACAACTCTGCTACTCACGGCAAAACAAAAACTTTTCAAAAATCGTTAGTGCCGTTTTTGAGAAAATAAAAATTTCATACAAATGTCAACTTACGGTGTTCCGATTTCAAGCAAAAGCTTGTTGTACCCTTTCTAGCCTATATCGGGCTTAAGTTTAGAATTTCGTAGCTCTGAGATTTATGGTTCCGAAGCGCAGGTGAGGGGGTACATTCTTACGTACGTGAACATCAACTTCCGGTATTTATATTTTATCCAAAATCTTGTGGTACTTCTTGTAGCCTCTAGATAGCTTAAGTTTCAAATTTCAAGGGTCTGCTACTTACCGAAGACGAGATATGAACGATTAAAATATTTAGTTTGCGACATGACTAATTTACACCCCCTTCCTTTATTTCAATCGGATTAAAATTTATACACGACTAATAACTCATGACACTTCAGTACACCAATTTTTAGCGAAATCATTTGAGCCGTTTTCGAGAATTGCTCATTTAATAATATAAGATATTATTATTTGCATCAAAAATACAATAAGAGAAGAAATAAATAAATCTATATTATGAATAAAAATATTTATATATCTTTTTCAACTATGTACGTACCAAAAACAATTGTAAATTTGGTTGAGCGATTTCGTTTATCTTAAAGTACTATCAATTTGATATGAAAAATAGATTTTTCTATCCTATTACGATGATTTGATCAAAAAAGAAAGATGTTCTATTTCAAATAGAAATTTAGCATCCGTTCTCTGAATCTCATTGGTGAGTAAAGTTGTGTAGAGGAAAAAGGAAATCTCTGGAATATGTTTCTTTTCTGATCATGATTCAACGATGCTTCATCCCGACCTTACGCCCCCCCCCCCCCCCCCCCCCACCCAAACACCACTCTCGCCAATTTTCACGCTGGATTTCAATTCCATTTCAATTCGTTTCAATTCAATTCGTGACCATCGTAACCCTGTTTCTCGCTGTTTTTGTTTTATTTCTTTATTAATTTACATACCAAGAAAATCTAAAAAAACATATTTTAAAATTGTCATGGCTTCTATAATTTTCTTATTCTATTAAATAATGACTGAGGAAACGAAGAATTTAGTACACTGTTATTTTTTTTCTTGTTTTAAAGATTTTTTCGGCCCACCCAGGATGAAATTTAAAAAATTGTTAAAAATTTTATACTAATTTTCATTCGAATTTCATCATGTAAATTGTGAAAATTACAACAATAATTTAAGAAATCACTAAGATGACCATACCTATATGTAGTATATGTATCTTGATTTGAAAACGGTATAAGAAGGAAAAGTCAAAATGTTTGCATTTCTAAAACAATGCAAAGATGAGTTTTTGTGTTTAATAGCTTCAGTAGAACTGAGAAAATCAGAAAAAATCGAGTAGTCAAATGAGGAAATTTAGAACAGTTATTACTAAAGAGTTAAGCAGGCAAACATGCTTGAATTAATAGACTGCAACTAATATGTGCCAAGTTTTGATTTTCTAGCTGTCGAAAAATTTCCGAATCACTTAATTTCGCGGCAAGTGTACAGATGAGTCTTGAAAAAAAATTTCCTTCAATTTATAAGAATTAAATTAAAGATTGTGTTTTCTGGCTAATATAAATATGAGTATATCCAACCAACCCCCCCTTCCATTGTCAGTCTGTCCTTTGTCACAAAGAAAAGGGATGCATATGTTTATAATAAGTGTGAACCTAAAAATGTTTTAAATTCTAACTGGCTACCAGCTAAGAAACATCAAAAAAATTTCAATATCCATACGGTATTGACTCCATGAAAAACAATATTTATAATTAAAAAAGACTGATGATGAAGACCAAGTCTTTGAAACTATAGTCTCAAACAAATAAATAATATATATATATATATATATATATATATATATATATATATATATACAGATATATCATTTCGATATATATGTGAGTATGTTTATTTGCATCAAGCAGAGGACAACCTCTTTGTTTCTCTTTGTGAATCAACAACTCTGCTACTCTCGGCAAAACAAAAACTTTTCAATGAGTATGTCTCTTAATTTTATTTATAATATTTCTATCAAGCAGATACAGTCTTTAATTTATTCCTTGAAAAAATGTAAAAAGTCTGTCTCTATGAGAAAATAAAATATCATTTTAATTTTAAGATTTTAAGTGTAGTAGGACTTCCAGACCAGTTACTCGTAATTCATTAAAATCTTCTATTTTGAAGATGTTTTATAAAAGGCTCCTTCTACAGATAATATGAAACATCTTAGTGAATGAATAAACGCGATTAATTTAAACATTTTTTAATGAATTCAGTTCGACTTTATCTTTTTGAATTCAATAATACTTGCAATATAAATTATGAAATATTCTTGCTAATAAAGATCAGATCTTATATATACTACATAATCATATATAAATGATTTCTTTATAAAACCTGCTAATGATTACATAACTTCAATTGCTTCACATTCGTACTCTTCAACGAGTCTTTAAGACCTAGCATTTAAATGAATCGGCGATTGTTTTCGATTATACTTTATTTATTTGTTTAAGTTAATAACTTATATAATTTCTTAACCTTTTACTATAAAAATTTAGCTCTTTGTTAAGTAATTAATTATTAAACTTTCATTCACAAAAGAAATATCATATACTGTGAGGCAGAACTTTTAAATAAGGTATTCCCAAAAGGAGTAGTAAGTGGTTATCAATTGCGATTAGGGGCGGGTTTTTCAACTTCTGGTTAAACTTCGCTTGGGGTCAACCTAGCTTTAGTAAGAATATTTTACAGAATTTATTCATTTTCTATATTAACTTTAGGTGGGTATACAGAAATCTGATGGTTAACAGTAAAAAAAATTCAGAAGTCAAACTTGAGATGAACCAATATATAATATGTAATTCGAAGTTTTATCTACAAATTTTCTTAAAAATAATTAACTTTAGGATAAAATCGTGCAGTGATCCTAGCGCCTACTCCAACATAACCCAGCTTAGAGGTACACTCATCTTAAAACGATGCCCCCAACTGTCAGGAGGGGTGAATTCCCTATTTCATTGCATGTAATTATTAATTATTTATTGATAAGGATAAATAGATGTCACATCTTAGTGTGATTTTCACCAATAGCCTTAGTATTAAGTTTATATAGATTTTCAAAAGTCAATGGTTTAAGAGAATGTATGAAAATGCGCACTTAAATATTCAACACAAAACGCATTTGGGGAAAATTAGCAATTTGCCATCTTTGGACAACAACATTTTCCTTCCCACATAAGAATATGTTTGTTATTCACTGATGGCGAAGGTCCCAAGCTGTTGCAGTGTGATGTCAGAAATGAATTCGCATTGAATTATTGATTATATATATCTTGAATATGAACCCTATCGTGATTTTTACCGATATATTTGAAACAATGAAAAAGTTGTGAACGTATCAGATTCGGTCCACAATAACACCATAATTGTTTATTTCTGAGGTTTGTTTCTTTATCAAATCATCTTTAATAATATTATAAAATTAGCAAAGTATCATTATATCATTGCAACAATAAAATTTACTTAACCGGTTGATCACAAATTTCAACGTGTAGAAACAATATTTATAATTTTTAGTCAAAAATTAGAAACAAAGATTTTTGATGGAAATTTTCTCATCAAAGACGCAATGTTATCTTAACAATAGCCTTTGGTTGTATTATTTATAAGCGATTAGTAACAAATCCAAAGTAACATAACACACTTTTATTATTAAGATAAAGCTCCATTGATTATTGATACAATCGTTTTCCACTTCCTATATTTAAGAATAAAAAACCGGTAGTTATGTCTTTTGTTAAGTACTTTATTACATAATTTCAGTAAAGCTAATATTGGAATTATTCATTATATATTTATTTTATATTATTCTTATATGATGGATTTCCTTTTAGCTTGATAGTATAATAGACTGTTTCATGTATAAAACAAAACTACATTGTATGTAAAATGATTAAATACGTCTGTTTGATATCAATTTTTTTTTTAATCAAATGACAAGGCACGATTGATAATACTTCCAGTCATTTGTATTGTAACCTACTTAATCTGACCCCTTCTAACCTCTTATGCTTTTAAAATAAATAAAAATAAATAACGGCACGATTGAAAACTAAAAAAAAAAGAGAAACGTAAATAAATATAAATTGATTAAATTTGAAATTTATGACCCTATTAGATAATTTCATTTCAAATGATAATACGATGTTCAAAATTTCATCTTCATTTCTTAATGATTCGATTGGCTAGATTTCCCATCCTGTGGGCCGGATTCGGCTCCCGAGGAGATTTTTTCCAGCCCGCTGATTTGTTGAAATATTTCAAAAAATTAAAAATAAAATACATATGAAAAACTTATAAATCAAAAAACTAATGTGTTTTTTAATCATATATGGGTTATGAAAGTTCAATGCACATTTTTATGTAGATCTAGTCAAAGAAGATTGTTTGAGGTATAGCGCACTACTTTTTTCTTCCGCACAGGAATTTATTTTTTTACGCAGCTTTTTCATCTTATTACTTTTTTATTGAACTTATCTAATTGAAATATTTTAATTAAATATTAATCAAATATATATACATTTGTTTCTAATATGAATCAGGCATATAATATATTTAATTCTTAAAATAATGAGAAAATTTTAAATTTATCTGTCCCACTTATTTATGTATGGCCTTCTTTTCAAGAAAGTCGACGACTTCTGTGCTAGATGTTTGGATATTAATATGTAGATGATGATGCCTATGATGCGAAACCATTCGGGGAAAACACGGCGTAATGTAATGTTATCATTAGCCAGGTGAGTTAGAATAATTCATGTATCAATTAGATTCACTCTCCTAATCGAGATTCCGGGAATCGTAAAATGGCGTTAGGCGACCTGGGGGGGGGGGTATAGGTGGTACTTATTAGGACCAGGACGGACGCCTTCCTCTCTCCAATGGATCAGACCAGGTCAGTTCTTCTGGCGTCTGGCGCCAAGCCAAACTCAATCAATATCGAGGAACACAACTTCTAATAAGTGGCTTGACAATCTCAGAAAATGGTCCATAAATTAGAAAATAAAATAAAATAAAAAAAGAAATTCGATAAAGAGCATTGCACTGTCTTAACCATCCGATTTTGAAATTTATCTTTAAGAGATAAGTTATGAGAATTGTTTAGATAGAAGAAATATTACAAAAAAATGGTTTTATCTTAAAGGGGCGAAAAATCGTAATTTATGGGTTGAATTTACGAACTTTGGCGTTTTAAATAAAAATACAACAACAAAACCGGAGATGAAACTGAATAATGAAAAAGCCACCGCGCTGGAAATGGAAAGTGATTCTGAAAACAAGAAACGTTTACCATGATAACTCTCGCGTCGACACTTGAAATGAATGCGAGAATAAATGTCTCTGAAAAAACCACCACTAAAAACGTATCCAATGAAAAAAATTAAAGAAATAGCTAAAGTCAATTTCTTTGAATTTTATTATGTGTATCAAATCTTTCTGTAAGAATACAATTAATTACTTTATAGGTATACCATATATACATCAGCTGTTTATTGGGCCTAAGGCCTGGAGACATCTGGCCCTTACGGGGAGATTGTCAAAATGTCTTCGAGCATTCACTCAAGTGATCGGATTCTCTCGAATGTTTACAGTTACGATCATAAGTACTTATATGTAAAATAGGTTCTGAACCTTTTTTTTTTCAATGAACCCCTTCTAGAATTTTGCAATACCATTTCCCCCTTTCCAGGATTTTCAAACTCAAAAAGTTTATTTCAAATAAAATACTTATAATAGTGAAAATACAATGAATCATATTTTAATTTAGAGATAAAGATAAGGAATATTTACCTAATGAGAAAGATGAGGTTGTTTTTTTGCCAGTTCTTTAATTCGTTCTTTAAAACTTTTGAAACGCAGATTAATTCCCCTCTTGAAGTACTAAAATTCCCTCTTGAGGGGAGGAGATAATTTCACCCTGGCTGAGAACCCCTGGAATAGACAGATATAGATCGTCGTCTATTAAAAATCAAATTAAATAGAAGGCGGAGTGGTATAGAAAAGTCCCGAGGTGTGTTAATTACACAAAATTTGTTATCTAGAATTTTTCTGAAATACTCCAACTTATGTGGTATTTGGTTGGTCTTTAATAGACATTAATAATATAATTATAATTTAATGTATTTGTTCCTAAACAATGATAGTAATTCTCTTCTATTTCTAATCCAAGGCCAACAGAGGGGTCTCATTTGAATAAACAGATTTTAATCCAAAGCTAAATAAATCCATTGTGCTCATTAGTGAATAACCCTTTGGATAAATAGGCAATTAAGCGAACGAATGACCGATGACTCGTTAAAGTGTATTGACTTTCACCTGGCATGGCAATTCAATCGCTATAAATCGCGACCTTTGTTTCAAGCTATGCAAAACCACCTGGCGTAGATAAGGCTACATTGTCCTCTGTCATGTGCCTGGGGTTAAATCTCGGCTGACTTGTGCTTGGGTGAGGCAACAAATCCGGAAGATGGTTCCGGAAGTCTGAACACGTCTTCAGGGGTGGTTGCCTATATATTTTTTTGTTTCTTTGTATAATGGAGTAATTAATTATTTACTATGGGCCTGTCAGCTGCGAACGTATTCAATTTTTTTTACTTAGAATTTGAACAAAAAAAAATATATTCGTTTTTTTTCCTTTCAACCCAAGACATAACTCATATGGAAAACTATAAATAATACTTATGAGTAGAATGTTTATGATGGAAAATCGGGAACTTAACGCCCTTTTCGAAAACATATAGAAAATAATTTATAGATGTATTTATATTTCTTTAAAAATATATTTCTATAAACTCATTTCGAGAAATCTTTTACATGGATGTGAAATTATATTTGCGTCTTTCAATGCAAATGTAATAAAACAAATTAATTTTATATGACATTTTCTAAAGAATTTTTTTGAGTTTGAATCTGAACAAACCTTCGAAAATGATATTTATTCAAGGAACCATAGAATTAATATGGTAGCGCGAATTCACCCTGACATATTATATTGGCAGACCATTATCCAGGAAAATCTACTTTTCTTCCATATTATCCACCGCTTGGCTGATTTCCACTAATATAGTATTGTTGTGTTTACCTCTTTATAATTATTTTATTTTTATTTCTAATTGTATTTTGTAATTCCTTTTTGTTTTTTGATTTTTATTGTAAAGTGGTTTTATAATTTTTTTTTATGTAATTTAAAGAGAATGGCCTCTGGTCACCTAATATTTTTTTTTTTTTATTTCTGATGTATAGTCTTTTAATTAAATTTAATTTTGATTAAACAAATAAGTAAATTAAAGTCGAATTAGCATTAGACTGAAAATTAAGGGTGCCATTTAAATGATTGTTTGGAATATTAACTAGTAATTAACTATAAAAAAGTAAAAAAAGGGGTTCAGGTTGGTTGAGTGGATAATGTACATCCCTTTTAATCAAGCTAGCGCGGGTTCAAGCTCGACTCGCTGCAATCCGACTTTAATCTTATCCCTACATAAATGAGAAAAAATTAATTAATATTCTAGTATATATAGTAACTTAATGCCAACCCCCTTCCATTTAATGGAAGAGGCCTATATTCAGCAGTGGATTGTCGCTATCGACAGGCTGATGATGATGATGATGATGATATATAGTATTGTAAAATGGCTAATGGTTAAAGCCAAGAAAGCAAAAAAAAAAAAAAACTATAAGAAATTTTAGGCTTATAAGGCCATATTTTTAGGCCATAAGTTTATGAAAAGATGAGATGAACTTGACAAAAGAATGAGGCTTATAAAAGGTAGTTTTTTCGTGTTTTCCTTTATTTTACGTTTCTACTGTCCTTATATTAAAAAAATCTTATCATTAACATATTAGGAAACTAAAAAAGAAAAAAATATATATACTATATTTCAATAAATTAAGCAGAAGACGCAATCTAATTTATTTCTAATAAAAAGAAAATAATTTGTTTTTATTGTTTTCATGGTCTATATCCCTTTATAGCCAATTCATTCCAAGTTGAAACTACGATCTTGTATTGTAAACGATTGTTGGCATTTCGAAATAAATCGACCTTCGAATAGATGTATAAAGATTCAATTAAATTCACTTTAGTTAATTACTTTCGGATTAATTGCGAGACAATTTCCACTCTTTAAAATTAAATTGAAAGAAGAGCTTCAGCTTAATTACCAATGAACAATGAAAATTTTTGTTCTAGATATTGTGAAAGCAATGTGTGAATGTTTTTTAACTAATTAACTGCAATGAATGAATTTATGAGCGACCGTGGGCTGGAAGTGTATTATCTCGCGGGCGGTGCGGGCCATAAAACACTTAATAAGAGGAGGAACAGGAAACCCACACAAAAACAGGGACAGGTACCACTTGGCATTAGCAAGGCCACTTGCTGAGATTTAAATCAACGGTTGTGCGGATTTACAGGTAGATTGAATAGCTCATAAAGTGTGGAGACTCGCCATTTGCCTTTAATACCTACTTGATTAGCAATCGGAGGGAGAATCGGCTAAAAGCTATATTTAGTTCAACTGAGTGGAGAGGCAGATAATAAATATATAGCACACTTCACGTCCAGCAGCTTATTATGAGAATCTCTATGTTTAAATAAACATTACAATTATATTTTTTTTTTTGTCGAGGGTTGCAGAGTTGTTGAATAGGGAATAGGGAGTGCTCATAAAAATTAAAATTTTAAAATTAATATAGATAGGTAAAATACTGTGTTTATATTTTTTATGAAAAGCTAATGAATATAAAATTTCCCTAAATTCTAGCTTCACTAGAAGTATGTTCTTAAAATTAAATTTACCTACTTAAGAATAAAGAAGCGCAGATAGAATGGCTAAGGCGCTTGACTTTGGATCAAGTTTACTCTGGATCAAATCTCGCCTTAGTCAGAACAATTTGCATCTTTGTCAAAAATGTAAGGCGCCTCGCTAATCCGGGAAAGGCATCGGGAAATCACCTCTGTGAAATATTTCCCAAGAAATTTACAATGGGGATGATACTCTCTAAAGTAATCGCCGACGCTCTGAATCGAGTATTCTGAAGAAGGATTAGAGAATAAAGAAATTAAAAGTCAGTACCTATCAAAGATATGATTTATTTTAGTAGTATTTTTTCATTTAGACGTCAGAACGGTTCAGCCTACGGTAGTCCGACCCAAGTGCCAAATATTAAATCCAGGCAGTTCGTTGAACACTTTAACGGGGATGAATAAAATTTTTTCACTGTTAAGAGTATGTTTGTTTATTTTTCTAATCCCTGATTAGATACGAGTGGTCCAAGCGTTTGGAAATACAATTTATGAGATAAATTTACTATTAATTTTTAATTCTATATAGCTTGAATTGATGTCACCCCTATGGTGATTTTTGCCATTAGGAGAAACTCAAATAAATGAGTTGAGGTAGGTTTAAACCGTTCTCAGATTTGTATGTATACCTTAGAGCAGCGGTCGGGGAACCTGGGTAAATTACCCCAAATGGGGTAAAAATGAAACTATCGGGGGTAAAAAGGACATTTAAAAAATTATTTTATAAACTATTATAGTATTGTTAGTTTGATAGCTTTTCCAGGAATTCAAAATCATATAATTAATAAAAGTTAAAAAAAAATGTAAAAACATTAATAAAAGTTATGCATTTTTTGTCATGATGAGTGTTGGTGTATTTTTTTCTTTTTAAAAAGTAGTCAGTTAAACCCGGCAAGAAATCGGCTGAATGCCGAGGATTGTATTCAAATTGCGCTCATGTCAAAAAGTCCTTTGAAGTTATTTTAGCGAAAATGAAACGTAAACGCGTTTGAATATGTTAATGTTTACAATTTTTATTTACTTACAGAGAGTTTTCATGTAAATTCCAATTAATTCAATAAATAATAAATAAGTGCCTGGAGCACCGAGCGGTGCTCGGTAACTTTTTGCTTCTAAATTCTAAGTTTCAAATTTCAAGGCTCTGCGACTTTCCGAAGACGAGATATGAACGATTAAAATATTTATTTTCCTACATGACTAATTTACACCCCTTCCCTTATTTTGACCCTTTTAAATCATGAAGAAGGAGGTATGATCCTTCGAATTGTCGGATTTTCTAAGAGAATAAAATTGATATTCTATTAAATTATTTTATAGAAAAATACCTTTATTTAATCAAATTGGCAAATTCTAATATATAATAACATTTGTAATGATCTATTAGTGCAATTTAAAATAAAAAACAAACAATTAATTTTATTAAAAATAAATTGAAAGAAATGTAATTATAAATTTTTATTCCAACAACCACCTGTGAATAATTATTTCAATTAACAAAAAACCCATCAAAAACAACTTATCCGAAGATGAGACCTTGATAGATCGAATTGTCAACACATAAAAATAATTTTTAAGAAAAAAATAAAAACCGACTTCAAAAAATTAAATGCAACAAATAAAATACACTAAAAGGTATAAAATAATTATAATCTTATTTAGTTACAACTAAACGACGAAATATTAACATGAAATTACTTTTTGAAGTCGGTACCATACAAACTGTACCTATAAGCGAGCGTACCCGCCAAACGTACTAAGTCGAGTGCGATTCATAAAAGGAATATGTTTGGCACCAACTTCAAAAAGTAATTTCATGTTAATATTTCGTCGTTTAGTTGTAACTAAATAAGATAATAATTATTTTATACCTTTTAGTGTATTTTATTTGTTGCATTTAATTTTTTGAAGTCGGTTTTTATTTTTTTCTTAAAAATTATTTTTATTTTTCTCTTTTTAGTGATGTTATTAATAGTGATCATATCATCAGAACTTGACCAAATTAATATGACACCATCCCTAAGACACCCCCTTTCGGATAAAAAAAGAACCATCGAAATCGGTTCATAAACAAAGAGGTTAGGTCAAAACAAACCTAATAAAAAAGGTCTAATACCTATGAAAAAAAAACGAAAAAAAAAAATGGGACCAATCGGAAGCTAGACCGGACCCAATGCAAAAAAAATTGAGATATGAGGTAACATAGGCACAAAAAAAAAAAAAAAAAAAAAATTCAGTCGAATAGAGAACCTCCTCCTTTTTTGAAGTCGGTTAAAAAACCCGCCTAACCCGTGAATTTCATTCAAATCGTTAGAGCCCTTTTTCGACAAACCGATTCTAAATATATATACAAGAATTGCTCCTTTAATATAAAAAGATAAGATACATTTACCAAGCTTTTTTTTGCTTTTCATGTAGGGCTAATAGCGACCTATGGAAAAATATTTTGGGGTAATAGCTAAAAAAGTTCCCCGACCTCTGCCTTAGAGTGAAAATTTTTTAAAATCCCCTGGACTTCGTAGTGTATTTTAATTAATTTAAATTTTCTAATTTTAATATATTTTATTTGTCATGAACTATTAGTGGGCTTAAAAATTAAAAAAATCACGTCGTCGTCGCGTAAGCCGATTATAATAAGTATAGAGAGATTTAAAAATTCCAATCTTCTATCCGCGCTCTTGTAGGAAAATCATTCGTTTTAACTGCCCCTTGAAACTATACAACATTTTTATTTCATTTCGACCACCAATATACTTTTCAAAAAAAAAATGTCTTTTATAGAAATATTTGAAATAACGGATAATAATTTGAAAATTTAAAGATCCTCCTGAATTTATGAAAATACTCGAAATGTTTGAAATTTTAGGGATGAGCCGCACGCCACTGCTCTGTATATTTTCAAATGTGAGAAATATGTCTAAGCCTTATGTGGGTATATTTATTTGCATCAAACAGAGGTCACTCTTTGATTGATTCTTATAAAATAAACATCGCCATTAATTTTACAAAGCCTAATGAATAAGCAATCAGTGTCGATTTTTGAGACTAAATGTTTACCAAGCAAATAGAAATACATCATTAATAGTAGGTACAATAATTTATTTTATTGAGAAAACTAATATTTGATTAGGAACAAATTGCAATTATCATTTCGATTAACACCTCGGTTGAAAAGTTTTATTTAGGCGTATTACAATGGGAAAGTTCGTAAAGTTTGAATATTGAACAGTACCTATACTTAAATATTTTTAAAACAGAAGAGAAGAGAAATGTATCAGGAAACGAAAACATCTTTCATTTATTACTATGAATAATACTTAAAAACAGACGGGGCAATAATCAAATTTTGATGTTTGACACAAAAGCGTGAACTGGGAAGTCAAATCTTCACCCCATTTAGGAGATAGTCCACAGTTTTCATTTATGAAAATGGAATTATTGTTTTTAAGGAAATCTATAGTAATTAGTGGTTTTCAGTTTTAATTCAAAATCATATCAGTCATTAAAATAAATAAAAATGAATTATTTTATAATGTAAAATCTATCAAACGAAATTAGAATGTGTAGTTTTTATTGACACTTTCCATATGATAAAACGATATTAAATGCATGACTTGTTTTATAAACTATTATTATAATGTTTCATTCTTTTATGTACACTATAGATGTTCAACCACTGGGGACCGAAAATGTCTAAGTTGTTATGGTTTATTTGTTCACTTGATGTTTGAAAAATATAAGCTACATAATCACTTAAGTTTCGGAAAAATATTTTTAAAATAATAATTTTTAATTCTCCACTGAGTAACTCCAAGCCTTAATACATTAAAGATGGTGGTAATTACCCTTAAACATTCATATTTCTGTTTTATGTTTTCTTTCATTGTCTAGCGCAATTCTGATACACTAAGCGAAAAAAATTAAACTCTTTCTGCAATCATTCATTCATCACATTTAATTTACCATAATTCATAAAGGGATGGGATCAGTTTTTCATTCCTTGAGAGAAGTAATAAGTGCCCTTAATTTACAATTCATTATTAGGGCTGCGTGAAAAAATTATTCTATAAGGTAAAAATAAAATTTCTGCCCGTCTGTTTCTGCTCTAGAGTATTTCATTTTATCTGGGACAGCAAAAAAAATCATCCCTTAATAAAAAATAATCTTGAAAACCTTAGAAAGAAAAAATCAAAAAGACACAATTATGGTATATATTCTAATTAACTAATCAAACTTTATGTTTATATTAAATCTATTATTTAATTAAATATATACTAAATATCATTAATCACATCATTTAAAAAAAAATAATTAAATCTATAATAAATCTGTGGATATATAAAATGATAAAAATAGCATAGTTTACAAATTAAGTCATTATGAGTTCCTTAATTAAAATAAAGTAAAAACGGATTATTCAAATAATTTCTTAAGAAGTGAATTTAATTAATTATTTAAATGAATTCGTTTTTTTGTTCTTTCAGGAAAGCAATATTTTTAAAATGAGAAAAAATTTCTTTACACTTGAAATAGATATTTTAATTTGAGTGGATAATAAACAACGCAATGAGAGTATAAAAAAGGTGTAGTTATATTTTTTCTCCTTGCAGAGGAAGAAAGAGAAAGAAACACTTTAATGGATTGTTTAATATTCATAATTATTTTGGCTACTAAAACTTGTTTAAGAATCCGAGCTTTTAAGAATTTTGAATCTCAAGGAACAGCGATTATGTGTGGCTATTATTTGCGTTTTGGTCCGGTCTTATCGGTAATTGAGGCTAATGAGGGGTTGTGGAGATTGCTATTTATTTACTTTATTGGTTAGTTAAAAATAAAACTCTGTTTCAGTTTTTGTTCGTTTTGATCCGGTTGCAGTGTGAGCCTTGCTTTTCCATTGGAGCTGTTCTCTAGGTTGTCTATCTTACAGGCGGCCATGGCTGGGCTATTCTTCCACGCCTTACAATAAATAATCGAATTACTAGTAGTAGAATGATTTGAGCAGATAGAGAATTTTTAGATATTCACACGAGGTTTTAACTAATAATAAAATGAACATTTAAAACTATAAAACAATCTAAGATTAAATTAAAAACAAATATAAGTAAACAACATAGTAAATGTCAAATTCTTGATATTGATTTATTAAGAATTTAAGAATTTTGTAAAATGTTTGAATCCCTCCTCTTTAAAAAAAAAATAATGATAATAATACAAGCGTTTTATATTAAAGATGATACAAACATTCAGATAAACAAATAATAATTTTGAAAGATCTTTGGTGTCTTAAACCATACGAGGAATAACAAAAAATTTCATAAAACACAAAATATAGTCTCACAGGTTTATATATTTACATGAAAAACAAATACATACCATATTGATATACAGGTTGAACTAGAGTAGATACAAATTGTAAAATTTCAAAAATTAAGGACGTCACCAAAGATAGTTCTACTTTTATAAATAAATACATGAATGCGTTGTTTGTACTAAAGTTTTCTAGAAATAAACAATAAAATGTTCTCTGCATTCAAATGTCCATAATAATAATAATAATGTTCCAAAGGGGATAATTTTTGACTATTTTGTTCTTCCACTTACTAAATATACAACTAATAGTGTACTATTATTCAAACTTCAATAAAATTAAATCAATCGGCCAATTAGGAGTATATACAATATTTTGTATTATTTTATTCATTTTGCTATCATTTTTGTTAAATAAATAAATAAATAAATAAAATAAAAATACTAACGAGAATATATGTAGTATAATCAAAATAGCTGCTAGGTTGATATAAAATAAATTATTAAATAAAAATACAATGATAAGGAGAAATCACTGATTGTTTTCTGATTAACTATCATAAACTCTGCTTCTCCTGACAAATAAATTCGTATCAAAAAATACGGTGCGATAATTAAACTTAGGACATTATAGTGGACATATTACGAAACTGAAAAAATTGCATAATATTTTTTATTAATTCCTATTATAAAAAATAAAAAGATAAAAGAAAAGATATTAAGTGAGGATAAGCGAAAAAAATTTCACTTTTGGTACCCCCGTTTATATACCTATATTATAAGATTGCCTTAAAAATCCATTGAACAAATGGTTATCTTCCAGAAGTTCTAGACCTACAATTCTAGTCAGTTTTCTGCAGTGATATTGAAAATACAATCAATCAATCTGGCATTAGAACGACTTTCTAGGACTTGATATTCGTGATTATCGAAATTTAGACAGACACACACAGACAAACAAAAAAGAAATCATCAATCTGAATTTTTATGTGAATTCAATTCTAGGGCCGCCTGCCTCACTTCCAAGCTTGCCGATTTATAAATCAATGAAAAATTATACTTATCAAAGATTACCCAACTGACTATTGATATATTAGTATTTTAAAGAATTCAACTTGGATTATTCTTTCTTAAAATTTTAACTATATAGTATAAAAATATTAGATATAAATGTTTAATCCACACACGTGTATAAAATTAAAATACCCATTCCAAATATTAATGGAAATTTTTTTATGGTTTTAGTGGAAATTTTAATTGATTTTTTTTTATTTTTAATAAACCTATATTTTCATGATTCGATATCCACTTTAAACCTCGTTAAAAGAATTCAATTAAAAGGAGTGATAAATAGAATTTGATTCCAATTGAGTATTCCATTGACTAAAGATCTAACTATAAGCTTAATTCATTCAAAATCCATTGGAGATAAAAAAATGACTTGAAGAGTAGCCGTTGGCATCTGGCTTATTTCCTTCCAAATTCCTTAATTTATCTAATTTAACGATTGTCAATGTCTCATTTCATCTTAATTACCATAAATTATATTTTCCTGACGTTGATTTTCTCCTCTTAATTTGGATCTGTTGATTCCATGTTCGACGGTCGACTCAATTTTCCAAATGTCTGATTTCTTGAAAGGGCGAGATATGAAACTAAATGTGTGAGTGTGTGTGTGTGTAATGGGGTTTGTGCTCCTGGTGAATGGTTTCTGTAGCAGGCTGCCCTCTCTCATTAGCATCGGAGGATGCGTCGTTCGTTTGAGTCCTCCAGTTCCATCCCACACAGACTCCAATTTAATTAGAAACCTCACGATTAAGTAAGAATGTCATATCAGAAAAAAATCATCAACCTACAACTCTATTCCCTTCATTTTATATCTAATTATAGAGGTGAAACATTTAATTAATTTTTTTATTTAATTATTTTCTCATACATAAAGATATAGAGGTAGCTATCATTTTTTAACCTCATTCGATTGTTTGCATAATTTCAATTATAGGGTTCTTTTGGAAATTATTATAATCTAAAAATAGGGTTCCTAAACAAGGACTAATTATACAATGAATTTTGGACAATATACCATCTTTTTTCTATTTTATAGCCTTCGGATAATTTTCCAGTTTGAGCAGTACCAATGTAATTTTAGGTATGTGTTTGTGTGTGTCTATGTTGTGTTGAACCTAGGTTAGAACAATTTATTGCAATTTTTATATTAATAAATGCCCCTATTAATTTTATAGAAATTAAATTTTTTTCAAAAAATAATTTTGGGCTCGTAAAAAATGCAGCATGCGGTCCATGGATGCTGTAGATGCGGCGCATCCTTAAAATTTCAAACATTTAGAGTATTTTCATAAATATCCACTTCAAAATTTCAGTAGGATCTTTAAATTTCCAAATTATTATCCATTATTTCAAATATTTTATTATTATATATAGGTGTTTTAGGGCGCATCAACGACAAGGGTTATTAGCGCCTCAAATACAAGACAACCTAGAAACGTCTTAGATAAATAGTATCACAGTAAAAGGACAAATAAAATAACAACAAAATAGACCTATTCAAAATAACAACAAAGATAATACTATATAAAATAACAACAAAATAGACCTATACAAAATAACAACAAAGATAATTAATAAAATAAATTAGTAAAATCAAAGAAGTAGAAGAGGGTTATTTTAGACATGGTTAAAAATATTAATATCTCGCTAATACCCAAGCAGGTTCTCATAGCAATCCATATCAAAGAGAATATCCCTGATGTTTTTATTTTCAAGTTGATAAGTTTTATTTTTATTTTCAAGTTTATTTCAAATATTTCAATAAAAATCATTTTTTGTTTTGAAAAGTAGTACCTATATTGGTTCTCGAAATGAAATAAAATTGTTGTATAGTTTCAAGGGACAAATAAAATGAATGATTTTTTCGAAAAGAGTACGGATAGAAGGTTTCACGTCCCTGCCTGGAATATCTTCCAGTCCAAGCAGGTCAATGACAAGTTCAGACGAATTTTAATAGAATAAAAATTGTTCTCGCTGAGGAATTATTAAAATAGTAATAATACAAAAAAGGAATAAATAAAGAGGATTCGGTTATCTTTGGAGTAATCTATTTCTAAGAACTCTCAATATATAAGATCTGAAATAACTAAGAGTACTATAGACAAGTCATAGCTAGCATATAGCAATAGAATTAGGAGAAATTTAAAATTTTCTTAAAGGACAGGTTGATTCATTATGGAAGATGTGGAGTTTAAGTCACAAGAATTAATTTCTGACACTCACACAAATCAGTATCCGTTTGGGGCGAAGGTCTAAAAATATATTTTTAAAAAATCTAATGTTAAATTTGAAAAATAATGAAAATGCTTCCGTATTCGATGAAATTTGCAAAAAAAAAAACGAAAATTAAAATAACATTTCAAAAAATGAAGGGTAATTTTTTGGACAGCATCCCCTGGTTGAAAAGTCACCAACATCCACTGGTACCTACATCTCTGATATATCCACAAGTACATACTAGTACATATAAACATATTTGTTAAAATTACTTTTAAGCCTCAGGACACCTTAAAGCGTAAATATTTGAAAAAAATCTCGGATTATAATTTTTTTCGAAAAAAAAAAAATTTTATTCGTTATTTATAAGGGAAATAAAAAAAAACGGACAATGCTTTTAGGCATAATACGATAAAATATTATTATATTATTTCTATATGTTCTATTTTATTATTAAACGCCAAAGGAATAAGGAGTTTCTTTTTAGATTACCCATTCTTGAGTCTTAGTGATTTTTTTATTCATATAGTTTTTTCGTTTGACAAAGTTTTTTTTTCTACTTTGGGGATCCTTTTTAATATATTTCGAAAATTTGATTTTCTATGAAAAACTTCAAAGTGTATCTAAGTTATTGTCCTAACTTTCAATGTTTACAACTTGAATTTCTCGATGATGGAATCACGAATTGTCGAAATCTATTATTAAAATTCTGAAAATTTCTTTAATTTAGGTATCTTTTTATAAACTTACTAGTCATGGACAAACTCTCACTTTCATCAACTTCTATGAATATTAATTTGTTATTCAAGATTGACGAGTTTAATCGTCATTTAGTCAATCACGCAACAGAGTTAATGAACCAACAAAAAATTTCAGAAGGTGTGAGGAATTTGAATAATTGCGAAACTAAAGAAGAAAAGTTATTTTTTAATTATTATTATCATTATTTGTTAACCCACCTTCTGAATTTCCTACTGCGTTACGTGTTTTATTCGTAAGAAGTAAGTGGTCAAGAACTAATGAACTATAATTTTGTCTATGTATTGGATCTAGATAGACATAACATAGGTAGATTTTTTATTGATTTTTTATGAAAAGGGTATAAGAAGATGCAATAACTATAAATCAAGATTGAATCTCCTATTGTAGATCGAAGAGGGGGAATATTCAGGGGTAGGGTCTAAGTCGAAGGAGATTAAACCCAAATCCCCAATGAGTACATATGTGATTTATGGAAGGATAAATAAGCATCAACGTGATTAGATCAGATTGTCCGTAATTACCCAGTCCTTTGTACATATTTACTCTTAATAGAACTAAATATAATATATATTAAGTTATTCTTCGTAGTTTTTTCTGAACAATGCATTATTCTATTTTCGCATCCTCCTACTTAGCTTACCAAATATTTTCTTTAGGAGGGGGCCTCCTCTTACAGAAAAGTGTTACAAATTTGGTTTGGGTTACAAATATGGCATTTTACAGTAAAGTTAAAATTTCATAGGGCGGGTCATTAACTGATTTGGGTAAAATACTCTTGTCACTAGTTTTGATTTTTTTTCTTCTTTACATTGTTTAATTGTGACCCGCCCTATATGTCCTACTATTAAAGGTGTAAAAATTTAATAGAGAACCCCTCATCGCCCTATAAGTTATGTCATTTATAGTCTTTTGGGTTATACCCAGTGCGATGAGGGATGCCACCGCTTTATGCTTTATTAAGTGGAAGCATTGCGATGGGGCATATAATTGAGCTTTTGAGTTTTTTTGCTGGAAAGACATTTTCCAATTCTAATATAATTATTAATTTAATAATTGATTGGATGTTTGATGAGGTGTTTAGGATAATAATAATATTATTATCCTAAACATCTCATCAAACATCCAATCAATTTTAATATATAGAATAGGCCAGATTAATTTGCAGCAACGCTGACGTAATGCTGCCGACAGGGAGCGCTGATGCCGTCAGTATATTTGCGGCAAATTTGAAATATAATTGTAATTTGTACTCGAATTTTGAAATGAAAGATTCCAATTGATTTTAAATAATCATAAAAGCCATTAATAAATTAAATTCCAAATCCGCCGCTGGCCCGGATAACATCCCACCAATTCTCATTAAAAAATGCGCCCCTGAACTTGCCCCTATCTTATCCAAGCTATTCCAACTCTCTTACGAGTCGGGCATATTCCCCAAAAGCTGGAAAATAGCCAGAGTCACACATATTCCTAAAAAAGGAGACACATCACAAATCTCTAATTACAGGCCTATCTCGATCACCTCTGTTCTTTCCAAATTAATGGAATTAGTCATAAACCAACACGTCCTTCATGACTTAGAAAACAATAAATTAATTCACGATAGACAATATGGATTCAGACAAAATCGTTCCACAGGCGACATCTTAACCTATGTCACCCACACCTTGAACAATACTCTAGAGGCCGGAAAAGAAACCCTCGCTGTAGCCCTTGATATCTCCAAAGCTTTTGACCAGGTTTGGCACAAAAATCTTCTTGCCAAACTGCCAGCCTTTGGATTCACACCAACACTTCGCAAATGGATAGAAAGCTTTCTGACAAACCGAAGTATAAAAGTTGTGGTGGATGGAACATCATCTGAATCGTTCTCCACAGACTCTGGTGTTCCCCAAGGCTCTGTAATCTCCTCCACACTCTTCCTTAATACCCTGAAAATGTGTGACAGCCTATCCATGTTGGGCGTCTCTGTCGCATCTGACCTGTCTTGGAATGAACACATCTCCTCTGTGGCGAAATCTGCAGCAAGGAAGATTGGCTTCTTATTCAGGTCCAAGCGATTTTACAAACCCCCACAACTTCTCACCATCTACAAGGCCCAAATCCGCCCCTGTCTCGAATACGGCTCTCATCTGTGGAGAGGAGCCTCAAAATATTCTCTTGCTACCCTTGATGCAATTCAGAAACGAGCCGTCAGGCTAATTGACGATTCTACCCTCACCGACTCCCTCGACTCGCTGGCTCATCGAAGAGATGTCTCCGCCCTTTCCCTTTTCTATAGATACTATCACGGCAGGTGCTCTGATGAGATAAAATCAATAATTCCCATTGCTTTGCACGCAGCACACGTTTTGCCGACTCCCAACACTCTTTCGCGGTCAAATTGGAAAAGTGCCGGACCACTTCATTCGCGAATACATATATCCCCATGACTTCAAGGAACTGGAACTCTCTCCCAGCCTCTATCTTTCCCAGCACCTATGATCTTCAAACCTTCAAAACCAGGGTGCATAGACACCTACGTCTACACCCTCTCACATAATCAACTTTCCCTTCTGTTCGGTAATGCAAGGGTCTTTCGAGATCCATAGGGGCTACATCTTTACTGGTGCACCCCTTCTTGCATTCGATTGCATTAAAAAAAAAAAAAAAAAAAAAAAAATTAAGAAAACCTCCGTTAAAACTTCATTTGTTTAATCTTTTCTTAGTTTATTTTAGCGGTTATATAATAGAAACTATAACTATATACTTTAATAGATACTAACCGAACAAAGGCATTCGCGAATCCGTTTACCCCTATGGCATCTAGTGACTGAAACTCTCTCATCCTGTCGTCTTTCCGGCTGCATATAACCTTCAGTCTTTGAAGACTCGGCGCATCCATCCACAGATACCTTCAAGTCCGACCTAATCCCTGAAATTTATTTTTCTTTTCACGATGTCTATCCCGGACTACAGAGATTGTACCCATTTGGTGCATTTTCTTATGGTATCAATTTCATTATAAAAAAATACGAAAATTAACTTTGCTAGTTCAGATATGAACCGAAATTGCCGCCATAGTATTTTGTTCCAACTTTAGAGGGATGCAATACGTTTAGTTGATTTAGCTAATTAGCAGTCATTGAAATCGATCAGTAACAGAATAGGATAAACTAGACCTAAAATTTTCATTTTAAAAATATTTATTCGTATAAAATTTTTTGTTTATTTATTTGTTTTTTTGTTTTACTTCCTAAATATTTATTTTATTTTTTGAATTGTTTACTTGATCAAACATAGTTTATATGGACAAGTCAATACTATTGATAATAACATTAACAAGTTGTGTAAATCATTTGCATATTTCTTGATTATATATGTATATACACCTGAATGTTATGAAATTCCGAATTATGATGAATAGTAAGAGGAGGTTGTTTGTTTTATTAAATTTATTTCTTAAAACTCTAATGACATTTTTTCACTCTACCATTAATTAGCAAAATAAATAATGAAAGATTTCTAAATAAATACACTCACAAGACTAATAAGCTTTCTATAGAGTTAGAGTGACTGGCCATTCAGAGCCTATAAATAAAAAACGATTAATATTCATAAATAGGTGACGTTGATGTAACTTTGATATTCATTTCCATCAGAGAATAGGTCCAAATGCCATCTTTGATGGGCTAACCGGGCTTTTTCACTCTACCACTTTTCATGAAAGAATAATTAATTGCCTAAGCGTATATTTATGTGATAATTAATATTTTTCTGACATACATTTATTTTCTAAGAGCTTTCTTTTGTACGGATGTTTTTAGATGATTAAAATCTTTTATTTTTTTGTTTGTTCCAGGACACATTAAGGAACGAATATAAAGCGCTTCAGTCTTTCAAAGGTATTTGAAATTTATTTTCTATTATTTATTATTATTATTACTATTATTTCATCTATTATAAATCAGAAATAGAGGTGCGGGTAGAAATGGCTAGAGCGCTCGACTTCGAAGCAAGTTGAATGAGATCGAATCTCGCTTCAAGTCAGAACAATCTTAAACTTTGCCAAAAATGCAAGGTGCTTCAATAAATCAAGAGAAAGGCAAAAGGAAACCACTCGTGTGAATAGTTTTCTCAAGAAATTTACATGGCAATAGAAGAAAAAGATAAAGAAATGAAATCAATAATCCCCTCTAAAGCCTCATTTGAACGTAATATACCATATTCCATATCCGAAATTTGTTCATGTTTAAAAATGAAAAGAATGTGGCAAATTTATTTCCCGATTTGCTATATAGCTATTTTAAAGACAAGATTTTTCACCCCCAAGGAGGGCGAGGCATCTAAAAGTCCATAAGGACAAAATTGAGCTTTCGAAAAATCTAGACTGAAGAAATACTATATAGTCTAATATTAATGTTAGGATTATTCCATTAATTGAATATTATTTATTTATCTTTACTTTATTTCTTTATTTTTTTTTATTTTTTTTTAATAACAGTAGGTAATTTCTAAATTAATTTCTCTCAAAATTCAATCTAAATTTCAGCATTTCAAAAACAAAAATTAGAACAAAAGTGTAGGAGTATCATCCGTTCTCAAAATAACCTCGGGCAAATTTTAATTAGATTCTTTTTTTTCTAAAATTGTTTAACATTAATGTAAATGGTTCAAAAAGAAAAATCAAATAAACCTGAAAATGTTATTTTTGTGAGGTTACAATAACTTTCCTTTATTATAAAGAAAAATAGAATGTACAAATTCTGGTTGGATTGTGCACACCATATGATTTTACCAAGCTATACCGTGTATATAAATTTATTTTAACTACAATCTCCATTAATGGAAATATTGTATTTGTGAAAAAATTAGATTTTGAGATTCTTTAATGAATTCTGGAAATATTATATCAAGTTTTTGATAATTTCAAAAATTTTGACAATACGAGTTTTAATTTGTAAGATTCCATTCAAAAGAAAAACAGGACTCTATTAGTGTCGCTATAATGTCTGTCAGAGAATTCGTTGTAGTGTAAAAACTAAATAAGATACAACTTGAAATTTACATTTATTTCTCCCGATTTAAAAAATCATATTAATATTTTAATCAAATGATTATTTTGGCGAGGGCCGGATTTTTTTTTTTTTGAGTCGAAAATAAATTTCTTTTTTTTAGTATTTACAAAAAATAATTATACGCCACCCGCCCTATATGTTCTTCTGCTGAAAGTGTAAAAATTAAGGAGAGATCCCCTCATCAACATTCGAAAAAAACTTCCACGAATTCCCCATTTTAATATTTAAGAAGATTCTTTCGCGACAATCCACACAAAAAGTTTTAGCCTCGTAACCACTCTAGAAATATGAAAGGAACTAAAATTTTAGGGTATTTTTTTTAACGTGACTGTCCACTCACACTAGGAAATCTCTATATAGGTACACACATACTTGCCAGATCGTTTCCAAGCCATTGTGCTTATATCCCCTCCACTAAAAATAATCGTCCAAATAGGTTTTTTTTGTTTTTTATCAAAAGTACGTGGTAAATAATTTCATTTTTGTTTAAGTTACTCCAAATATATTATTCTAACAAATATTAGTTTTTCATCAAGGTGAAAATCCTTCAATGAAAAAAAAATAAAATAATGATCATATCCCCACCCTTTCCCTATTTATGGTAACCTATGTTAAAAATGTCATTTTTAATTGCAATTATTTCATGTTTGGTGTAGTAAATCGTCTTCAAATGTTAACAGTATGTGTATTATGCTTTTAATGACTTATATTCCAAGTTTCAAAAACTTCTTGAATTTTTGCATTTGTGAAAGAACTACCTTAATATATCAAGTATTTTTGGAAGTTATAAGATATAGAGCCCTCGAAATGTGGTCCTATTCTCACTTATGATAAAGTAAAAACATATACGATTATATTGAATTGTATGTAAGAATGAGAATGGTCATGTTTATTTTAGCTAGATGGCTATAAATATAGCATAACAATTGAATTAAGAAAAATTTAGAAAGACTAAAAAGAATGTCGTAAGCGAAAGAGGAGTAGTTATTTTCATACTGTGTCCATAATAAGAACCCTTTCAACGGTAAAAGTTACCGCATTGAATTTTTTTCATGTATTCAAAGGGATATTTGCATAAGAATACAAGCACACCTGTGTAACTATCTCATTTATTCTTTGATGCTTTTTTATTTTTTTTATATTTTTAAAAATATACTAACAAAAAACAACAACATTTTTAGAGTAGAATAGAATAGAAGTTTTAAACAATTATTTATATATATTTTAAATAACCATTCGTTAGTTATTTAAATTCTATACAAACTCGTTTATTAAATAGCTCCTTGTTGTTTATCACCTCTCCTTAGCATTTTAGTTATTCGTGAAAAAAAACGCGAAAGAACCGGTAAATCAATAAAATGAATTCTTGTTTATTTTCAATTTCAATATATAATTTTAATATTTTTGATTATAATTTAAAAAACAAAATCACAGATATTATATTTAAAAATATACAATAAAATTAAAAAGGTTTAATTATGTTTAGAAAATAAGTTTTATCTTGAGGGGTATGCATAGGTTTTTCACACACATTCAACAAAAATGCAACGCAAAATCGTTACAAAAATAACATCTGGGAGGTCGAAAGCCATACCCTCTATCTACTCTAATGTCGCATGCGACAACTCTCCTAAGTTGCAATATATGTATTATCCAAGAGGTTTGAGATATATGTATATCGACTATGCGGCTACAGACACCAAGCGTAACTCCCTTGTTGTAAGTACGTATTAGACATTTTTATGTAAAATTTAGTCGTGAGATAGGGGGTTCTTTTGTAGGCTTGTCTAGCGAGAAGATGATGGGGGAAGCATTACCAGACACAATCATGTTCAAACCTGTCGCGACACGCTTTTTTGCCAGTAGCAGCATTTAATAGCAACACCTCGTATAATGGGAGCCCCTGCTATATAGACAACATATTTACCAGATCATTTAAGGGTATGACTGCCATGCAAAAAAGGCGCAAGCCATTCCCCATTTTTACTTTATCCAAAGCAAATTATTTTAAAAATATAACATACGTGGCAGATGTATGGTAAATTTGTGTCATTTAAGGCTGTAAACATATTCTAGCGTCGAGGGTTGAGCATAGCATCAATCTTATCAATGGCTTAGCTCTTCCATTTTACTATCGTCAGCAGACTTTAAAATGTTATACCATATAAGATTAAAGGATTCAGGCAGCAGAAGATAGAAAATATCTCTGTAGACGACGTTTCTGAACTTCGGATTGTTAGTACATTGGATTAGTATTTATTTATAATATTAAGAAATTCTCAACAGATGCCGGTATACAATGGACAAGAAAGAAACTAAACATCCCGGAACACATCGTCGGATAATAGAAATAAGCTGTTTACTTCTTGTCCTTTACATACCCTTTAATGCTTTAACTACAGACAGATTAATTTCTCTTGAAAATGTTATTTTGTTTTCTCTGCTCTACTCAATGCTCTACTCTGTTTTCAACCTAAGGGTCTGCAATAACTCTTCATGAAAATGATTGTGTCTTCAGCAAAATATCTTCCTATTTTCCAAGCTGATTGATGAGACGGATATTAAATAAATAATAAATAAAATGGAATTTTAAAGTGAATTAGATTTATTCACCTGGGACGTATAATAAACTAGGTGGCCCGAGAGTTTGTTCAAATGTTATTTTTTGTAGGAAAAAAAAGATTTATGAGCTAAGCTGAGAGAAAATAAGCTTATTGAAACTAGGATTATTCAACTTGTTCCCCTAATTCTGGCAAGACATTTTTTTTATCAAATTTACATATCGTGCTCTGTTGATTATAACTTGGCGTTGCTCTTTAAAAAAATTAGAACCAATAATTTTGGGAGATTGGACACCAGCCATATATTTTATCGTCAAGGACTTTAAGTTCATATTCATCGCTTCACCCCGAATCAGCTATAAAGAAATAATCTAACACCTATATTTATTATCTGCCAGAATTTAGAAGGTCTATGTTTTTGAATTATAATCAATTATGCACAAGTATAATTTTTTAATAAAAAAAATTTGATTGAAAATAGTTTTTTCCAGCCTGGAAAACACTTTTATAAACTAAATAAGATTAAGTGTTTTGCTGTTACGAAACAAAAGCACAAAATCGTTCATTTGTGTTGACATTACTTTGCATTAGTTTACTCTTCGCGAAGCTCAATGGGATCAAATATTCAATGATGTTGTCCACTGCTTGATATAAATAAACACATATTAGATATATATACCAAATATAAATATGTAAATGTATATATAAATGATTTATTTGTTTGAGACTATAGTTTCAAAGGCTTGACCTTCATCATCAGTCTTTGTTATTAGATATATTTTATCTGAAATTCTCATGGGGTCAATTACCCGAATGAATATAGAAAATTCGTTTTGTTGTTATAGCAAGCTAGCCACATAGCGATATAACTATATATATACCTGTAACTTTGGAGGTTGGCTTAGGCATAAAACGATTCCTGAAATAAGTGATTTTATTAAAATAATATAAAACAATAATATATACAATATTTACAAGAATTAGCTATTCACCTAAAATAAGTGAATAGAATATAAAATGTCCTTTGTTATCTCTATTATTTTATTATATTTATTATTTTATTATATATATATATCGATATTATATTATTATATTATATTATTATTATATTATTATATTATATTATTATTTTATTATATATATATATCGATATTCATGAACACATGTAGACTAAGGTTACCAAGTATAGAATGATTGCAATTGGCATTTGGTTCTCACTTCTGTCACTAGAGTGACTGAGTACCAAATGCGAATTACATACCTATATACTATAACAACAAAACGAATTTTCTGAAGGTTTTCTACATTTGATTCAATCGCGAATCTAATGTAGGGAATTTTTGTCAAATAGATCGAGTATATAACATCTGAGATTTCAAATTCACTTGGTGATCCATCCGAATGTCTAGCGGGCTATACGCGAAATGACGTTGGATTGTAGCTAAGTGGATCACATCTTTTTCTCTCTTGGTCCAGACTTAATACTCCGCAGACTCCAATAGCGTAATCCGCAGTAGTCTCGCGAGATAAAAATATCTTTTTTCAAATCAGCGCGGTCAAAATAATTCTTGTTGACGTATCAATTATTCTTTGATATATTAATGAGAAAATTAAAACGAATTTTCTATATCCATTCGAACATTGTCCCCATGAGATATTACAGATAAAATATTTCTAATTCAAAAGACTGATGATGAAGGTCAAACTTTTGAAATTATAGTCCCAAACAAATGATATATATGTTTATATTTATTTACATTATGCAGAAAATAACCTCATTGATTTATCATTATGAATCAACAACTCTGCTACTCTCGGAAAAATAAAATCATTTCAAATTGATAAAATATTATTTGTTCTCCTTATCATTCGTAATAATAAACTATTTTTAGTTAAAATCAAGAATCTTTATTAATTAGCAGATCGAATTCAATCATGGATTACAAATGTATTAGTTGAGGTGGGCAGAAGACCAGCTGGTCCAAGGAGGTCGCCTACTCGCTTCTCACCAGCCTCTTGAGGCGCCTGTTGCCTGCCTACTTTGCATCCCCGTTGACATTCACTTCCTACTTTTAAGCCAACTTTATTACTAGTACTATTATTATTTTTCCACTTCGATTTTTTTCGTTACTGATTTATTTTATTGTTTATTAAATATCTTTCGCGAGTTGCTCTACAAGAATAATAAATCAAACAACTTTTGCATTCAATTAAAAACATTTAATGAATCTATTTTTAAGATTGCAGGTTGAAATATTCCTCTCTTGAACTATCCGGCTCATTTATTACAACCAGAATGTATATAAATATAATGGAATAAAGCAAAAAGGCGTGGATTTAATTTATTTTATTATTTCAAAGATATTCAGGGTTTTTTTTAACTGGCGCCATTCAAATGAGATTTTATTATTAAGGAAATTTTTTTTTATTAATAATAATATTGAGAAAATTTACATAAAAAAAAATCATGTCCGAGAGAATTTGCCATGATACATGAGAAATATTTAATTAGAAAGATGTGGTCAATAAAAAAATGCAACTTGAAATTTAATGCAAATTCATTAAATACATATACCTATATATATTAATTTTCAATTTAATTTTTTTAAGTTGAATTTTAATTAAAAATAATATGTAATTAATAAGAATATATATGGATATATAGGTATATATAAATATATAAGAAAAAACTAATCAGAAAAAAGTGAAAATAAGCAAAAATTTAAAACAAATTGAATATTGGAAAGCTAATCAATGTATAATTAAGGAAAATTATTTGCAATTTGAAAACATTTTCTTGTCGAAAGTAGCAAAGTTGTTGATTTTTAAGAAGAAATCAATAAGAGTGTCTATCAAATAAAATTATAAATAAATTCATTTATAAATAAGTCTATATTTATTTGTATCAGAACACCCTCAATGATTTCCTTTAAAAATATTTTTATAATGCCTGCCGTTTGGATATCTATATATTTGATCGTAACTATTAAAAAAATAGCTGCTCTAATATTTCATACTAAATATATTCTTATACTGTTAGGTGTTAAATAAAAGGCTTATTTTTCAGCAGTTTTTTAAAATTAATTTTAAATGGTGTTCTTCAAAATTCGAACACAGGGCCAAAGAGACATTTTATTTCGTCATTTTTAATTCTGCCCTCAAAAAATTCTACCAATAACAATTTTTAATTAAGTAGTATTAATATTTGACTAATTTTAAATTAAATTATTTGTGAAAAATTTAATAAAAAAAATTCAAAAACTCACTATAGACAAGTATAAGTATAAATGTTGTTAAATACTTAATTAGATAATAATAGTAGTGACAATGAAAATCTGAGCAAGATCTAAAACCGAGGGGTGAACCGCGACCTAAAATCGTGTACACCTACTTCCACTTCCATTTTCATTTCCAACTAGAAGACAATAGATGACAATAGATTATCTAATGAATTCCAAAGTAATTCCAAAGACGGTGTACACCTAATTCCAATCGCGGTTCACCCCTCGTTTAAAGCAGACTTAAAAAATGTCATTCGCTCTGGGTTGCTGATAAACAGGGGCTCAGGAGAATAATATTAAATAAAATAAAATTACAGTTTTCAAAATAGAATAAATTTTGGTACAATTTATCATATTATTTATTTAATTATTACATTTATATTATAGTAATTTATATATTATTCAAATCTGCAATGGAAATTAAGCCCTTTTTAAAGTGCTCTATTCAAGTACTATTTTTCTTAGTTTTTTTTCAAAAAAGATTTTATTTGAAAAATTAAATAAAAATAGCATTGAAATAGAGTAGGTACTCAAAAATAAATATATACTTAAAAAACTATAATAAAACCACTGAATTTGAAATTTCATAATTATTAAACAGCAGTCTAGTCCTCTAGTCAGAAAACTTATAGACATGAAAATCATTTCAGGAAAAAGTAAAGATTGTACAAATCTTAATTTCGAATTTTTCACACAAACAAAATTTTCATTATTTCATAGAGAATTGGGTAATGAAAATAACAAAGTTTGTTTAAGTTTCAAAAAGTACCTACTTCTTCATTTCTAAACTCTTTTTTTATATTCTCAAGATTAAATAAACTGCAACGGATCGTTGCTAAACTTTATCCAAATTCATTTGAAATATTAATATGTTCTAGAGTAAAGTACTTTAAAATATAATTTTACTAAAAACTTTATTTAACCTTTTTTGTGGTCCCCAAGGTACTTAATTAGGATATTAAATTTCATCAAAATTGGTCAAGCCATTTTCAAGATATTTAGAAAAAAAGTACTGAAATAAAGTACTAATGTTTGTGGACCGATATGTACCAAAAACTAATCAGCGCTTCATTTTGTTAAAGGAATGCTAGGTTTTTAATTTCATTTCAATCGGTGCAACGGTGTGGAAAAAATCGTGGGCCAAAAAAACGATAACATACATACATCCATCCATCCGCACGCACTAAATGAAAAAATCGCACTTTTTTGGCTCTCGACGAGACCCCTTGTAATTTTTGGCAAAACCGTCACGTGCTAAAATTCAACCTAATTGAATACTACAATTTGTGACTTTAATTGAGTCCATGGGTTCCGTAGTCTTTACCTGAGGACCCTTTGAAGCCACGCTTGCCCCGAGAGCGATTACAATACTTTACCCATGCTTTGCATTGGATAAAGTAAAAAATTATTACTTTTAATTCTTGGAGTGTTGATAGTGTTAAAGCCTAAAAAAAATGAATGTTCCATTTAATTTTAAATCTTAATTAGTTTTAATAGATGTACCTATTGGTACATTGTCAATTGAAACTCAATTTATTTTGTTTAGTTGAAACTATCTTCTGAGCATTATCAGTTTGGAGAAAAGTATCTAAGCAGACTAGTGAGGTCACCCATTGTAACTGATTTATGCTTGAATTTTCGCTCTTTAATAATTTTTCAATAAAGGTCTGCTGAAAATGTATCGTTCTTGCTGGTGGAATAGGAGACCCAAGTTCAAGCCCCGCTAAATGCAACTGGCTCCAACTTACACTGAATCATCCACATATAAAACACATTAAATTAAAAATATTACACAACATAGGATATGGCTAAATAGTCACTCATATTAATATCCCAGGAGAAAAAAAAAACTTTTTAATATTATTAAAACGAATCAATAATACCATATTTCAATTTTTAATTAAAACTTAGAATTGTAGATTTTATTTAAATAATATCTATATTTACTAATATTTAATATTAGGTGCAGAAGTGGGTTAATAAATAAATAAAGAATACATTGATTCTATGGTTTCGTATGGACGTAGTCAACTAAAACATATGAATTTTAGCTCCTAGTGATATCTGATATTACAATTGCGGCTTAATATCCGATTCATATCCAATCCTATTTGAGCTGATATTTCCAACTCATAAAAATCCATTTCATTTCTGGACTGGTTGTGAATTTCAATTTAAAATATTTGAACGTATCAGAGATGTTCAAATTTACTTTTTGAAATTACGTTATGTAATAGAATTAATCCAATCCATTTTTTTTTCAATTAAAAGAAAAAAAAATGAAATTAACATTTAAGCTTTAAAAAGATTATGAAATTGATTGAATAGGATATGCGTTATATCCTGTTGTTTTTTTAATAAGTCTTTTTTTTTAATAAAAACCAATCTAAAAATAATTGCCAGCTTATACTAAATAAGTTGTATCCGTGTTAATAACAACCAATCATGAATGTCAACAATCTCGGTAGTTACAACACCAAACACCTCGTAAAGATTTCCTCTAGTGGTGTTCTTTATTGATAAATCAACCTTGACAAAATCCTTTGCAAAGGTCGCTCTTTCGTTTCGTTCAGTAACAGGAGAATAGTAATAAATACATAATAAATCTAATGGCAATCCGATCCATTTGGCGATTCCCTTTCGTAAAGATGAACACGATGATTTTTCTCTTTCATTTTTAACAAGCTGAGACAATCGGACTCTCTCTCAATTCATTGAAGCATAAGTCTTAGACACATCGCGATGATAGATGACTGAAGAAAGGCCAGTCACTGAGAGAGATGAATTATTTACACCATTATACCTGTTCGCTTGTTCAATTGAAAGAAACGTAATGTATCTATTTGAATTTCAAATCAAAATTTTATTAGAAAGGAAAACGAAAATTAAAACTTTTACATTACAGTCGAATGAAAGCTAGCTAAGTTAATTTGCTTCGTTTTCTTAAGACATTCTCGCTTTTGAGGGTTGATAATATTTTTTAACATTAGAATGCAAGAGGTGCCAAACATAGTCTCTCGCATCGTTTCCTAATCAAGAGAGGGAGAATATTCAAGGGTTAGTTAGGAGTCGAAATTTCATGTCAAGTCTGCCCTTGGTAGATTTAAAAATACGAATAAAATTGAGGTGTAAACTGAGTTTTGGTTCTTAAGGCATATATGTTTCCAGAAAAAGAGTCCGAATATCAGTGGGCAATAAACGCACTTTGACCTCCAGCCCGAAGAAATTTTGACAACTCTACCTATTATATGAAGAAAGAAATGGTGAATGCTGGGCTATGAAAACTCGAAATTCGAATATTTTTGAACAACAAGAAAACAACTTCAAAGATACAAATTTTATAATAAAAAAATTAGGTATATTTAAATAATATTATATCTATTAAACATTTTCTTTATTTGTTATACAAAAATAAGTAAATATATAATAAACATTTTAAAAATAGTAAAAAAAATGAAGGCTTAAAAGATGCGGTAAAAAAGACATAAAAAAATATATGTATTAAGTCTGTGCCAAAATTGATATACTATGAAGTCAACTTTATTGAATAGAATTCACTTTCTATCAATTTTGTCACCAACTTGAAAATAAATAAATATATATTTTTTCCGTACTTTTGAAGTCGTACATTTATTTTTTACTCTTTTTAAAAAGTGTATTACTTATATATTTACTTAATTTCGTATAAAATGTTTGATAAATAATGTCATTTAACTAAATGTAACTAATTATTATCCATTATAATTTTATTTTTAATTTTCAAATCTCTTCGTGGCTTATGACCTTATGAGTTATGTTATGAGTTATGACCACCCAGTAAATACAAGAAAATATTAATACTGCTCTAATAAAAATATTACAAAACCAGCATAAGTTTTGATGGCCAGTAAACTATTAAACATAATATCTAAGTAAAGCTTATGAAATAATAAATACAAATCTCTTTATATCAAAATAAACTTTATTTTCTTTTATCTCATAAAAACGAAAAATAAAAAGGATTACATTTTTATGATATTAGAGGCTATAGGGGCAAGCAAGAAAGAGAGAGAGAAAGTGCTCTGAGCATTTACTTAACCGATTACACGATTAATCATTTGGCTGTCATGAACCAAGTCAGTTTGCTGTTTGCCTCGCTGACCTCAGGCGTACGTCCGCATATTCCATAGAACAATTTGGACCTCCATTTCCCATTAGGAGATTTACATTTCGTATATTTAATTTAGGTTTAGTTTTGAATGAAATAATCTTAAATCCATAAAAGATTATTTATCGGTAAATGGATAAGTGATTCTTTTCTATAGAATACCTATAAAATATAAAATTTAACACACAGTTGATAAAAACTTGGCGGGTAACAACCTCTGTTTTGAAAAGGACAAGTGTACCAAAGCGTTTTTGAAAAACGTTCATTCTGTACTAAATTTATTATTAGTAGGTCTTTTTGAAATTAGTCCCATAATGAAATATATTAAACAGGCTACTGGTCTCGGAAAAGATGTTTTTCAAAGGAAAAGTCGAGAGTCGAAGAAACGTTTCTTGATTAGATAATAGGGAGCGAAATTCCAAAAAAATTAAAAATTTATAAGATAATTGTCCATTAATTTTGACATTTTTTCAAATAATATCTTCAAATAGATACCTACCTATTATATTCTTACATTCCTACATTAACTTTTGCTTTATTACAAGTGGAATTTTGTAACATTCCAATAAATTAAATATTTAAATGATAATTTAAAATAATGTAAAATTAATAAAAAAAAAGAACTAATTCTGAGATAAGAGGATTTATTGTTATGAGTTAAAACATACAAAATTAAACTCTTGTTATTTATTTTAAAGATTTTTAGAGATGTTCTTTAAGAAATTGCCCAAACCCCCCAAAATAGTATAACGATACTATAAAGATAGTAGCAGACCTAGCGGACTGAGTGCGCTAAGCTGAAGTCCCGTGAGTGTGTGCTTCTGGTTGCTGATAAACAGGCGTTAGGCGAGAGAAATTAAATTGATACTACCATAATAAAAATAATAAAGAAACTACATTAAAGATTTATAGAGTAAATCTTAATTTATAGGTGCTGCTCCTTCTTTAGGGATATTATTAAAAAATAAAATAGAAAAATTAATTTAAATTATTTTATCGTGATAATTTACTTTAGTACCTACCTATTATTATTAGATAAAATTCATAAAATTATAGGTAAATAAAAATATTTTGGTTGCACATATATCTATTTATTTTTATATGCTGTTAATCATGAATTGAAATTGATCTTAATAAATTCAATAAAAAATGTTTATATTAAACAAATATTGCAATGAAATTGAAAATGGATTTCAATTAGGTTTTTAAATCAAATTAAATAATTAAAATCACGAATGGATCAAATGTAAATGCATTAGAACGTAAACTATTGTGATTGGAATTACAAAAAATCACGATTTATTAAATAATCCATAACAAAAGGAAAACAAAAATTAAGCGAATGTGTTTATATATGTATTTAATCGTGAATATTTTTGAAAAAAATAATTAAAAAATTAAAAAAGTAAACATAATGGAAGAGTTAATTAAAACAAAAAATAAATCAATAACGAAAAAAGTATTTTATATAGAAAGTTATATTCTCATATTACAATAGATATAAATAAATAAATTTGGTAATTAAATAAATGCATAAAAACAAATTGAAAAAAGGAAACAATATAGTATATTGAAATAGAAGTTATATATACAGAGTTGCAAATCGTGTATTTGTTTTTAACTTTAATTTATGAGTAAAATAGAAAAAAAATTCAAATAGGTAGATATATGGAGGGTTCAGAAATTAGTCAGTCGAGGTCAGCTTTTTCTTGAAAATGACTTACATCGTTCTTGATCTTCATTACTATCAAAACTTTAAGCTGACGAGTTCATTGATAGGTCACAGATCACGACACTTAGGGCCGGTTGTATGTCGCAAAGTAAATGCTTTTTACCACTAACCAAGGGTAGCTGGTAAATGGAGGGGCTGGGATGGTCAATCAGATGACCAGTTTCAGTGCCTGTCATCTGATTGGCCATCCCAGCCCCTCCATTTACCAGCTACCCTTGGTTAGTGGTAAAAAGCATTTACTTTGCGACATACAACCGGCCCTTATAGTGACAACAGAATGAGTGTACCTACGTATATTTCTTTTACAAAAACCCAATTATCTCATTGTTTGTATTTATCGATGGGTGAACCGCGACCTAATATCGTGTACACATACTTGCACTTACACTTTCATTTCCAAGTAGAAGACAATAGATGAAGGGGCATTATCTAATGAATTCCAAAATAATTCCACATATATTCCAAAGACGTGTACACCTAATTCCAATCGCGGTTCAGGCCTCGGTATTTATTGACTAACACTGTTTGGCTTATGAAACTTTCATATAATATATTAAAAGCAAAACATATTCAATGGGTTTTCTCTTTCTTCTGCGCTTTTAACTCTAAAGTACTGTAGCTATAGCTATAGAAAGCCAAAATTTCACGCTATTACCTATTGTCTTTGAAATATAAGCAGCTCGATTGAAACTTGATCTCACTATATTTATTTATTATATAGGTGTTTTAGGGCGCATCAACGACAAGGGTTATTAGCGTCTGATCTCACTATATAAATTAAATGTGCAAATAGGAATCATTGATATTTTCATTGGAAAAATTATATAAAAAGAAATGTTTAACAAATGCCTCCGCATGGCTTACTATTCCGGACTAGACGCTTTTTCAAATCCACTCACTCACCTTAAACAAATTCACCTGTCTCGAATATGGCTTGCATCTGTGGAGAGGGCTTCCAAGCATTCTCTTGTCATCCTGAATAGAATTTAGACAAGCAAATAGACAGAAAAATTATGATTAAAATTATTTTTTGTAATTACAGTCACAAAAGTGCGATTCTCGAGAATCGTTTGTTTGGGGGGGGGGGGGGAATAAACAGAATGATTTCTGATTGAGTGTAATACATACACTTTTCTTTACAATCCTATTTATGGTACTTTCCCACAAGATTATTATATGTGGACCATACAATTTCCATTTAAAACCTCTTCTTTGAAATCATCTCAGCTATTTTCTCCCTTAAAATTAGCCTTGGCTGAAATGTAGTCTTCGGTCAAATGAGCTTCGGTTCTATCTAGATCTCGGTTCGATTAGATAAAAAAAATGCTCAAGTCGTCTGGCTCCCAAATTTTCACTTAGAAAACTTTTTACAGGTTCGATTCTATATATATATAGGTAAAAAAATTGGTTCTATGTTTCCATTTGATGCCACAGACCGTAGACTACATTTTACCTAAGTCTCCTAAGAGAACTTGTAATACTAGTTAAAGCACAATGATTTTTACAAAAAATTGTAGGAATTATTTTTGAGAAAAAAATTAAAACCACACTAAACTTCATGTAAAGCCAAACAAGAGGTTTGTCAATTTAGACCACTCTGGCTTATTCTGTGGCTGGCTACTTTATCACTTAATTTTCTGTGAATTACTGGTGTTGAGATATAGCAGAGTACACAAACAAACATCAAATAATTTCTGCGTTTGCCCCTGAAGCCTACAAAACCCGTTTTTTTTTTTGTTTGTTTTCTAAACTCAGTTTTTATCTTAAGGGTATCGAATACTATCAGTTGGTAATTTGTAAGAAATTTGGTGTCGATTCTAGGCGAAACATTTTAATCCACTCTTATTACTATCAGATGGAGTTGTCCGAGTGAAATTAATATTTATAATTTTGGAGCTAGATGAGTTAAAAAATCGAACCTCGCGAAATTGAATGTGATACTTATCTTTCATGTTTCACTATGTAATCAATAGCTTTTTCCTAAAAAAAAAAAAAAAAATAATAATAAATAAATTAAAAAAATATACTGGCATCTATCATTGTCTCATTTAATTAAAGAAATCATTGAGAATAAAAAATAATCCCATTTGGATATTTAGTAAACAAGTAGAAAATGAATGACACTGAACAATTAATTGTGCGTGAATTTTCCGGTTGAAGTTTTGCCGCCAGTCGCATTTTGTCTCTGGGGTCAAAAGCCAGCAGGCAGGCGGGTTGCGTGCCCTGGAGACTTGCTTCATTTGCAGGCGTACATTTCACAATTATGACGCGTTTTGTTGACATTATCTCACTCCCATCGTTATCATTTTATGAATTTAATTAATTAATTATTTTTATTAAAAATCAACCAAGTGTATTTTTCCGATTTATAAACATTTGAACTCGTGATTTGTTTTGTTTTTTTGTTCTGAATACTAAACAGATAATTTTTGAATTATTTATATTCTTAATATATTATATTATCTTAACTTTCTATCATAATAATTTTCTTGACTTGAATTTACTCGGAAAATTTTTTTGAAGAAAAAGCATGAGATTTTATCTTTCTTAAAGAGAAATCAATGAGGTTGTCCTCTGCTTGATGCAAATAAACATATTATACCTAAATATAAATTATATACTTACATACCTATTCATATTTCTAAATCAACCGATGAGAAATAACAACAAATAAAAAATTCCTAATTAAAATGACTGATGAAGGACTTTGGAAACTAGTAAATAAATTATATATATATATATATATACATGTTTTTATTTGATATATCTATATATATATATATAATCCTTAGTGTGTATGTGCGTGATCGACCCACGCCTAAACCACTGAACGTATCGAAACCATATTCACACCATATGTTTGTTTAGTGCTCCGGATGGTTTAACTAAATTTTGGGCCAAATCGGTTTGATTTGACTTCACACGATTTTACGTAATTAAATTATTTATTCTCAGGTAGAAGAATTTCAATCTTGGGGTTTTAAAAAAGGTTTCTCTTTTCTTTTGTACCCAGGCAGACAATGGGTTTGGGTTAATTCATTGTTCTCAAAGGCCTTGAAGAAGTATTATGATTATATTATAGATATATTTTGTTTTCCCTAAACTTTAGAATTAATATGTTTCACAGAAATACACCATTCTCTCAAGTAAAAAGGAAAATTTATATTTTTAAATGTGATTATTTTATTGTTATTAGTTGGCTTACCTGAGCCTGTCGGAAAGAAACATTCCAAATCTTAATCAATGTTTCTTATTATAAATACATTTCCCAGTATCCCATTGCATTCAAACCATTTTTTTTTAAGGTAATGTTCTTTATGGCATTATTTAGCTAATTTTAAATTAAGGATTTTTCTTTAAAAATTTCTATATATTTCTATGAAATATTTAAAAACAAGTTACAACAAAGCATTTTTTTAAGGTAATGTTATATATTGCATTATTGATTATTTAGTTAGTTGAATTTTAAATTAGGGATTTTTCTTCTAAAAGTTCTATATATTTCTATGAAATTTTTTCAAAAAGTTCATTAAAAACAAAAAATGACCCCTGTTAAGTTGAAATACATATCTTTATTCTTATCAATTAATCATATCAATAAATCTATTAGAACTTATAATTTTTTTTTTATTCAGTCTTACACTGTCTTTTAATTGAAAAGTTTTAACCAATGATATAATATTAATATAATTTAAATTAAATACATAGATATATCCATAATTAATATAATTTTTATTATTAATATTATATATAAAAATTACGTAGAATTATCTTTTATCTACGCTGTTCAGTACATTTTAAACAAATTTAAACCATCACAAATTTTGAATCCATGGATTTCATTGTTCTAAACATTAATTCCTATTGAAGGGGCTTATATATTCGAACGGAGGAATATATAAATGTAAGTGTTCCCTCCTAAATTCAAAAAAATAATTAATAGCCCTAATGAAAATGTGTTAAGATCATTGTCTAAATTTAAATAAAAATGTAATAGATGAAATTTTTATATAATTAGTTAGTACCTAAATATCAATTTTTTGTTGAATATGCTCAAAATAAATAATATCTACAATCTATAAAAAATATTTTTTATTTTGCTTTCGCAATGAGTTAAATTATTTATTGGAGCTGATTTTTAATTAATAAAATATATTTAATTAAAATAGAGTTGAACAAAACTATATTGCAAACAAACTTTTGGCCGTCTCGAGACGCTACCCGCCAGGGCCACCCGCCCGGAGGGACAAGGTGCAGAGGGCGTGCCGGAGGCACGCCTGACGCAGCTTGTATATATATATGAATATGTTTGATTGCATTAAGCAAGTGACAATCTCAATGATTTCTCTTTATGAAAGATAAAATCATGCTTTTTTAAGTCATAAAAAGTTCATTCTGGTGTCTGTATTTCTGTCGTCAAAAACTGCTAATATTTTGAACTTTCTAGCTTCAGAACTTCCTGTTTAGAAATGCAGAAAATAAAAAAAATCGTATTGTCACAGTTGTATTACATAAATGAGATTAAAATTGGCACACATGTTTCTATTGTTTAGCTTTAACTTTGTGCCATTTTTAAACTTTCTAGTTCAAATCGTTGGCTGACGAAAATTTACCAAATCACTTGAATTTACGAAAATTATTTCAAGTCTTGAAAACGTGTCTTTTTTATTATTTGTTATTAATTATTAATTACATAAAAAAATAAATTCTTTCGGTTTTTTTTTAATAGAAAACATTCTTACAAACATAAATGAAAAATAAAAACTTTTCTGGTTTTTCGAAAACCAACGGAAACGAAAATAGATTTATAAAAAAACGATATTAAATAATGAAACAATAAAATTGTTTCTCTCCCATTAAATTAAAATTTATTTTAATAAAAATGAAAAAATATTAATTTTTCGAAATTTAAAAAAAAAAAAAATTGTTTTTATCAAAATATAGGTACAAATTACCAATTTATCCACAAAAAAATATGCAAAATCAAAATCGATTTAATTTCGTCCAAATGCACAATTCGGAAAGATATTAGGTCAACTACTTAAAGAAGTATGCAAACTAAATATACAAGTGCATAAAAATCTGGTCTCTGCTTATAGTTAAGTCATTGTTCAAATATGGTCTTTCCGAGATGTGAGATAATGCGTTGTTTCCTTAACTAGAAGTTTTTTACAGAGCGGGCTTGTTATAGCCTCACACCCAACCCTATTTAGTCAGTCGCCTTCTACGTCAAGCTGGGGATACTGTCGACTGAGGGGTGAACCGCAATTGGAATTAGGTGTACACCGTCTTTGGAATTATTTGGAATTCATTAGATAATCCATTGTCATCTACTTGGAAATGAAAGTGGAAGTGGAAGTAGGTGTACAAGATTTTAGGTCACGGTCCACAGGGACTGAAGAACGATTTTCATATCTCAAATATTTCAATCGAAAATTTTCGCATGCTTAATTATTTATTTTATCAGGCTATCAGGTAAAATTATCTATATAATAAAATTTACAATTGCATCTTATAGTATAATTTAAACAACTTTTTTTTTACTGTATTTGAAAATATTTGATTAATTATTATATACAGTAAAGACAATAGTAATCGGAAAATTTTTATATTTTTATTTATGTATTACTAAAATGTTATTTAAATGTCTGATGTTTCTATTTCTAATTATCTACTATCAGACTATTATTATGAAATTTATTTAAAAGTTAATTATGGAAAAAAATGACAGGAAATTAGAAAAAAGATAAGAAAAACTGAAAAGACATTAGAAAAGTCTCTATCATCATATGCACTTTGAAAATTTCATTTCCTTATAGATTAAAGATAATTTTAGACAACATATGGAGAGGATAGAAAATTAATTAAATTTTTTAGTCTTTTATTTCGAACCCCACAAAAAGCAGATTCGGTCATTTTGGCTCCAACTTTTGGTGGTTGCACACAACAGTGAGTTGATTTAGGTGTCAGTCAAAATTATCAAAGAGTTTGACCTGAGATAGAAAAATTCCTTAATAGCAAAAGTATAGGATCGAATCTGAAAGCAATATAGATTCTTAGTAAATTATCCAAAGTATTTAATCTTTTAAAGTGATTGAATAATTTAAAAAACATTTGGTTTTATTTCTTTAGAATGTTTTCGATTCACCTCGAAAATGTTTGAATTTTTAAAGATAAGCTATCGTTGCCTTCTATATTTTGTAGAATTTTATATAGCTTATACTATACATGTTATTAATTTAATTGAAATTTAGATTCAAAGATTTGGCAATTCAATTAAATCATACTTCTGACAGGAACAAATTATTATAGCCCTTTTAGTTAACAATAAAAAATATATAGAGAATCCTTGTTGATGTGATGTATATGTATATGCCAAATCGGAAATGTATTTATGTATGTACCCTAGAATTTGGTCTGATCTTCTCTTATACTTCCTTCACTTATCGTTTGTTTATACGGTTTTACTGAAAGAATGACCAGATCAGACAAAACTTGGTAATAAAATTATTGATACTTACATTAGATCCTGTTACAGTGATCACCTCCATAACATCATCATCTATCTATATTTGAAAATATTTCTTGATTGTTTTATTAAGTAAAATAAATATAATTCTTTGCAAAAACAATCAAAAAGCTTGTAATAAAAATTGATAACGTTTCGCAAGAAATTCTCCCTTTATTAAATGAAAATTTGAATTTGAATATGTTATAGGCTTTATTAAACAACTATTTTTCATATTTTCTATCATCTATCTATATTTTACTTTATTTCTATTCAAAGCTAAAATTGTTTTGATAATTATCAAGATTCTGAAGATTAACCAGAATTCTTTGGAAGCATTAGCCAATCTATTCAGATTTACTGATCCTTTTATATACCACATAATGTTAACGCATTCGTCATTCTCTTAGCTGGAGATGGAAATAGGTATATCTAGGAAAATTATTCAGATTTAAATTTTCTAAACCACAACTAACATCCCTTTCCAATCAAAATAATGAATTCGCCAATTCTCTTATCACTATGACTTCTAGGACTGGAACTCCCTTTCCGCATCCGTTTTTCCCATAACATAGAACTTCAGTCTTTTAAGAAACATATCCACTGGCACCTTTAAAAACGACCCAATTCCAAAAATTTATTTTTCTTCTCTTAAATCTTTTTCTGATGCAGGAATCTCTCGCTTACTTCAAGAGTTCTTCATAAAGTAAAACGATCATAAAAATAAAAAATAAATATATTCCAATAGAAAGGATTAGTAAAAATACAGCAACATACAATTTCTACAGACTATTTAAATATTTCTAATGCCATTGTTAAAATTCCATTAAATAAAAAATAATCATATTAGAAAGAATTGGCTAGAGCTCCTGTTTTCCAACCGTGAACGCTTTCAATTCATTCAGATTATGCCAGTTATTTTTTATTTTAACTAAACAATTTAAATAAAAAGAACCTCATCAAATACGGAGAAAGGAAACAAGAAATCATTTCAGTGAATAATTTCTCAGTATATTACTATAAATATAATACTATATCTATCCTCAATAACAAAACATCAACGCTCAAAAATGTGTATGGCAAAAAAAGAAAAGAAAAATTAATTCCATCAAGTTTTAATCCTATTTTCATTTCAATTTCTCTATGAATTGTCATTTTAGAGATACCACATAAGTTATCTAATCCCTTGGTCATATTGGAATAAAAAAAAATATGTGAAAACTTTTTTCGATTCGCTGTGCGCAAATTTTGATCAAATGTCAATTTTAGTTACTGTAACTTTACATAGATACAGTTCGATTCGATTTATTGTTATTATTATTAAGCACTTCTAAAACTAATAAGAACAATAATAATTTCTTTGTCTTGAAAATACAAACATTTTAACACCAAAACAAACTTTCTATAACATTTAATACTTGAACAATCATGGGTATCGGAATCTATACATATCGACACACAAAATGTATGATACTGACTTTTTTCCACACAGACATTTCTAACCATGATTGAACAAAATGTTTTTTTTTTTTATATATATATAATTTCTTATGCGATTTGGGGCTCTCAATTATTAAATATAGTATTTAATACAGAGTAGTGGGGTAGGCTAGTGAATATTTATTAATATCATTCTTAATTTTTATCTCCTAAGATCTTTGATAAAATTGTCCTTATATAAATTCTCATATAATTAAAATACAGGTATGAAACCCGAAAGTTGCTCTTTTTTTGAAAAAAATTTTCTATTCATTTTTCAAAAAGATAAGACACTCAAATTTTCATATTAATATTTACATTGAATATTATTAATTAGGAAGAGTGAAAATGTCTGACATCACTTTTCAAAACATAAATTATCAATCCATTATTTGATCACATTTGAATAATTAATCGATTTCCACGCGTTTAGATGAGAACAATTCATAAATTTAAAATTGGAACAAAATAAAAATAAAATAAAAATAAAATAAAAAATCTATAAGCAAGATAATAATGGCTTTTTTCTGATTATCTGCATTTTCCATAAGTCCAAATTCTAAATAGTTGTTGGCAATGTAGATACAAACATGAACTCAAGACGGATGGGCAGAAAAAATCTTGCCAGAAAATTATTTTTCTCCACATTTTAGACAATCCTAAACAGAAATAAACCAAAAATTAATATTTTTGTTTGATACTGAATTTGGCATTTTAATTTAATATTTTTAGAGAGAAATAAATAAAAATTGCCTAGCGTGACGATTTTTTATTTTTAACTTGTGAATGAATCGAGGTTTGCTCGCCGAGCGTAAGGAGTAAATTGGATTTGTGGACCATTGAAATACTCTCACAATAAACAATGTTAAGATTCCTTTAAAAATCTCAACATATTCTATCGATTCAATGTATTTTAAATAGCATAATAAATTAAATTTTTTTATGTAGTTGTAGAGTAAATGTATTCCCGTGAAGGAGTCTGCTTACTCGATGGCATCTTGAATCCCAGGTGAGTTTTAGCTTGAGGCTTTTCTTGCTCGGCTGTCTCGACAGTATTAAATAAAAGCTCAAGCCAAACACGAAATGTCAATTAATTTGGGGCCAGCGGAGCCAGCGGTGGGTGGGCTTCTACGCTTTAATTGAAGACCACCGGACCCTTTTCTAAAACACTTCAAACTCACTTGGATCCTTCTTGACATTTTAATATAACCTCTGTAATTATAGAAAACAAGTAATAAATTTTAATCACGCAAATGCAGGGGGCAACTGTCTACTTGTTGACCAGATTCCCGTCTAGGATAATTTGTAGATGATTTTTTTAATATTATTTTTTTTTCTTGAGAGTCGGGTAGCCGCTCGCGCTAGAGCACTGCTTCTGCATTGTTGTATGGATGACGATGTTGGAGCGGGAGGTCCAAGTTCAGGCCTTGGTCGAGGAAGAATAAAAAATTTGACAGGCTGAAACTCGGGTCCCTCACTAACACTACTAATCCATGATAAAACTACCATACCTACTCAATAGAAACTAGCTAAATGGACTTAGTATTCGAAGCCAACTAAATAAAAAAAAAATAAACTTTTTGACTTATTAATAGTTGAGCTATTGAAAATCTCAGTCTCCTTTTGACTAACAAATAATCGAAGGAGACAATAAAAGAGTGTGTCTTCTCCTGGAATTATAAATTTTATTTATTTATAACGAGACTAAAGTTTCGAGGGCTTCTATTGTAATAGACTGATGAAGAGGGCAAATCCCTCGAAACTATAGTCTCGTTATAAATGAATAAAATTTATAATTCCAGCAGAGGACACACTCTTTTATTGTATCCTTCAATATATAAAAATTCTGCTACTCTCAGCAAAAAACTTTCAATTTAACAAATAATCGGGAGAACTAACCCTAACCTTCTGCTTTTTAAAACAGCTACAGAAATAGGTAAAAACTAGTGTAAATTTAAAAAAATTACATTTATTTATTTATTTGAGAAATATCAAAAAACTAAAAAAGTTTCCTTGTTGGCAATAAAAGAAATCTAGGGGTCCTTATTCTGGCCTGTTCTGGCAATGTCATTGAACAAATCGGTTTTTACTGAAGATAATGGATCACAACTTTCAGTTTCTATAAATGTTTACCAATCGATTCGGGTATGATGTAAGCAGAGGAGCTAAGATTGAGCGGCTCGAAATATATCTTCAGAACACAGTATCCTAAAAATTGGATGGTCACTTATCTTAAAACTGACTGCCCTGAATTCTGTTTTTAACTTATTAGATCAATGAATTCAAATAATTTTCACTAAAAATAAGAAAAACATCGGTTAAGAACATTGCAATCATAATTTAAAAAGGCTTCTAGTATTTCTTAATTTGCTTGTTGAAGCTTTGGTGAACAAGTTAATCAAAGGGAGTCAGACCACACTAATGGAAATTAGAAAAATTGTTGAAATATAAAATTGACACTCAAATTAACAACATCGATTTTAACAGATCAATATTATTCGAGTTCATCTATATATTTATATATATCTACTATAACCAATGAATACGGCTTCATAATTAGAATCGAAAAAGTCGTGAATAAAACTAGAAAATTTTACCAAATTAGTCCATCCCGAAAAACTTTTTTAATTTCTTAATTTGTCAAGGCATTTGATAGCTCTTACCTATGATAATTCAAACATTTATATTAAGTTACATTTCGCACTCTCTTTCTTCTAAGTTGCGCAAGTTGAACTTGTCTTATAAGTGTCGCCCCTTTTTGCATACTTATAATAAAAAAAAAATTAAATGTTGGAGTGTTAAAGAATTTTGTTTTTCATAACGAATCTTGCTTTTATAAATGAAGGAAATATGCATTTAAGTCGTGGACAGAAGCAATTCATTCGATTGGAGTCGGAGTCACTTATGACCAACAAATGACCAATCAAATCAGGTTTTTTTATCAAAACTCGATGGTATTAATTATGAATAATAAATAAAATAAAAATATTTTATTTGATGTGCTAATAGCGCATTAAATGACTATTTATAAGTAAAATATGTTTTTGATTTTTTTTTTTTTGGTTTTTAAATGTAAACGTTCTAACGTTTACTAATTGAATAATAACTATTTTATTAAATGAAAAATAATGAGGGGAAGCCCATAGCTGGCTAATGAATTGGCTGGGTGGATGCAGTTTAATATTCTAATAAACGCCAATACCTTACACAATAGAGCGGCGCGACTGACACTCGCACAGACATACACACCTACGCACTCCCTTGGGTTTAATGCTGCATCGAGCAAAAGCAATTAATCTAATAAAATAATAAAGATATCCAATTAGGTTGGAAATACCTTTCAATTACGGACTTAATTTGCTCCGTGACCCAAAAGATGTAGTTCCTCTTCCATTACGAATTTTATCAATAGTGATGACTCTTTTCTTTCTGATGTTTGTGCATAAATCATCTGTGGCCGAATTTGTTCTTCCTCTGCTCTTGTTCTGTTTTTAATTATTCAAGGGGCCTCCTAGAAGGAAATAAATTTCTTTCGACAATTAATTACATTGGAGTGGTCTGGAAGATGAAGGGCATCAGGGAATATTATATTTAATTAGTGAACTTCTGTCTCAATGTGCTGGTCACGTCTTGACTTAACTCGACTCCGAGGAACCAAATAATAAACTTGAGGAAACGGAACAATTTCAGATTGATCTATACAAGAGATGCCCAATTAAAAAAGTGCATTCCCAAAATAAATAAAAATAAATTTAATAATATTTTCCTAAATATCGTTTTGAAATAATAAATTTCTTAGAGCAACATTAGGCTTTTTTACATACATTCCCACCGTCTTGGAATCGTTCCGGTTAAACTTGACTGTAGATTAATTTAGGCTTCTAGTCCAAATTGCTGGCAGAATGCGGCTACCATAGAGAGACAGGAAGTCACTCTGATAAGTATTTTTTTATATGGTATTTAATTTATTACACAGTTCTGTTATTTTCGAATTCAGTGGCGTCTTTGAGCTCACAGGCATGATAAAGTTTAAGTCATGATAATAGTTTAAAATTTTTTTGCAACGAAATTTTCTCTGGAGAGAGACGGACTGGTAGAACTTTTAATTGAATGTAATGGAAGGCAGCCCAGAGGTGGTGGGGAAAGAAAAAAATAACACATATAAAATAAGGTGTAATTTATTGGAATCCTTCCTCCTTTCCTTTCAAACCGACGTTTCGGAGAATTTTTCCCTCCTTCTTCAGGGTTTCAAAGGGTCAATGAATGAAACAAATAAAATGTTTCCTTCTTCTCTCCACAGTAGTGTTCAAAAACTTTCTTCATTTTTAACAAAGGCATAGAAAAACATTTTTTTTCCTCCTTTTCTTAATTAGATATTGACCCTTTGAAACCCTGAAGAAGGAGGGAAAAATCCTCCGAAACGTCGGTTTGAAATGAAAGGAGGAAGGATTCCAATAAATTACACCTTATTTGATATGTGTTAATTTTTTCTTTCCTCACTACCTCTGGGCTGCCTTCCATTACATTCAATTATAGTTTAAAATGTTTATTATTTTTCTAATTTCACCACACCGAAAAAAAATCCAGGTGATAATTTGACGAGAAAATCCACATAGAAAAAATACATATTTTCTAGACTCCTTTTGTGTATTGGATCTCTTAAAATATAATATTAGGAAGAATTTTGTACAGTTTTTGATCTTTATCTTGATTAACAACTCCACTATTTATTATTTAACTGCAGGGAATTATCATGAATTTTTCTTGAAGTTATTCATAAGTTCAGTAACAAAGAATATTTGCATCAGAGTATATATTTTTAGAATTTGAGAAAGAGAAGTTCTAGATAGGACACAAGGATATTTTAGGAAAGAAAAGAACAAGGAATTATTATAATATCATATGTATTTCTCCCAGATATAGAGTTGTAAGTTAGCATATGATAGAGATAACTGGATGGGGTTGGTTGGTCAAATCAGTCTAAGGAAATACTCTAAGACGATGGGGAACAAAATGGCATCTGACGGTGTAAAAGTTGGCTCAGGGTTCTCACAAAATGGAAAAAAAATACAAATTGAAGGGAGGTAATTTTTCTGTATCTATACACCCATTAAAAACTTGAAACGAATTTTATCCGAGCAAGAAATATTGACAAACATAAAAGTGAAGGCGATATGCCTTACAAAATCACTGGTCTTGATTTTGCACTCGTAAATAAACATACATTTTATCAGCCATATCTACTGAGGTTCAACAGGTGATCAAGGACAAGACCTAGCACGAAGAGAAGCCTTGAAATGAAAGTGATAAAAAAAATTCTCAAATACTGTGCTTTATATGTAAACAATCGCTATATCGATCGTATTTGTTATATTGTTCCTCCTTTAACCCCCCCCCCCCCACACACACACACACACTCTGTCAAAAACACATGAAGAAGCCCAAATATAAAACATTACTGTGCCCACAATAAATATTTGAGAAATACTGAATCATTTCATTTGCCGATTCCCTTATCTCCCATAACTTCAAGAAACTGGACCTCTCCATCTATTACGAAAATTACACTTATTTCATCAAGATCCGGGTGCACATAAACGATATCCCAACCTCTTCCCTTGATCCCTCTCTTATTTCCACGCAAGGGTATTTAAAGACATTTTGGTGCTTGAATCCCTTTGCATTTGATTACATTAAAAATTAAATAAAAAGCAAAACACAGAATTGTTCATGATGACACCATTTCATATCAATTGAGATTCTATCTTTTCGATTTCCTTCATTGAGTGCTCACCATATTAAAGTACTGGAATGCTATTTCTCTTTTTCATAAATCAAATTAAAAGTGTCTAACCATTAGTTTTTTGTCCATTATCGAGGTAAAATATGAAGATTGTTTTGGAAACACTACCAAATAAGCTGGACTAGTCTTAACTCTTAACGAATGTTTATTCTACTTCCCACCTTGGATCATTGTGTTTATCAATGCTTCAAAAGGCAATTTGCCATTAACCATTATTCTTTGTAATAAATTAAAGTAGATTGAACCGAAAGCGACCCTGAGAACCACTTACTGGGTAACCATGACCCTAAGGCAGTCTGGTCCAGGTCTCCTCGATTCTTTCTTTACTTTGACTCTTCTTTGCAAAATTTACTGATAACAGAATCTATTATATTAGTCGTTGAAGTTTAAGTAAACAATTCGATGTTTACAAAATTATTCACTTTTTGTGTACAAAACTAATTACGAATCACTCACGATTCATTTTACAGCTTGTTATCAGCTATCAGCTAACAAATTAACATTCTTTAAAATACACCTCCATTAATTAGACTTTGTTTAGCTTAAAAGTTCTTGTAAATATTTTTAATTATAGTTAAAAAAACGCCTTAATTCTTCTTCTTTTAAATTTGAAATAAAGAAAAATTATATTTTTATGTATAAATGTTTGATTTACCTAAAATAATAAAATAACCAGATCAAAGTAGAAACATTATCTCGATGAGGTATGGATGGAATGTTTATATATTCTTCTGGTTTCAGTAGTTTCTTTGCTTACATAGACGGATTCTCCATACATATTTGATATTTGAAAACGATCACTGATGAAGCGATAGAAACGTCATGTTGTTGTTGTTGTGTTCATTTTATTTTATTTATTTATTTATTTTTCACAAAGTATACAAACATAGGACCTTAGGTCCCACCTAGTGTTTATACATAATTTAGCAATAATATTTTACAATGTTGGCAAAAGATTTCACAAATACACAAATTTTGGAGGGATGTATATTTTATTGTATATATTATTTATTAATGAATATATTGATAGTGTAAAAAGTCATCAAAAAATTGTCACAAACAATTTAATCTATAAAGCTTTAAAGTATTTATTAAAATATATTAGACGAACATAATACTTATATTTAAATTAACATAGTCTCTTCAGGTGAAAACTTATTTGAATTTTTAAAAGTAATTTTATAATTTTTATCTTTGGCATAATTTAATAAACAGGAATTTATGATTTTTCTTTTGAAATTGCTTTTTGAAACCTTATTAATATTTTTTCATTTTTTTTTAATGTAGGATTGTAAATACATATATATATATATATAATAAAAGAACAATTTTAATGTATAATTATGATTAAATAAATTGAATTTTAATATTTTTATTTGAAAAATACTTGTTCATCTTTTTACAACCATTCATTATTTTTCCATTATTTTATTACAAGACCTTTTCACTTCATTCACTTCTTATGTACCTATTTAAAAATCTTATATGTTTAATTATATATTTATACATAGATTTCGTTGTATTCTCATTTTTTCATCGGGTTTTCTATTATTTATTACTATGATTAATTATAATTTCAAATTTTATTTTTGTATAGCCCCTGATTTATTTAATTTTAATAAGCATAAAATAAGTAGATTCGCAAAAGGATAATCGTCTTATTTAAAATGCTTTTATGTAAATGTGAAATGGATTTATTTTTTCAAATCTGCTCTTTTTAATCTCTGTTGATGTTTGGACTTTTTAATAAGTTTCGCTTGTGTGTGATTTTTTGTATGGTTCTGCCACCCGCATTGTTTCAAAACATTTCCAAGGCCTCCAAGGAGACTTCTCCCACTTATTATTTTTTCTTTGTCTATTTCCATTAAACTATCTATTAGGTCCGTGTTTATGCCAAAAAATTTTAACATAAAATACAATTTTCGCAAAAATTCTAACGGTCATTTCAAATGGTGTTTTCCAGGACTGAAATACTATTATTAAAATTAATCTGTACGAGACTCTGAGATATTTTTCGCAAAATTATCCATTCCAAAAATTCGACCTATGTAAATACTACAATTTTTACTATAGGCCACTTTGAAGTTGCTCTTGGAGAATAATGGAAAACTACATTTTTCCCATAGAGCTTCTTTACGCTAAGCTATTTAAAAAGTAAAAATAATAAAATAAAAATTTGGAAATTTCAACATTGATAAGTTGTAGAAAATATTAAAATGATTGAAATTAAAATTTTGAACCAAAAAGTGCATGATTATAGATTATAACCCAAGCCCAAAAAAGGGAATAATCTAAAAGAACAGAGCCATCCACTAGTAAATTCTAATCAATTATAATATGTAGTAATATATATTGGTTAATATTAAGCAAATATATAATATTAAAGATTAATGTAATTATGATAACGTAACTATTTCTTCTATTTGCATAAATTTTGCTCATAATTATCAAAAATATTTAATATTTTGAATATTTTTATTACGAGAATTTTTCTTATAAATAAATATAAAGTTTGATAAGGCAAAGAGGTTTTATCAAAAATTTTGAATAGGATTTTGGCTATAATTTATGTTAGAATTTCTTGTCGTGTAAAACGGGACATTAATTATTCATTTTCCTTATTCACTCGACTAAGTGGAAAAATAGGTGGAGACTTTTCATTATCTTGGCGTTAATCAAGTATTGTTGATTGTAATTTTTTTCTTTTTTACTATTTTCATTTCATTATTGATTGCCTTCATTTGAGATACGATGGGTGTAATAAATAGAGATCTTAATAAAAACGAACGTTTTGGAATATAAAATTGCGTTTTTTTTTTTTTATTTCAAGGCGAGTCTGTTTGAATCGCGTAGGATTGGCGCCAAGTTGACGATCTTTTAACTATAACGGAAAATTTGATTAGTACAATTAATCGGATCGGATTTTTTATATTCCCATTCTTAACATTTAAAAATTTACATAAATTTACATCCAACTATATTTATCCATTAGGCAAGTACATTAGAATGAGTGTGTGGAGAGAGGCTGGCTCTGTTATCGCGACCAACATTAAATCGCATGAAAAACACAATTAAAATTAAAGAAAACATTAACCATGTTAATATATTCAATTATTTAATTAAAAAATTGATTATTATTAATAGAATTAGGTGCTTAAAATCGCGTAAGTGTTTAAGTATTTAAGATAATCAATATATTTTGAGCAAATTATCAATATATGTATATAGTGTATTATAAATACATGAGAGCACAAAATCTAATCAGTTATTCGTTTTGAATTTTAGTTAAAAAATAAACTTTTTACGACTTTTCATTCTTTAATCTAGATTGACAGCTAGACAAATAGAAAAAAAGCTCAATGAAAATATTTTTCTTCTAGGAGTAGCAAATTAAAAAAAATCAATGAGAGTGTTCTCTGATTGATGCAAATAAAAATATAACTATTTTTAAATAAATAAATATACGTAGTACATATAATTTTATTTTGTTCTCGCCAAGCAGAAGATACCCTCATTGATTTTTTTCTTAGAAAAAAGCATTGTCAAAAACTATTTTTCTCCTGATTTCAGATATTTTTAAAACAAGATAAATTAAGTATTTATAAATAAATAAATATACGTAGTACATATAATTTTATTTTGTTCTCGCCAAGCAGAAGATACCCTCATTGGCATTTTTCTTAAGCATTGTCAAAAACTATTTTTCTCCTGATTTCAGATATTTTTAAAACAAGATAAATTAAGTAAAAGAATTCAATAGTTCAACCTTTCTTTTTAACCGACTTTTTAGGCTTACGAATAAACGCAAAAGGAAAAATATTAATTTGTCTTCAATGCCTATCAGATCATTGTTAGTATCTAGTTAGTACACTATATAAAAAACTTAGTTAAAATTTGCCTTTTTAATTTACCCGAAATCAAATTCTAAGTTTTCTGAAACTGATTTTTCTGAAAGTTTAAAACTAAAATTCTTAATTTATCTCAAAGTGTAAGAATTTATCATATAATAAAGAGCCGCACCGCATTAAGTAGAAAAAACTCTTATTTGAATTTTTTTTAATTTAATAGACTGTATGTGGAAGAGTCAAAATGATTATTTTAAGATTTTTGTTCCTGTTATAGTATATTTCAAAAACCTATGGATGTAAAGCTGTAACAAAAAAAATCGAATTTTATTTTTTCACTGAAGATTAAACAATAAACAAGAAAGATTTTGTGAAGCATGATCGTTTTCTAATCTATATGAGAATTCCAGTTGCTTCTTTATCAAGCTCGTATTCTCTGATTCATTAAGCACTGGTTAGATCTATCGAGTTGAGAATAAATTGGCGTTATTTTGTTTTTGCTTTTGTTCCTCTCCATCTTATGAAAAAGAAGAAAAATATTGAGAACCAATAAATCAAAATATCAACATTTTAACGATATATTGACTAGCTAAAGCAATATATTAGAGAATATCGACAATTTTTCCCGATATCGATAACTCCATAGATCAATAACATGAATTTAAAAACAAATCACAATCAATCGAAAAATAATAATTAGTAATCCTAAATTCGAAATTCCATCATGTGCTCCTGCGCCTTAAATAGTATGTGTTAGGGGTTAGATTTACTTTTCTACATAAATACATCTTTATTACATATGAGAATCGTATTTGATGCCTTGAGCAATGGTTAGCTTGTAAATTTGAAGTTGGTAAGATTGAATATTGAAATACTAGTAAGTAATTTATTATTAATTCGTCAATGAGAGATAAACGTTATATGATTGTAGCACAGATAGTGATGATTAATAATTATTCATAATCAAGGAATATGTATCCAATTCTACTTAAATTTTAGGTAATTGAAATAATTATAATTAAATTAATGTACATATCTTTTATACTAAAAAACCATTTAAATTTTAGAATCATCTCATATCCTGTTTAACTATCCCATTATAATTATATATATGATCGAAATGTAATTTCTCCTTATTTATAAGATTTTATAATGTAGAAAAAACTTGGGAATGTAGAGGAATTTTATTTTTTTAATTAAAAAACATTACATTGAGTTTATACATATATCTTTGAAAAATAATTAACATTAATTTTGCATGGAGTTTTTTCTTTATTCCAAGGAGTTCGTGTTGTTTTCTCATAAATAAATAAATCTCAGTACAGATTAAGAATAACTTAAGGTCATTTGTCGTTTGGAGTGTGACACAGGAGCCTTGGGTTTTATTAATTGGAGGCGCCATCATCAAGGGTATCAAGTTATCAGTGCGTGTTGTGATTCCGATCAGTGATTGACTTTATGAATGTCTTGGCCTGGGTGAACAGGTCTATTAGAGGCTGCATGCAGATCAGGATCGGGTCTTAGCTTCTGGCTAATCATTGGACCCCCGCAGAGAACACTTATTCCGCTGCTAATTGATCTGACCCACGACCCAAAACTTTTTTACTTCAATTTATTTCTTCCACTAGTTCATCAGTTATTTAAATTTAAATACAGATGTATATAAAAGAAAAGTAAGATTATATTATAGATAATGTTCAAACCAAGGCATGTCATTTTTTGCATATCGTATGTAGATTGATATTTTGTGCCCGATGCCAATAAATAAATAAAAATAAAAAAAAGGTAGATTGATATTTAAAATGTGAAAAGAATTCAAAGCTTTCGTACTTAGTCTCCTTATAATAATGTACGTTCTGTTCTTTTGTTTCTATTATTTGTAAACATTTATGAAAATCAATGTAAAATTGAGGAAAAAGTGAAATCTTTTTTATGATTCGTTATGCTTTTGGAAAATTTTGGGTAATTGGCAAATTTTTTGTCAATAAACGGTTTATGAAAAAAAGCAGAAACTTAGTTTAAAATTTTAGATTATTAATATAAACGTGTGTGTGTGTGTGTGTTAAAACTCAAAGCTAATCAGCTACAATCGCTCCATATAACAATTCGATTTTATTTTATTTTTTTTGAATATTTCATGTTTATTCTGGAAATTGTGAAGTTAAAAAGCTCAAAATCAAAACTGTTCTTCCTTTTGAAAATAAAAATATTTTAGCCTTATTCAAGTTATTGACAGTGTTAGATAATCTAGGCAGCCAGAACAATCTTACTCTAAATGATTTTTCTCCACTTTTAAAACATTTGTAAACAGGATTAAGCAAAAATAAAATTGAAAATTTTTGAGTAAATTCAATACCAGAGCGGCCCGGCAAGCTTCGTTCGCCAATCGTATCAAATAAAGCTGCTATACTCATTAGAAAATTCTTTATTTCACTTTCTTAGTGATATTATTTTCAATTTTGTAACGTACTTCATTATACCATGGTTTTTATAACAAACTATTATATATTGGCATATATGGTATATATAATAATAAAGCTCAAGGCAATCTATTCTTGTTAATATTTATATTTGTTTGTATTTGGCACCTAATAACGTAGGTAGATAGTTTTGTATTGACACCGTCAAATGTTTATTTAGTGAAAGAAATTTCTTCTAAAAGATCTTTCAATTCGTTATCGATGATTGGGAAGTTTTTGAGTAAATAGGGCGATTGAAGAAAATATTGGGTTTTTCCATTGAATAAATATTTGAATTTTACGTTCCTATTCCTTGATCAGTACAGTGTGGAAGTCTACAATATAGGCAACCTAGAGTACAGTTTAAATAAAATATGAAGGTGAGCTGTTTTGATAGCTGCCTACTTGCACACTTTACTTAGCTATTGATAGATGCAGCCAAAAAATTTTAAGAAACTTTTATCATAAATATCTCTCTATCTATAAGTAAGTCTGTAATTTGTAAAACATTAATTTATCCTCAATTGTAAAAATTAATTGAAACATTTATACTAACTTTATATTTCAATTTAATTTTTTTAACATTACGAATCTTGTATATATATATCTATTCAAACATCCAATAAATATTACTCGATCGAATGAATTCAACTTTTTATTATTTGCATTTCATTTTCTTTTTTTGTGTTTATGTTCATTAATGAGTGAACGCAATTTAAAATAAAAAAAATGATAATAAAAAATGCGGAAATTAACAGCTTAATTTCTTTTTTAGGGCAAAAAAAGTAAACACAAAATTAATTTTCTATTTTCATTTAATTTTTTTTTTTTTTTTAATTAATCTATATTTTGTATATATCTGTATATATTTAAATTTTTAATTTTCTTAAGCTTATTATTTTTTGTTTATAATTTCTACATTTTATTAAAAAGTTAACCTTATTATATCTCTGCGAAAATATAAATGTAAAAATTTTAATTAAATATCGAAAAATTATAAGTGAAAATTGCAATATTTTTTTATGTGTTGGTATTTTTATATTTAATTAAAATATTAACTATTTTATCTAGAAAAGAAAAATAATTTTCAAAATAATCATGTAGAAATGAAATATTTTAGTTTTTGAAGGAGTTTGTGTCCAAAGATGAAAGCAGAGATAGTATGAATCTATAGATGTCAGAGAAGAACCAAGTGTTTAATTTATTATGCATAATCAAACCGCAAAGGGACAACCTCATTAATGTTGAATTACGAATTGCTTTAAGGTGAGAGAGCCTTTAGAGGATAGATTATTATCGATTCAATGTCATGTATAATGACCTGTCTAATGTTTTGGACAAATACGGACTAAAAACTCTTAAAACAAATCCCCCATTTTAATTCTTTTTTATTAGAAATATTAAAAATATTTTGGATTATAAATTGATTTAACACTTATTCGATTATAATGCAGGTTCTTAAAGTAGGTATTATTTAATAACAGATAAATACTTTGATATTTTTTTACCTTAATTCTTAATTTACATCCTGTAAGTGGAAGTATCTACATGAACGTAGTTGTTTCCAAAATACATTTTCTGAGGTCTCCTAAATTCAAAGTGACTAAAGTAAAAAATAGTCTTTTAAATTTACTTTTTTAAGTTTTTTATTGTTTTCAAAAAGGGCCATTCCAGTCTGATGTTAAAAATGTATTAATGTAAGGGGAGTTATTTATTTATTATTATTATTTTTTTATTTTTATTTATTTTTTTAAATATTTTTAGATACTATGAGTAGGATTTGAATTTCATAACACAAAAGTTATTGATTATTATCTACCTTCTAATATCTTAATTTGAAATGATAAACGTTTTTTTTTTACTGTATCTAGCAAATAAGCATATTTATTATTTTAAAATTTAGACTTAGTAAGGGCTTGGCTAGTCTCATATCCTTAACTGCCAACTTAATCAGCTAAACAGATATAGGTAGGTGCACTGTGTATCTAAGTAAAGTTAAGAATAAAATTTGACTGTTATTTTGGCTTTATGGCTAAATTGAATTCCAGCCACGTTCATCAAAGATAGGCAATAAGGCTTCATTCTGTAATTAAGGGGGAATAAAATCATATCACTCTTGATTTACCTGTCTCATTTAAAAATCACTATCAAAGTATAAATTTAATGTTTTAAATAATAGGTGACTGATAAAAAGAAATATTCAAAAAAAGTGATGTGTTTCGAATAAATTAATTTTTTTAAGACATATTCTTGAAAAGAGTAGATATCATCAAGTGGATGATTTTCTCTCTTCTAAAAGATTATAAAGGGTAATTTTAAAAAATTGTATGGATGCTGAGATAGAGAGAAGAGCTCTAAACAACATTAGCGTGAGAGGTAAGTTAAATAGATTATTAAGTTCCAATCATGTTAAGACCCTTGCTTGCATCTACTTGAATCATTTTAAGCCTAATGGGAATACTAGGACTTTTAGCCACTCTCTCAGCGAATCAATCTCCATATAAATCTAGTAAATCAATCATATGATATAAGATTATAATTAAAACAAAATAATAAAAAATTACCTATATACTACAATAACATAATATATTCAAAGTTCTAACGAAATTATTCCTTTTTGAACCTTATCATAGACCTCGCTTAACAATTCTAGAGGGATGTTTCTTTGGGACGGCTTTAATAAGTCAACAGCAGTAATAGTTTATAGAAGTTCACAAAAACCAAAAATTTCATATGATTTTTACCTTTTCATCACAAATAAAAATTGCCAATATTAATTAATTGCTACACAAACCAGAGGCTACTGTAGGACAATTCAATGGCGAAAACTCACCCTTACAGTTTATTTTATAATTATGATATATATTATATATACATATACATACATTAATAAAATAGACTATAATAACATTCTCAATTTCTCACATACGCTCACCTTGAAATTATTTTTGGTAGTGGTCCAAGACAGTCAGTGGGGTTTGAACTCGGGCCTCCGCTGCGAGAACGAATGCTACCAGTGGCGGTTGGTGATTTTTCAACCAAGGGATGCTGTCCAAAAAAGTACCCTTCATTTTTTGAAATTTTATTTTCATCTTCGCTTTTTTTGCAAATTTCATCGAATACGGCATTATTTTTGTTATTTTTAAAATTGAACAATAGATTTTTTAAAATATATTTTCGCCCCAAACGGTTACTGCTTTGTGTGAGTGAGGTTAGGATTCAGAAATTAAATGTTGTGACTTAAGCTCCACAGTCTCTGAGATAGAATGCGACCATATCTTCCACATGAATCAGCCTGTAGTATAAGAAAATCTTCAATTTCTACTAATTCTATTGCTATAAGCAAGCTATGACTTGTCTATAGCACCCTTAGTTATTTCCGATCTTATATATTGAGAGTTCTTAGAAATGGATTAGTCCAAAAATTCCCGAATCATCTTTATTTATTATTTTTTGTATTATTTCTATTTTAAAAGTTCCACCCCGAGAACAATTTTTATTCGACTAAAACTCGTATGGACTTGTCATTGACATGCTTTAATTTCAATTCGAGAAACAATATACTTTTCAAAACAAAAAAAAATGTTTTTTATAGAAATATTTGAAATAACGAATAATAATTTGACCGCACGCCACTGAATGCTACACACTAGACCTAAAAAATAAATAAATATAAAAATAAATAGATAGAATTTATTATCTTAGAAAAAATGGTATGTCTTAGATAATTGAGGAAATACGACTTTTGACAGAAAACTATGGAAACCATATTTATGTTTAGTAATAGTTGAAATGACCATTAAAGGAAAATACAAATAATATAATTGAAACTAATCTTCATTAAAAGCTTGTTTTATGATCAAAATTCTATCCTTGATTTCAATTTATTTTATCATTTCTATAAAATATATATTTCATTAATTTTTTCTACCAAGGACATAATACTTGGATGCAAAATATATAAAAATGAATTTTAATTAAGCGGACATAAATACGTGGACAATTGGGTTATTTTACTGGTTAGAATTAAAAAAAAAAAAAAAAAAAAAAAAAACGAAAAAAAGGTGATTTCTTGTTTTTACTCAAACAAGAAATCGAATTAATTTAATAGTCCCATAAAATGATCTTAGAAAAAAATTATTACATTATATCATATAAAAAATAATTAAAAGTTGTATTCATTTGTAAATATTGGTATAATTAAAGAGATATAAAATTAAGGTCACTAATGAAGATAAAAGTGCAAAAACAGAGAGAAGAATAAAAAAATGATCTTGTATAATCTATAATATATAAAGTTACCTTATTTATTCATTTTTATGAAAATAAAGTTATAATGAACTTTTTTTTAAATGAAAATAAGAAATTATATTTAAGAAGAGAAAAAAAATTATTATTATTTTCCAGATTGGCATTTCATACGATAAAACCAGATGGGAGGAAAGAAAAAGAAGGAAGGTACTTTACTACAGACTACAGAATTTGACAGCAATTTCAAACTATCAGACGCATTTATAATTTCTTTAATGCTTTCTAAAAAAGAAACTTCAAATAAATCTACATTAGTATATCAAGATGCTCAAATTCTCCTTAAAATACTATTTATCCTTGAAGGAAAAAGCAGTGCATTTTTCTATATATTTACATGACTTAACTCCTAGTATTCTAGTAATATTTTTTAGGCCCCCTATTTCTATATACCTATTTATAGACAGATTTACACTATAAGAAGAGAAACTCAAAAAACACTCCAACTATTCACTATTTGCATAATACCTATGTAGAAATTATAACACAAATGATGATTTTATGTTTAAGTTGATAATTTGTGTTATAATTTCTACATAGGTATTATGCAAATAGTGAATTTCTTTATATTGTATAAAACATGCTTTGTAGACTTTAGTTTTGGCATTAGGAGATTAAAGGTCTTACTTCTTTCGTAGCAAATATTTTTAATCACGAAATGAATAGCTGTACAAGATAAGTAACTTCTTTACTTATATATTTATTCTTAAATTATTTCGACATACTATGCATCCATGATGTTATTTAGAACGGAATCGTTTTATTAATATCAAATGGAATTGAAGGCTCCAGTTTCGAAAGAGGATCAAATAAATAAATATTAACATGTGAGATTGGGGACGGCGCCATTGCCAGTACCAGCCAGAAAAGATAAGTATTGAATGGTTGGCTTGTCATCCGAAAATTCGCCAAGTGAACTTTAGCGCTTTCGACTTGCAGATGCTATCTGTTGATTTATAGACACGAGCTCTGTTGCTTATTGTGCCAAGGGAATTAGCAACCAACAACTTTTCATATATTATTATCCGTCACTGGCTTTGTCTCCCAAATGGCCGTTTTGCTTGTCTGATAAAAATAAAATACAAAACCCTATATTCTCCATTTTCATGTTCGTTTTTGAATACATTTAAAAATTCAACCGCAAATATATTTAGTAAAAAAACAAGGGTTTTAAATTACACTGTTTTGTTTTGTTTTTATTTTTTCAAATAATTTAATATCCACTGATAAAGTCCAATTGATGAAGCTTCAACTTTATTAAAAATCGAATTTTTTCTATTATACAAATACAAGATTATAACTTAAAATAAATTCGTATTTTTGAAAGAATAAGGGATGTTTGACCTCAGGTCAAATTGTTGCCTTGATCAGTCGTGTGCAAGAAGCATAAATGTCAAAAAAAAAAACACTTTTTCATAATTCCAGTGAGAAAATATTTATTATTATAATATTTCTAGTGGTAAATTTATCTATGATATAGGTGTGCGTAAATCTATTTTACTTGAGAAATATCAATTTTTTTTTTCTTTAGTCATTGAGAGACGTTTCTACTTATTTTTGTCATCACCAGTCTCACACACAATTTTTATACTACATAGTTTCAATCAATTTTAAAATTATTTTTTCTTACAGTATGTACTTAAGTAAAACATTTTCATCTAGTTACTTTCATAGTTGATTGTCTAATATGCATCATTAAAAAAAACTTTAAAAATTAATATTTATTTAGTAAAATTGATTACACACAACTATATATCATAGAGAAATATTTTTGACTGTGTAAAAAAAACACTTTTATTTAAAAATAAAATCTTCAGTAACCAATAAATTCCCATATTCACATGAATAAAAATAAAAACGTTAACGTTAGTATTAGCCAAATTTAACTCTGTAAATGAATAAAACGATGCTAATAAATGGGATATGATTGTAGTCGGATATAGAATGATTGAAGTATAAATGATTCAGTAAAAGAATAAGCAGTAAAATAATCTTAGTAATTGGAATCAAAGAATTAGAGTTCGATTTTAATTCTTACGTATGTAGATAGTATTAGTATATCTGAAATTCTAGCCTTGTGATATTAAATAACATTTAGGCGAAGCTCTTACTGAAATAATAATATAATACATCCAATCTTCTTGGATCCTAAGTCTAAAATGTTGGTAAATGAGCCAAAATCAGCCAATCGATTCATTTTTTGAAGTGTATAATTTTAAGAGACCTTGGTAGAAGAAACTAGGTCATTGATTAACTTACAAACACATACAATTTATCAAAAAATTTGAAAATAAACTGTGTTATTTATCCTTGGCTTTTTTGTGAATAAAGGGAGACTGTTTTCAAATACTATAACATACCAAAAAAATGTAGTTCATTTAGTTCTTAAATGGTTGACCTTCTGTGTTTTGTTACTATTTTTGCAGTTCTCCAAATTCTATTCTTAGAGAAACTCTATCTTCTTTAAGAGTATCAAGCATTTCCAAAACAAACACATGACTACAACTAGAGAAGATCAAACGTTAGTAATAAGAATAAGGTCTTTGGAATCTACTACTGTAGCTGTTATTGAATTTTGAAAGTTATAGATAAGCAGCTATAAATTTGCATTTATATTATTATTATTTATCATATTAAGCACTGAAAACCTCACAATTTATGAAATAACTCGCTTCCAGAATTAGGGATCAAAAAGTCGTTTGATAATTGCTGATTATATTTCAATGATGACCCAGGTGATTTCCAAAATTCAGTTTTCAAAATATGATATAATATTTATCTCTTTCTTAAAAATTTCGTATTTTGAGCTTTATTCTTCTTCTAAAGAAACCACCGAGTTCATGTGTTCTCAATCTAATAATATAAAAAGTTATTACTTAATCTTATAAATATATGGATATTTTATTTATTTATTCAGCTATATTTAGAAAGTCCATTTGAAAAATATACAGTTAGAGTTGATTCCAAATTTCTTCAAAACCTCTAATTTTCACATAATAAGAGAATAAGAAATCGCGTGGCTAAAAAAAGATCTCTCTGTGTTTTGTTATGGTAAAAGATCCAACCAGACAGAGATTTAGACAGAAAACAGACAGAATTTTTTTTCGTGAATCGTGATGAAGATGTTCTCTATACGAAAACGTGAAGAAAAGTAAAACTCTTGACCTTTTTTTTAATTATCCCTGTATCTTGTGAAAAAAACTAAACTTGTTTATAAAGCACAACATATTTATTGTCAATTAATCAATGAATTAATCAAGATATTACTTTCGTACGAATGTAAATACGACTCATTTGAATGTGGTAATATTTGATAAATTTTTTTTTAATTTAACATTCATTAAAAAATCATTAGCACTCATTTTATAACTTATTCAAAGGGAATGTGGCTTATTAAATGTCAGGTCAAGTTATTTAACAAATTATACTTTTATACTATATTAAAGTACAAAGTACATTTAAAAATCCGCATTTTAAATTATTATTTATTTTTAGTTATATTTTTCACAATTATCTTTGTTTAACGAGCAGAGGATAGCAAAACTTGTGGGAAGTATTTTCTTTTGGAGAAAATTTTGTTAAAGAATTGATGGAAGGAAGCCCAAGGGCAATGAAAAATAAAATTCTGAATAAAAGAAATTTATTTTAACGTCACTTTCATCCGTTTAAGAACCGGATGATTTTCTCTCTTTCTTCAGGGTTTAACAGAGTCAATGGTAGGGCAGGTTATGTTATTAAATAAAAAACTATGAGAATAATGATGTAATCGAGACCATTTTAATATTAAAAAAAAGTGTGTGTGTACTTATGTACACGCGTTAGAAGTTATACTTCTTTGGCGTCTGAAAAAAAATTTCAAAAAACAAAACTGCAGTAAAGATCGAAGAAAAATATTAAAATTAATCAAAAAGGTTTTATTTCAGTAAAATTCTAGATGTTATTTTCACTTAAATTCCGGAAAATTATCAAGGTAATCTATAATATAAAATATAAAGATATGTTTAGAATTAAATTTGACAAACAAAATGATTAAATATTTATTAAAAAATAATTAACTTTCCAGTAATAATTCTAGATATAATAAATATTTACAGAATTAACCTCTAATATTTGAAAACACTCTCAAAGTTTTTACACAGTTTTTCTAACTGACAAATTTATATAATAAATATATATATTATTCAAAAATATAATATATAATTATTAAGAATTGATTATTAATATAAATAATATATTTCACATCCACATCAACTGGCTTATTGAATTTGAAAATAACAACACGTTTTGTTAGATTCCTTGCAGTCGTTTAAAGGAATATACTATTTATTCTATTCTGTAGCCAACTTCATCATGTTAATTTTTGGGACATCTGCGCGCGCAGGTCACAAATTCACTCTCATCCAAATAAATAATAGGCGGTAGCATGTCAGCCAGCTAACCAAGAGGACCCGAGTTCGAATCCGACTCGAGGCATCCGGCTAAAATCTGACCCCCGAGGTAGAGACAAATTTAAATAAAATAATTAGTATCGTAAATGGCTTATGGCTAGAAAGGCCGAAAAAGCCAAAAAAAAAAAAAAAAAATCTCCAACAATGGACTGGATTCTATAATTTTAGGAGGTATCAGCCAAATTTGGATGCGTTGGGTTCAATAAAACACCCTGAATAAAACGTTTCGGCCTGAATTTATTTGGACATCTTCACTTAATTGGGAGTTAAACACAAAATGAAAGAATGACATTCATTCTGAACCTACAATTTTTATTTTTGACAATTTGGATCACTTATGTGTAGCGCATTTTGTTTATAATTACCAATTAACTGAAGATGGCCAAATAAATTCGCCGAAACGTTTTATTGAACCCAGCGCATCCAAATTTGGCGAGACCTCCTCCTTCATCTAATACAGTTTCATCACAGCCACGAACTCTAACAACATTCTATAATTTTTGTTGAATCAATTTTTTTTTAAGCAGATCTTTTTGGAAGAATTTTTTTTTTTTGAAAGAATAATGACTTAAAAAAAACATTTTATTATACCGCATAAAAATGATTTTTTTGTAAGTTAAATAAATAATTAATGTCTCGGAAAAATTATTTTTATACCATCTATCACTAAAAGCTTTTATGAAGGAAGATACGATATTATAATAGCTCTGAACTCACTTTATAAAAATTTAAAAATTCCCTCGATGCTTTCTTTCTTTTTAATCAAAGTCTCTAAATTCAAGATTTAATAAATTATCGGTTCAAGGGTCTAGTCGAGAAATTGGCAACCTAGACATTTTCTAAAAACCCCATTTTCCGATTCATGTGCTTCAAGAGAAACCTTTGTTTCTCTTCTTTAAGTAATGAAAATGAAATTAATTAAGTATTCGTATTTCTTTTGATTTATCAACTGTGAGATTATTTGAAATACCAAAGAGATGTACATTGCTGAATCCCACGTAGAATATTTCAACCTGAGCGTAAATTTCTAATCAAACGATGGTGTTTTCTGAAGGAGAACAAGTATGAGCGGCTTCTTGTTAGTGGGATAGAGCACCTACCTATGTCGCATATTTTCTAAGGGCGCCACAAGTTTTCACATATAAGGTTATGACAATCTGTTGATCAAATTTATATCAGTAGCTTGACTTTATTGCATTTAATAAATTTATTTTTATCTGATTTTGAAGAATATTGTACAAATATATTAATAGTTAAATTGTTTCGAGCAGCGGTTTCCATATCCCTACGAATCCTTAATTAAATTTATAAATTATGGACAAGAATCATCCTATTTTCTCATTTATTTTAATTTGAACACATAACTGTTATTTATTTATTTACGAGCTCTTCGCATTAGTGGTCAGCGTCTCAAGCCAAAAAGTTTATCCCCCTTAAATCAAACTCCAGAAATATATCTTAATAGTTTAATTTTTTTTATAGTATAGACTTTTAATTATTTTTTTGGAGATGTTGATATATATTTATGTCGTGTTATTTTTAAATATATTATATACTAGCTGACGCCCGGGCCTTCGGCCCGGCGTCCCCTAGCCTCTGGCGGGGAGAGTCTCGTTTTATGGTTAAAATTTATATAGATAATAGCTGACCCGACCATGCAAAAATTGATTGTCAAAATTGATTTGATCAAAAATTTAAATATATTTAAAAAAATAATAATAATTTTGGAAATAAATTGAAAATGCAAATAATTATAAAATAGATATTAAAACAGAAAATGAATTATATATTACTTGTCAAAATTGTTTTCTTAACCAAAAATAATATTGACAGTTGAAAGATTTCCAAAAAGCTATTATCGGCCATCTTGTTTGTTTGCTTTTACCCCCCAGAGAGGCGCTGGCGTTGGTTCCTCGAAAAAATATTTTTTTACATGCCACAGGAGTGATATCTATAAAAACGCTATATTAAATTGAAAGTTTTTTTTGCCGAGAGTAGCAGAATTTTTATATATTGAAGGAGTCAATAAAAGAGTGTGTCTTCTGCTGGAATTATAAATTTTATTTATTTATAACGAGACTATAGTTCATAAATAATTCATAAATTAATTCCTGTGAATCCATTATAATAGATTGATGAAGAGGGCATATTCTCGTTATAAATAAATAAAATTTGTAATTTCAGCAGAAGACACACTCTTTTATTGTCTCCTTCAAAAACACTATATATAAAAGCACTCGTGTATTTGAATGGAATGTTGTGTGAAAATTTCAAAGAAATCGGTGAAGAACTTTCAGAGATCCTTCAACGTATCACTTAAGCGTAACAGTACATTTTTATTTATATAGATTATATTTAATTTTTATTTTAATTTTTTAGGATTTTGGACTAATGTATTAAAAAAAAATTAAAAAATAAATAAATATAATAATAATTTAATAATATATTTTAAAATAACATAGATAGGTATATACGAGAACGAATGCTACCCGTGGCTGTTGGTGAGTTTTCAACCAGGGGATGCTATCCAAAAAAGAACCCTTTATTTTTTAAAATTTTATTTTAATCTTCGCTTTTTTTGCAAATTTCATTGAATAAAGCATCAGTTTCGTTATTTTTCAAATTTAACATTAGATTTTTTTTAATATATTTTGTAACTTTCGCCCCAAACGGATACCTACTGCTTTGTGTGAGTGAGGGTAGGAGTCAGAAATTAATTCTTGTGACTTAAAACTGCGCAGTCCCTCAGATGGAAATGGACCATCTTCCACAATGAATCAGCCTGCCCTATAAGAAAATCTTAATTTTCTCCTAATTCTATTGCTATAAGCAAGCTATGACTTGCATTCATAGTTATTTCCGATCTTATATTTTGAGAGATCATAGAAATGGATTAGTCCAAAGATTCTCGAATCATCTTTATTTATTCTTTTTTTGGATTATTACTATTTTAATATAATAGTTCCGATTTTTATTTGACTAAAACTCGTCTGGACTTGTCTTTGACATCCTTGAACTGGAAGATATACCAGGCAGGGACGTCAAACCTTCTATCCGCACCTTTTTCGGAAAACCATTCATTTTAATTCTCCCTTGAACCTATGCAACAATTTTATTTAATTTCCAGAACCAATATACTTTTCGTTTTTTTATAGAAATATTTAAAATAACGGATAATAATTTGAAAATTTAAAGATCCTCCTGAAATTTTGAAGTCGATAATATATATTTATAGAAATACTCTAAATTTTTGAAATTTTATGGATGTGCCGCATCCAGCATCCATGGGCCGCACGCCATTGATATATATCTAAAATCTCCCAAAAAAATAATTTAAAGTACACATAAAAAAATGTAAGATTAGTAAGATATTCTAAACATTTAAATTAAAAGTGCTCGGTTGTGTAGTAGCGAAAACACTTAACTTAGAATATGAGGCTTCAGTTCGATTCTAAGTCAAGTATGAGGGTTTTTTCCAAAAAATTTCCCTAGTGTTTCTACAAACAAGCTAAGGCTATTTACCTATCATATATTTATAATTTATTAGTATTTTAAAAAATTATAAAAAATACAAATAAAATTCGAATATAATTATTTACTATCTATTAATTAAGATTTGAATAGTATTTAGTCATCACTAGATTGCAATGATGATAAAATTATCTTCGAAATGTATGCGAAGATCAAATATGCTGAGAGTGTGTACCAACATATCAAATTTACATCATATTCACAGGAAAGTGAGTTAAATTAATTTTACGTGGTTCTTCAAATATCAATATACTTATAGATTATATATGTTTTTTTCATATAATTATCAATACTCATTAGATATGTGGGTGTCATCATTAAATGAAAATAAATACCTAGTTTCCGGTCAATTAGAGCATCGATTAATCGAATCTTTTATTTGGGCAAATATTGAAAAAAGAATAAAGACAATTAATTATGAAGTTATAATTGAAGCTAAATTTGTAATGATTGATAATTTATGTTGTAGTATCTACTCATTTTATACAAGTAAATGTAATAATCGTACTTGAGTATACATTATAATTCTATAGCACTATACAATGTTAAGACTGGTATGACACCACCGCCCTCCCCAACTCGACTCTATGCCATACCAAATCTTTCATTTCTCTAAAAGTTCCACATCCGATATCTTTTATTTTACAGAGAATACTCCAGTCTAGTTTTTCAGCTTTACCTTCTCTTCCCCAGTTTGCTTTCCAAAATGTCTAGGTGTGCACTATATTATTGACTCTTGTCTTCTTTTGATTTTCTAATTCTAATATATGAAGTAGTACCTACTAGTTTTAGACAATCATAGCTAGTAGCGAGGGGTGAACCGCGATTGGAATTAGGTGTAAACGTCTTTGGAATTATGTGGAATTATTTTGGAATTCATTATATAATGCCCCTTCATCTATTGTCTTCTAAATGGAAATGAAAGTGGAAGTAGGTGTACACTATATTAGGCCGCGGTTCACCCCTCGGGTAGTGGTATCTAGTAAGAACGAATGATAAAAGATAATTTCTATTCAAAACATTTTTCTTGCCTATAATAGCAATATTGTTGATTTTTAAGATGAAACCAATGAGTTTGTTTTCTGCTTGATGCAAATAATCATCATCATGATTGTGTATTAGACATATATATATATATATATAGTAGTAGCTACTAATTTAAAAAAGTATAAATACTAGTAATACTTTAGACATCTATATGTAGTAGCACTAATTTTAGGTACTTTTATAAAAAAAATTAAAAATTGTTAAGTTTCTGATGAATTTTTTCAAAAGAACAAGCTTTTTTGATGTTACTGTTAGCTCTTAGTGATGTTTTCTTTGTGAAAATTTAGTGTCAGCCCTTTAAAGTGGTCCTTATATCTTATTCATGCATGAGCTATTCGCGAATAAATTTATTTTATTACTACGTATTTTAAATAAATAATGGTAATTTATCAATTCATCTCGAATGATAATCTACAGGAGATCAAATAACATTTTTTTTTTAATTATGAATAATAAATCGTGGAAGTTTGGTTTCAATGATAATTTTCCAGTAAAGTTATTTTTAATTTAAAATCCACAACCTCTGGTTCTATTTTAAAAACCCGCTGGAGTAAATATTCTCGGTTATGACAGTCCATACGGACCAACGGGAAGATCCTCCGGATTTGCAACTTTATCATTCCCCATTGGCTCGTGCATTAGAGATTCTGTTTGTGTTTTTTTTTTCTCTTTTCTTTTTTTATTTCGAGAGACCCACACACAATTCTAGGCAATCAGTTCAAAACATGCACTCGAGCCGAATTAACATAATGACGCGGTGGCAGTGAATGGCCTTCCAGCTGATAGCATCTCAACTACGGTCCTCAAAACGTCCCTGGGCATTCCAATTGATTAGTGTAATATCCCCCCTCCCCACCCGCGAATTAAATCCAAGTTCGAAATTCCAAAATAAAATAACCCGGTATTTGTTCAAGATGATTATCAGCAACGCCTAAGCGCGCATTGTGTGCAAGAGAAGATGGGCCGGCTGTTGCTCACTCCTCTGGAAAAATTAATGGTGATTATACCTTCTTCGGAAATGTTACATTTTGATTTAAATCTTATCGTTAAAGATAGGAAAATTTATTAGCATGTCAAAAAACATTTCACTAACAGCATAATTAAATTTATCTAAATTCACAACAACATGGTTTATAAATAATCCACAAACCAGATTCTCACTAATTCACTTTTAAAGTTTAAATCATCAATCAATCATACTTAAAGAAAAAAAAAAATTTAAGTTTTCAAATATTAAACTAAAATAAACTCACTTTAGAATTATAATATATTCTTTTTTTTCAAATTTATTTACCAATAAATATTTTCAGAGAGAAAAATATAGAAAACATATTTTATTAAATTAAAAAATTTATTTTTCACAGTTGATTTTATTGTAAAAATTGCTGAGAGTGTCCAATACTTGATTCGAGATATTAAGAAATGTTATAGATCATTTTTATTGCATCTCGGAAGAGTTGTATTCACCCCCCCCCCCCCCGTCCCCTCCCTCCCCCGGATTCTTATATTTATGGATATCGTTTTGCATTAGTCAGTGTTTGTAAGAAAAATTTCGGATTAAGAAAGGGTAGTCTCAGTGATTTTTCCGATAAAATATAATTATATTTGTATTAAAACTAGTTATAATCTTAAATAGTAATGTGATTCATGTTGGTCATCGCTGAGGAAAATTACTTTTTTTTATTTTTAAAAAAATGCGAAAACAAATTCCTTATTAACAGAGAATATATATATTGTCATTTGTTTTCTAATAATATATTTCCTCAAGTTTATGTATATAGAGATCAAAAAAATAATGATTCTTTTATTTTGGGGACGAATTTTAAGTTTTAAATTTTTCAAAATAATCTATCTTCGAAACTTTTTTATAAAGATAAATTATGTTAAATCCTTTTATTTTGATACTGAAAATATGGTTAACTTTTTATTCCTTCTTTTGTGTGACCCCACGTTATAATATTTTAATGTGTAATACTTTTATGTCGATTTCATGATGTATTTGTTTGTTCATTATTGACAAAAATCGTGATAGGAGGGATATCATTTCGAGGTATATAAAATTAATATTTAAATATAAATTCACTCTGTAATAACTATTGACAGCTGCGTGACATAACGGGGAAAAAGTAAATAAACCTATTCTTATGGGTTTGTGTTCCCTATTAATTAACGTCTCTGATTTTCACCAAATGAGAAAAAACAAGACAATAGATGACATCTATTCCTAGTAAGTATATAGAATTTATAATTAAACTATCTGGGAAACAATTTCTATTATTCCATAAGAGCAATGCATTTACATTTACTTAACTAGTCCCCCTGATTTTCGTTAATACCTTTTTAATAGCAAACAAGTTTTCTCAGCTTCCGCATGATAATATACACAACATATAACTTGATTTTATTTTAAACTAAAAAAAAAAATATGTAAAAAAAAAAATGAAGAAATTTCACAAGTGTGATGATATTTTTTAAGCACTATATTAATATTGTGTACTAAAATGTTCTTCTTTATAATGGGGATCCCCTCTTTAATACATCCTAAACCGATCATCCGAGACGACCATCCATCATATTGCACAGGGTTGCTGACAAACCGGAAATTGAAAACTCTCTTCACTGTGTTTTAATTCAAATCGATGACTAAAAAAACCAAAAGAGAAACATTTTTTTTTGTTTTTGTTTTAATGGGAGATTTTTCTACCAGGAATTCTTCTTTGCTGTAATCAATTAGGAACATTCTCATTATTATTAGCCTAGGACCTAAGAATCGTGATCCTTGTTAAGATGATCTTGGGCCTCTCACGTTCAGAGCTAATTGCGTTTTTAAGAATTAACATCTCCATTTATTTTCGTTATTTCTTTTATTTTTTTTTTTTTTATTTTACTATTCAATAAGAAAACTTTTTCATTTATACAATTAAGATTTTTTTTTATTAAAGAATTTATTATATATCAAGCTGAACATGTGTTGCAGAAATAAACTTGGGTAACTATAATAATAACTTTTTTAAATTACAAAAGTATTTTGTAGAGTAAAATTTGTCTTTCACTTTTATTATATTATAGAATATATTTGAGCTACTCATTTTTGTTTCTGGTCTTCGTCTTGTCCATTTTAGTCAGAGTCACTGTATTTGTTTGCTTTGTATTTTTGCGTGAAAATCTGTGTATATTGTCGTGTAAATTAGTGCAGAAACCAGATTATATCCAGTTAAATATGAATTTGTAAATAGAATTCATGAGACTTGAACTTTCCTCCGTGAATTTTGACGAAGCTATACTCTCGACTAACGGGTCCCTAATATTTTATTAATATAAATTAAATTATGATTCATTATGCTGGTGAAAAGAATATTATATTCTTTAATATACTAGTTTTTCAACATATGCTCGTTATTATACCTACTTCACATTGTTTTTTATCGCGTTTCATAAACTTAGAATCGCTTTTTGGTAAATGATGTCTTCTTCCAAATCATATATTTTTACCTTTTGCTTTATTTTCCAAATAATAAAGAAAATGTATTTTTATTATTATTACTTTAGAGCTATTTTGAGGTATACTTTCTCCAGAGAAATGATAAATGTTTCACTTTTCAAATAATAATAACAATATGTCTTTATATAATTAGATTTATTGTTTATTAAAAAGTAATCTTTCGATATCATTGTGTCATCATCAGACCTTTGAATTGCGCTGGAGAAAGAAAAACCTCAGAATAGCTAACAAGAAATAACAATGAAAATTTTATATTAAAATTAATTATAATTTAATCCCTATAAAATATAATATTTTATGTATAGTTTCTAATGTTCATTTATACATAAATTAATATGATTAGAAATCTCTTTAATAAAAAAAATGAGGGCAAATTCTTTAGCTTAGGAATATTTTATTATTTTATTTCCAAAAACACATAAGTACCATAATTTATTAATATATATTTTAATTTTAATAAATTTAATAACATAATATATTCTGTTTTATTGATTTTTGTAAAATAACGTTTTAGTCATAAATTTAAAAATGTTTATGTTGGAATAGTTAAAGTTCCAAGGTGGGAAGAGATAAGAACGTTTGAGTGAAGGGAGTATTTAAAGATGAAATGAGGTAGACAAGGAGGGCTGGAAGAAAGGCCATAGGAAGACATTGACAAGAATGTCTCAACTTTGAAGGGCGAAGGGGTCTAAAATCTGCCCACAGGATCAGCTCAAGCCGCTGAGTGGGTTTCGGGAATGCAGCTCTCACAAACACCAGCTCAAACATAGACACAACTCTAATAAAAACGGAATGCATTTGCATTATGAAAATGGATTTATCTTAGGGACAATAAAAAAATAACAATAACAATAAAAACAGGTCCTTATGTTATGATTGGAGATTAATTGTTGGTTTTTTGAGATTAACAAAATAATATTTAATAAGCAGTGGCAGGCGGTCCATGAATGATGTGGATGCGCCGCACCCCTAAAATCTCAAAATGTCAAGAGTATCTTCATATCATGTCATATATGAATCTCGTTTAGCTTTATTTCGCTTAGCTATAATTTAAAATTTATGGAACTTTTTAACGTTAGATTATGAATAAAATTTTTCAGATTTTATGTTTGAATCATTTTCGTTATCTTATGGAAAATACTTTGATTTTATGAGGTTGAAATTAAATTAGTTGACATGTAGGTACTCGACGTCTGACTTTCAATTATAATCTATAAAAAAAATTATTGTGAATGATGAAATAAAAGATGTTTTGGCGGAAGTATTTGATTTCACTTAGCCGCTTTGTTTAAATAATATTTTGTCTTACCTTATTATAAAATTGTTTTACAGACAAACTGACTATAAGGCTTGTCTAGCGAGCAGAGGGTGAGACACAATCATGTTCAAACCTGTCGCGGTACGCTCGCTGTTTGCCAGTAGCATCACTCTAGCCATTTAATACCTACACCTCGATCCTGGGAGCCCCTGGTATTTAGTCAACTGAATTGGCATACCAGTTAAGAGTATGACTACCGCACGACCGGGCGGCGTCCCTGCCTAGCATCTATTTCTACACTCAACATAAACAAAACTGGATACTCGAACAATTATTGCGATAAAAAACGTCAAAAAAGTACTAAAGTTAATCTACTTTTTATGTTAAATAAAAGCTTTTTTGCCAACTTGTTTTTAGTGCAAATTTTTCATTGTACATTTTTCATTATTTATTCAATATTATCTCAGAAACTGTGTTGTAACTATGAATTAAAATTTTCTTAAAAAATGTATTAATTATTGTTTAATGTTGGTTTAGTTTTTTAAAAAATGGTAAAAAGGGTTTATTATTTATAATTAAAATCGATAATCCCACCAAAAGCTTCGTTTGCGCGAAATACTCGATTTTCTAAAATTCAACACCCCTACGCGCTTAAACTAGATACTAATCGATCAAACGCATTCGCCAATTCATTTATCCCTATGACATCTAGAGACTGGAACTCTCTTCCCCCGACCGTCTTTCCAGCTACTTATAACCTTCAATCTTTCAAGACCAGCATCCACAGATACCTTCGACTGCTACCCAATCCCTAAATCTCCCCTTATCTTCACGTTACAAGGGTCCACCACGGACTTCAGAAGTTGTACCTTCTTGGTGCAACTTCTTCTTGTATCAATATCATTATAAAAAAAATGTATGTAAACTTTCCGATATCCCGTATAGTCCAATGTATAAGAGTCTGAAAAACTCTATCTTTGGAATTTAATATCTCCGAAACAATATTGTTCATAAATTTCGTTTTGCCACCAGTCGATGAAGAAGTATTTAAATAATAATCTCTCTAAATTTCAAAAATATCCTAAGAAAACCCATATGGTGAAACAACTACCTTAAATTTGAAAAATTATATTAAGCGGTTATCGATGATTTGCGAAGAATAAAATAAAATTTTCAAAATGTAGGGTCCTTTTTTTGGACAGCATCCTCTGGGCGAAAAGTCACCGCCCGTCCCTGTTATGAAAAGTAGATACATATATTCAAACTAAAAAATTATGTAAATTTGGATATAAGTTTTAAATAGTTAAATACATGATATAATTATTGTATTGACCGAAATCGAAAGTTTTCTGCAAAAATGGTTTACTACTTTACTTACTTCTGTAGTTGAAAAATTTGGCTGAACCATCTACAAGGACACTTTTGTCCGTCTATTGATTTAAAATAAAATAAAATAGATTATAAATTTTTGTTGAAATATTCGGAAATATCTTTTAACTGAACTCTATAATTTGAAATATCTTTTAAATTTTATTTAGCATATTATTATTATTTCAATTTTATTAAATTAATAAATAACTTTATTATATTTAGAAGATTTGTGGGGGAATATGTATCTTCCCCATCAAAATAATATTTAGGATATAAGTATTAAAATATAAAAATAATTTTATTATTCTATTTAAAAATCCTTTATTAACATTCTATTAATGTTGTTTCTCCCTCACTATGAAGTCAAAAACTTATTTGCAAGTATGCAAAATGATTTCAAATATTGTGTGGGTGGCTTTAGCTATAGTTATATCTATAGGTGAAAAACATTCAATTAGTTCTCGGAATTTAGTAATGGATGTCATATATGCATCTTTAAATATTATTTAAATATTTTTTGAAAGCCTTTTTATCTAAACTCCATTAAAAATGACACGTGATTTAACATCCAAAAAGCGTCCATTAAGATTCAGGTATTATATTATTAAATGCATTGCAATTGTAGGTCGTATATGACTCATGTCGCGAATCGTGTAATTAAACAATCTCCCGGGAATTAATGTAAACCCAAGGACAGGATTAAATCATATATCTTCTCCTCCTTCGCTCATAGGGAATATCTTTCTTGATTTGAATTCGACGAACGCCCACTTTGACAGGGTTCTAAAGAAAAAAGAACAAAGCTAATTTTGTTCCCAAGACGACTCTGGAGGTTTGTGAATTAATGAGAATCATGGAATGGAATTATTCAAAAATCTTTGAAAATCTCAAAAGTAGGACAACTTATAATAGAGAGAGAAAGAAGAAAAACTAAAGAATATAAAAAAAGTAATAAAGTCACACTTTGAAAAAAAATGTCAAATTGAGCTTTCAAGCAGTATCATCTTCTGATTGAGTTTCTTATAATTAAAAGATTCTTTTACTCTTTAGTCACTTTAAGAATATTAAAATTACCACATAGAAATGTTTAAATTTCTCTAAAGACAAGACACTGAATTTTTAAATTATTTGTTAATGATATTAAAAAAGAACCAGAGTCAAGATTGACAAACATTACCTATTCACTAAAAAAACTTCAAAATTCTTGTGTTCAATAAGTGACATTTTGAGCTAAAATTTTCATGCAGTTGTTTTTATTACATAAAGAAAGAATTTCTGTTTAGAAAATCAAAATTTTCGAAAAATGAAAAATTGATTTTTTACATTTTTGACATTTTCAAAATTCTCAAACGACCTCTAAAAAAATTTTTCTTCGATCTAAAATTTGGGGGGGATTATTAAAATATAAAATACTTACAAATTTTCACGGGAGACTTAAAAGAGAAAAAGCGCGGGACAAAATGGGTCACCTTAATCTTTATGTTTATTTACATAAAACAGCGGACTTCTAAATTGATTATCTCTTAAAAATTAAAAATTAGTCGAACAAAGTAATTCACGAATTTTTGTTTATCCCTATGACTCTAGAAATTAGGAGTCCCTTCCCTCTTCAATCTTTCTCTTTATTCTTTCAAGATCTAGCTCCTCGAGTATCTTTAAATCCTAGTGAACCCCTGAAATACCTACTTTTTTCCTTCCTTCTAGGATTTGAGTTAGAAACAATTCTGACTTATAAAAGTGTTGCAGTTCCTTGCATCCTTATCATTAAAAAATATGATTAGATTAGATTGTTGTGTTTGTACTATGATTTTTTTTAATAGAATAGATACCTTTATTTATATAAAAGATTTTGTTGGTATAAGCTTATTGATAATGACTGTTGGATTGTTAGGATTTGTTGTGTGTGAACTCATCACTGTTTACTTTGGAATTGGACGTTGATATACGAGCTCAATTTATTTCTTCTACAGTGATCATTGGAGGTAACGAATTACAACGATTACAACCCGTCATTGTAGATGGCAATGCTCATACAATAAGAAGTTAGATCTATATAAATAATTAAACAACAAATGTATAGCACAAGCTGCTTGGGATGAGCTGCGCAGTACCTTGCGATGTGGGGGTCCTAAAAGTGTCAGTGTGGGATCCATAGACGGAAATAGCGTGCGGTGGGAGACCTGAGCTGAAAGCTTCGGCACGCAGTGCAGCAAACAAAGACCAAACAAATCGCGATAATTATTTATATAAATTGCCTATCCCCCATTTAATGAATTAATACAAGAAAAAAATGTTGAAAATCATAATTACGAGAAATTTTCCAAGAACATTAGGTCAATTTATAATGTTCTTACCATACAATAGGTAAAAAAAAACTCGTAATAACTAATTCAATTCAGGTAGAAAAGAATAGCCAGAGAGAAAATTGTTTTAAAACAAATAATGTTTCCAACGAATAAAATAAAGATTGTCTTCTGGTTAATATAAATATTTTTCCTTTCAAACTTCGAAACTACAGTGTCCAATATTAGGAATGTGAATTAAGTTTGACGGATAACATTCAAAGGTATGAACTGAGCTTTTGTACAATTCGTGCATTTTTATTCTGACATCAAAAGCACAGCTTCTACACACCTTATAAGCTATTATTTATAAGCCTAGATCGATAATGAAGATTCTCTGACCATTTTTTGAGAGTATCTGCGGAATTTTCTTTTTATTAATTTTTATTGATTACACATTTTTAATGGGAAAATCTCATCAAAATTAACGACGTTTCGACACCTAGTTCTCGAGTCATTTTCAAGTGATATTGGAAAAGTCATGATAGACTTCAGAACTAGTTGTCGAAACGTCGTGCATCATATTGAGATTTTCTGATTAAAAATATGTTAGCTACAGCCGAAACTTTTCTTTCTGTAGTTTATGCTTATAGCATTCTAGATCTTAAACTCATGAATAGCCAAACTTTGTGCCTTGATATGTTTAATTCAGGATTGTTTGTTAAAACCTACATTTAAAATCCGCTTTTTAAGATCTAAAAACTATTCACATTCGTATTAAATAAAAATATGTATGTTAAGTTAATTTTTTCATTATAAATCAATAACTTTGCTACTTTCAACAAAATATCATTTAAAAATTCATTTCGCAAAAATAACCTATAGGTAATATAGGTATCGTTTTCAAATGTAAATTTTCTGTAGGTATATATCAAAGGTAGTATAATCATTTTTTCCCAATCCACACTCCGTAAATAATTTTTCTTAAGTCATATATCATATTCGACATAACCAATTTGAAAACGCTAACAAAACAAGTTGGTTGCAAAATATTAATTTCTCAAAGGGTGTTAAAAGTGAGGAGGCTTTACGGTGAGGACGTTTTTGAATTGTAAAAGAACATCACGCAGCGCTGCTGCATATTTTAAGGACTATAAAATATAAAGGACTTTTCGAGTCCCACGGGAAGTCGTTTTCTTTTCCATCGGCTCCGATTGCATCCTTGGATAACATCGAAATGAAATTAATCTCAACTATACTGGAATAATAATCGAAAAGAAAAAAAAACAACCTTCATTTCAATCGGAGTGAATTATTGTTTTGATTTCAATGAGATTTATTCTTTTTTCCAATGGTTAATATTTTGTACCGGTTTCCTAATTACAAGTTTCTGCAACATGATAGCAATCTTGTTATATTATAACTATCATTTATCTTATAGTGAGAGGCAAACAAACTATGTATGGATTATTCTATCTTGTATTACTCATTGAAGTTTGGAAGAACATAGTTCAATGCTAATTAGAATTTTAGAGCCTCTTTCGCTCTCATTATCTTGTTACGAGGTTAGAGGTGCTCGTTTAAAATTACTTTCAGGTAATTGGTGTGAAATTCGAGTGATGGCGGTGAGGAAAAAGTGGTTCAAAGGATTATTATGTCTAATGTACAACATCAATTAGCAAACAGCCTTGGCGTATTGAAAGAATCCAAATTTAAGAGATCTTCTAAGCAAGAAGGAATGGCGACCCTATGACAATAGCTGCTTTCTTTTGAAAAAACAAAGTATCCAAGAATAAACTAGTTCTGCTCTGGAAAATAAAAAATTATAATAGAACACGCGATTCGTAGTACTGAATCAACGCCACTTAAGCGAAAAATCCCTAAAACGTTTAATTTTTATTTTTAAAAATAAACTAATTCATCTTTCTAAAAAAAAAAAGAAAAAAAAGAATAAGATTTATTAATAAAAGTACTTATAATATTTTTTCCTTACTTATTTTTCAATAGGTTCTATCATTTTTAGGGTCCCGTCTAGGCGGACCTCTAATTGATTCACTTTATAATTAAAAACCGACGAAATGCGGTGAAATTAATTTTCCAACATTTTCTCTCAGACCATCAGTCTGTCCACCCCAAGACTCATTAATAATTTTAACGATAATTTGGTTCGATTTGTCTTTGATATTATTTCGAAAGAGTTAATGTGTGCAAATCTAAAAGTACAAGCTTCCTGACGAATTAATCATTTAATTCTTTAGAACAGGGGTGTCCAACCTTTTGGCTTACACGGGCCGCATTTGAAGGAAAAACAAATTCCTCGGGCAGCATATAAAATTTACTAATTCCATTGATATTTGTTAATAAAAAATATAGATAATAATGTAGAATAATGATATTCACCAAGACAAAAAAAAGCAAAAATATCATAGCATAATAATCTTTGAGTTATTTTCCTTCAGGATTTTGTTTTTAAATCATTTATCTACTTCTATTAGCAATTTGAAGTCTTTTATAAATATATCGAGTTTAATTATTTCTTAACATTTCCAAATTTTTGAATTAATTGAATGTTTTCTATATAATAACGAGTATCCAATTAGACCAAGTGTAATAGTCAAAAGGCCATTCCTAGACTAATAGAAATTAAGAAATTAACTTCTACTAGTCTAAAACAGGTCTGAACTTGTATTTGAATACTTGCCTTAGCTGCTATAAAGAAAGAAAGATCATCAACGCACTTCTTAGTCATTTTTGTAGATTAATTATTTTTAATTACTTAAATGATAAATATTAAAAAAAAAAATGAAAATATGAGATGAAAAATAACTTTTAATTATTCTAAACTTAGTTATTTTTGTCACCTGATAATTGAGCTTAAAATTTTGCTTTTAGTGAATTTTATTCTCGAAAATAGCTTTAGGTAGATATATGTAAATTCATATTTATAAAAAGTGAATAATTATTGTGAAACCTGGAGGAATATGTAGATGATTTTTATGAAATTGTAATAAAGAGATTCAGTTCAATGACTGATTCCAGTGCCGTACATTCAACCTGAAAGTTTACAGTTAAAATATTTAAATCTAATAAAAATGGTTCAAAATATGCCAAAATTGTGATTATTTTTTCGGAAATCTCGATACATTTTTTCACATTCAAAATTGAAAATCTTCCTTTTATTCTTCGAAACCTATTGGGGAGATTTTCTAAAACAACGTTTTAGTTAAAGCGGTGTTGGTTTATAGTGAAACGTATTAAACACAGTAATTATTTGACAGATTATAGTGGTGTTTCACAAAGAGGAAATAAAATTAAAAAAATTAAAAAAAAATTTTAATTATATTTTGGAGATTTTTTATTTATCTCTATAATATAAAATATATATGAAATATAATTTTAATTTTTTTAATTTTATTTCCTCTTTTTGAAACATCACTATAATACGGCAAGTAATTCCCGTGAGATTTTCTAATTGTTTATTATTTTAGGTCAAATTGTATCAGATATCTCCAGTAACTGGAGAAAAATCCCAATGTTTTAAGGAAATTTATATTTTTATGTCGGGCCACATTAATTGCTGTACTGGGTCGCATGCGGCCCGCAGCTGCTTTAGAACATTTACATTGGAAATGTAGGTAATTATTTTTGTAAAATTTAAATCAATTTTTCAATTTGAATAAGTTATTTTATTTTTATTTTTAAAAGATAACAAAACAATTCGAAACCGCAAGTTTAAGATAGAATCCAATTCTTTGTAAAGGAGATGGAATTCCAATAAAATCACGGTAGACCTTCGAAACGAGTCAAGCTATTTGAATAGATCACCTATGATTCCGCATTTCTCTATTTCCCGAACTGATTGATTTTCCTTTCGAAAACAATTATTCTAAAAACTTTTATTTTAAATCAAGGTTATTCAAATTATTTAAATTTACTTTGACTTAAAATCATTTCAACGTACTTTTTACATTCATGCATATAAATACCTCTATATATTATTTTAATTGTTTTATTTCAAAATTCAATAGTACATAGTCTATAAATTTTACTCCATCTGAATAAAGCTGAATATTTGTTTGCCGAGCACGTTTACTCAGCCTTCATTCTTATCATACATATTGCCATTATATGCTTTCACAAACTATGATCGGCTTAGTCCCTTAAATTTGAAATTTCAGAATTAAAAAAGATTTTTCTATCTATCTATTTATACTTTACTTATTTTTTTTAAAGAACTTTATAAATAAAAATATTTTCATATTAAATGTATTTTTTTTCTATTTCGAGTTCTTTATAATATTGTTTTTAGTATTGTAATGCACCTTCACCTTACCCTTATTTTTAGTGTTTTATTATTTATTTAATACCATCTAGAAGTTTTGTCGATCTAATCAAGTTAAAATAGCTAATATTTTTTTAACCTTAAAACAAATAAATAAATAACTTAATAGAAAAAAATAGTAAAAAATACACGATATATTACAATTTATTGTGCTTCTTCGTGAAGATCGCATTTACTCGTTTTTTTTTCATGACTTCTTGTTGTAAAACATGGTCTTATAAAATTTGTATTTTAATAAAAGTACTCTTATAATTTTTCTAATATAGTTACAAAGTCTAAACTGGTTTTAATTAAAATTATATAAATATGTAAATATAATAATACCTATCAAGATATATTGATAGATACGAGGTATTAATAAATAATTAAAACAATATATAATATTCACTTTTGTAATATAAATATTTATATAATTAATATTTTCTCTTTTTTTCAGGTAAGCAGTTGATATTCGCTTCAAAATTAAATATTGAAACGGTCATTATACATTTATAGGTAAGCATTTATTTTACGATTTCATGTCCTTTAAAAATACTTAATACAGTCCAGGAGAAAGAGATATTATTCAAAGTAAAATTATTTTAAAAAAATTCTAGGGGCATTTTTTGAAATATGTAGTCATTTCAATAAAATAAAGAGAGCGGTTTTCCACGGTCCCAGGAAGGAATCCAGGGTGCTGCCCCCTCTTAAATAATCTAGTTGACACTTAAATGTAAATATACGAAAATCTAAAATAAAATATCTTTTACAATTTTATTCAACAGAACTTATAATAGTTTTAATTAATATAACTAGCCACATTATTTTTATAAAAAATTTGGGCCCTCTTGAAAAGAAATTCTGGGCACGTGCCTACCACGGTCAGTATACAACTCACGCCTATTAATTTTAGCAGAGCTTTGGACAGTTTGAATAAGTTTAATATAAATACTTAATTTTTAAAGATTCTCACTCCCCAAACTCAATACCGCCATTATCCCAAGGATTTTCAATATTCAAAAGCCGTTGGCTAAAAATTTAAAATCGCATTTATTATTTACAATAATAAAATTATTATTTGACTAATATCATTGGAATTCATAAGGACATTTCTATTCTTGTCTTTTTCGTTGAGTCTCTAGTTAGAATATTGATTTTGAAGGTTTTTTGGTTTAGACCACCAATGGTGTTAAGGTAAAATATTAACCTTTATAACGAGATCGCCGGGTAGTTTACTTGTCATAAGCGTTTCTTTTCTTAATTGTTTTTCCATAAATCTATAATATTGATATTTGCTCAAAATGAGAATTTGGTGTAAAATGTATGTCGTTTTTACTAAAGATAAGTGAAAAAGCGAAAAAAGTGTAATTAAATTTAGATTTACATCATTTAATTTCTCAAGTATTTTAAATTCAATCAACATTTTCTACTTATAATAAGTTTTGATTATAATAGTTGCCGAAATTTTATAATTATACCACAGCTGTTGATATAAAATTCTTAAATTATAGTGATTTTGGTTCATATGAGCCCCTTAAAGAATGAGTTGAGACGTTTAGAAGGTCCCCTCATTAAAAGACCCCAAAAGTGATATATAATGGTATATTATCTGAGAAAATAAATTTTTTGATCTAAACCTAATATTAAAAATATCTAAATAGATATTTTTGAATTCTAGTTAAAAGTATACCAGCATTTATAATGCAAGTTTTCAACAAAATTTCCTACTTTTTGATCTTAAGAGCAATAAAAATGCTCCAAGAATGTTCTGTCTGGGGTAGCGATAACTTAAAACTGTCAAATCTCAGCAAAGCGAGTATATAAAACTAAAATCAACTTTCTACTCGAGTTAGATTTTGGTCCAAAACGGCAAGTATTCCTTACTTTTACTGTTTTTATAGAAACAACAAAAAATATGTAATCATTGATGATGGAAATTTGAAGAAAAAAATCGTAAAACCGTTTTTAGAATATAAAAAATAAAAAACTATACCTAAGTTACAAATTTGATCTTTCAGTCACATCGCGATTTATTTAAATCAATGTAGGTGCTATATGTAAATGTTCATTAAAAAAAATCAAAGTAGGTAGATATACATGTATATAAATACATATATAATAAAGCAATTTTGAGAGTATTTTTTAGAATTATTTACCTAAATCTAAAATAGGCCTACTAGTAGTAGGCTCATAACCCAAGCTTGATCCTAACATATTTACGCCACATTCATAATTCTCTGCGATTTATTTTATGTGTTCGACACCATTTTTAAGGTTCTGTACAACGACCTTACCTTATTGGTATCTCAATAATATGTGTATGTCTGTTTATCAGAGCATTGTATCTCATTAAATATTTGCATTTTCTCTCATTAAAATATTAATCGAATGATTCTTTTGAGAAGGGTCGAATTTTATGTGAAGAGTCAAAATTAAAAAATATGTTTTGAGGGATCCCAGTAAAAACCTTTTTGAATAGAATTAGTTTTATTTTTTTTTAATTCTGGAATTTAAAATGACTTTGTGAGAGAGTTCTGAAATAGCCGTTTTTAGGTGATTTTTATACCAGATCAATTTCAATCATTTTTTTTTTAATATTAATATTTTCAATCATTATTAAATGATATTAATTGAAAAACTCAACTAAGACTTTTTAAACTAGGTTTAAATAAGAATCTGTTAATCATCAATCATAATATACATATTTATTATGTACGTACCCTGGGTATGCAAGCTCGATTGGCACTTGTCTGGATTATTTTTTTTAAGAGGGTAGCCTTCCGGAATTTATTTTTAGAAATAAACCACTGCATTAATATTTAAAGATTTAAATGTTACACGTGTAAATTTAATAAATAGTCTCAATTCACCTAATAACATTCCAGATTATCATCTTAATTATTCCTTGAAGGCAATTCAAATTAACCTGAATGTATAAATAAGGATTAGTCTCGTATATGTAAATCAAATGAAGAGATGCATCCAGCATGTATACAACGTCGCAGGTATCATTTGTCATTTGGAGAGAAGCCAGTACTTTATAGGAGCTTGTTGCGTGCTCATGTAAAAGATGACCACCCTGTTAACGGTCTATGGTGGCTGGTGGGAGAGGTTGAACGACACTCCTGAACTATAGCAGAGATTTATATTGCAATAGTGATGCTTTATTATCAGAGAGTATGAGATGTTTTAATCGGCCAAATGGCTAGCAATGAGAAATTCATTTCAATAGATGAACAAAGGTAAATTGGAAGGAATAAATAATAGAGAGTTATTGGGGTCTATTGTTTTTAATGCCTATGAAATTATTAAAATCAACATTGAAATATTTAAAAGTGAACTTTATTTTCTTATAAAATTTCACCATTTTTGGAAGGATTCATAAATTTAATTTTAAGGAGAGATATAAAAATAAGTATTATATTCGAGTTCTGTACATAATATACTATTAGAATAAATTAAAATTTCTTTAAAAGTAAAACTTTATTTTCTTAAAAAAATCCGAAAATGAGAGGTTAGGGGGGACCCTTTGTATCACTTCATCATTTTTGGAAGTGTTCATAAATTTAATTTTTAGGAGAGCTATAAAAATATATATTATATTCGAGCTCTGTATATAATATCATTTTAGAATAAATTAAAATTTCTTTAAAAGTAAATTTTTTTTTTCTTAAGCAGGGTGTCTACCCAGAACAGAAAAATATGGCAAGGGGTCTACGAGACAAAAAAGTTTGGGAATCTCTTAATTCTAGATGTATTATAATTATTATATAGGTATCAGATACCTGATGACTAATGTCAAGTTCACCAATATATAATCCTAAATCAGCACATCTAAAACATTCTATTTACTCAAGGGAGACCATTTGAAATCTATTATAAATTAATTTAAAATTTTTAAACTGTCATAAATGTTTTATCTGTACAGATTTATTTTTATCGATATTCAAAACATCATTAATAAAAGCTTTAACATATAAAATTCATTTAAACTAAAGTTAAAAGGTTTCCTCCATATAAAGTAATGATTTTTAGATATGTGATGTTGATGAATATTATTATATTTCGTTTTATGTTAAATTTCCAACAAGTATTATATAAATATTATCCAAATTCTGAAAATATCGGCAATACAATGGTAAAATCATTATATTTGTGGTGAAAATAAGGGTTATTCTTTATACTGGTCCATTCTATTCCAGAAAGTTAATGAGTTGACTGTAATAACTTAACAGGACATGATGTTTTTAGACCATCTCTTATCCATTAACATATCCGTTTGCCCAATCTTACCTGTTTCTTAACTTTTAAAATATATAGATTCTCAGAATATAATGCTATGAACGTATCATCCAAATTCAAATATAAATTTTGAAATACTTTTGTCTTATATGGCAAATAAGTGCTCTCCTAAAGGGTATACAGCATGGCCCCCACAAAGGTGTCCCTAGTGCACCCGCGGGCCCCAGGGCCCGGGCGTGACATTTTATTTTTAAGGGGGTATGGTAGAAAAAAAATTTTGAAATTTTTTTTAACTGTAAAAATTAATTATTGTTTAATAGCCGATAAAACCAACCAACCCCAACCCTGAAATGGAAGTAAGAATTTGAACTAGCGTAGGTGCGGTGGATGGAAGACAGCTAGTGAAACTGTACTGGATATAAGCCAGAATAATTATTTAATTAATAAAATTTTAATCTACCACGTTTTTAAAACGGGCTAAAAAGTATAAAATAATTTCTCTTACCCCCCTACAGATTGTGAATTTTTTTATGGCCCCGGAGAAAATCCATTTGGCCAGCTTAATTGTTTTTTATTTATTTATCCATATATTTATTTTTTGTTTTTGTAGTAATATATTTAAATATCAAGTTTTAAGGATACAATAAATAAGAAAGGGAATTAACGTGGTAACTTTACTCCATGATTAATACATTTCAAATTACAACAAGTAAATAAAAATTTAAGTAAAACTAATACTCTTAATATTTAATAAAATTTCGAAAATTCGCGCGAAAATAATATTTCAAATGTGGTAACGCCTGTAGGGTATGTAATTGCTATGCTTTTAGGTTTGATATGTAGGCTATCTGAAAGGGAGTTCCCGTGAAACTGCGTTGAATAGATTTCAAAATTTGAACCGGACAGACAAACAAACAAACAGATAGACAATAAAACTAGTTTATATTGCCTCGTCATCCAGTTTTGAGCTATGTTTAAAGTTTCAAGTATCTCGCTAATCGACACGTCTATGGCAAAATTTGTACCGAACAGACAAACAAGCAAGCGAGTTAATAAAATCGTAGTAAAACTGTACAGTTTAGTTTTTGATACAATTCAATAACTTTTTTAGATCTTCCTAACGATGTGACTATACCCAAATGGATATAAGTAGAAATTTAAACTTTATATTATGAATATGTTAATGTAAATAAAGTTTGATTGAGAAGTGATTTTCACTTTCCTTTATAGGTTTAAGCGTTTACCATAGTATCATTAGAAGGTAAAAATGTATTTGTAGTTTATGTTAGTTTATTTTTTATTTTTAGGACCTTATCCAGTACACTATATTTTTTTTTTCATTAAAAAAACAACGCACAAGCACACGTCCCAGCGATTGGCGAAATAACAAAAAATTAAAACCCAAGCACACATACAGTCAAAAAGGATCTAGAGTTGTTACTCCCATTTATATAATAATTACCATTAAATTATAGTGAGATGAAGTCAACAAGCTAGGATTATTCAGCAAACAGTAAAATATATTCTAAAATATCCAGCTATCTAAGAAAAAGCTGATTTACTTGTTGCTTACGTCCCTTATTTGATAGCTAAAATTTTCAATGCTAAGTCAGTTACCTAGAACATACTAGTATACAAATTTATTTCCATTCGTTTGGTTTCATATGACACAGGGTCTAATATCAGAATAAATCCTCCTAGTTGCATCTCACAGAAATTAATTGAATACTTAAAGAATATCACCCTTAATACAATTTCAACGACTTTACCAAAAGCGTGTGGTATGTTTATTTATAAATGAAGGTGTATGTAAATATTATACAGATTAAGACAGGTTTTCTCAACTCCATTTGGCCTTAAAGTCAAAATAGCTGTCCTCCATTCTACCTTAACTTTGGTTGCACTTATTTTTGATAGTTAGTTGGCAAATTTATGTGAAGTCGAAGATATTAAGCATTGTTACCGATGACAGACAATCAAGCCTTTAAAAAGCAACTATTTTTCAAGTAATTTTCTCAGAATAGTATAAGTAATACTTTTCTCAAAAATTTATTATAATAAAATTCTATATACCTACTTAAATTTCCTGATTTTTATCAAATGAGTCACCAAATTGACACATTTTTCTGTAAACTAATATACATAAAATAACTATTAAATAAATTTGAAATAATTATATAATAGTTTTATTGTTTTATTATAAGATTATTATTTTTTTTTTAATTTCAATTTAATAGGTTTTTATTTTTTCATAGTTTTAAAATTATTCTAAAATGTGAATAGCTTTTTCATCAAATGGTCTCTCCTTTTTAATCGCTTGAGCCTTTTTCTTAGAATTTTCTCCTCTTAATTTCATCTCTTATTCGAAATTTTAATTCAGATTTTTTTCTCTATAAAATGAATATTAATAAAGTGCCTACAAATAGATAATAGATATATATTTATTATTATTATTATTACTAAACTGACCTGAATCAAAATAGGTATAATTCTGATAATATATTTGAAACTTCCATAGTAAATCCTTAAGACTAATATACATAAATAAAACATTTCAACTTTACAATCCAATTTCTAATTCTACCCAGAATCAAACTTGATATTCAGATTCATTCTATAAAAAGAAAACTTTTTTAAATCGAAGAAAATGTTTTTAAAGAGTATCATCTTTTCTATGTTAAATAAAAATTTTAATTTAATTTAAAAGAATTGGAAATCCTATCCACCCTCTGTATATTATAAAGTGAGTTTGAGGCATTTTACTTGAGAAGTTGTATTTGGCAATAATCAAGGTCGCCAAATTTGAGATTGGAAAATTCCATAGGTACATATATCAAACAAAATAAAGTTTTTTTTGAAATTAAAATTTATATATAGTATATTTTTTAATTTTGTTTCGTATTGTTTTAGGGTTGTATTGGGCTTCTTTATACCGCTGTTTCTAGTTTTTCATTTTATTTAATAATATAATAAATAAGCCTCAAGTTTAGCCTTTATTTCAGTGAAATGACTAGCTAGCTTGTTTACTAACAAAATGAATTTATATCCAATCGAGTATTTGACCCCATAAGAAAAAACAGATAAAATATTTCGAATTAAAAAAGATTGATGATGATGGTCAAAATTTCAAAACTATAGCCTGGCAAATCTATTATAGAGGTAAAAGTTTATTTGCATCAAGCAGAGGACAACCTCATTTTTCCTTTAAAAATATAATAATATACTACTTAATGAATCTGGAATAATTTCATAATGAAACGCATATAACACTCAAAACAATGTTATAAACTGATAATAATATTTATGAAAAAAAAGATTAAAAAGCCCAAAGGATATGATTTACCAAACCAGAAAGGAATAAGAAACTAAATAAGCCAGAAACATTTAAAAATCTATAATCGTATTCATACTAAGAATCGTTTAGCTTTTAATTAAGCGTTTTTGTTTCATTGCTTATCTTAACAACTTTCTAGAAACTAGAAAAAGGTGGCCGCTCATCGTCAATCTTTCCCTTAAGGTCTCCAGCAGATTTTTATTTGCCATATAAGGTTCCAAAAAAGGATTGTACGTAAATATCCACATTGAAATGCGTCTTTAAAGCCTCTACTGGCAGGCCATTGACGAAGGACCCTCTTCGAACTGAAGACCGAAGACAGATCATTCGAAGAGATGCGAATGGAGAAAAAAGACCCCCGGAATGCAGCAAAGCCGGACGGCAGATTCTCGGAAGCCTAGCTATAACGGACAATGGACAAGGGACAACAGGTGGCCGGCCAAACTGCTAATCGTGGTCAAACGTCCAAATCTCTCTGATTTTACAAAAGAAAGCACGCCTAAGAACGAATCCCTCTGAAAACAATTTGCGATTATCTATTTATTTGAAGTATATTACAATCATAATAATTTTACAAGAGCCTGAACAGAAAAGAAGATGGTAGAAAGTTTATCTGCAAGAACGTTTGTATTTTCAAAAAAAAAAAAAAAAAAAAAATTGACACGTTCTGATATGGCCATCCACTTGACTTTACCCCACCCTGGCCCCTCTCTTATATTTAAAATTCAATAAAATTATAATCATTTAGGGGGTTAGTTTTGCATTTTTAGACTACTGGGGGCCCACTGATTATGTATACAAAATTTTGTTGAGCTTGCTCAAATGGCCTAGATTTTTATTTTTTGACCCTTCCACCCCCCTTAATTTTGGCCACAGAAAAAAAATATTTTCGTTATTATAGATTCATTTTATAGTATATTTCAGTTTGTTTTTAGTTTGAAAATATTATAATTTTAATTTTTAACCCTCCCCTCCCCCCTTCATTTAGGGTCGCTATGCACCAAAATCTAATCAGCTCTTAATCTCAATGCACCAAAACTATGTGTGAAATTTGGTTTTAATATTCACACTAGTTTTTGAGCTAGATCGTCCACAAAAATTTGGTAACGCACAGAATAACTAACAGAATAACAGACTAACTAACAGACTAATAGACATTTTGACAAAGTAATTAATATCTCGAAAAATATAATTTTTTTGATGTTCATTAATTAGGGTTTTTTGTAGACCAAAATGCCATGGTTTCGCCCAATTCTTTTAGTCAAAATAGTTTCAGCCGTTTTTGAGATATTTCGACAAAAAGAAGCAAAAAAAGACTTTTTTCATGCACGATTACAATACTTGACCATACCCTGTATAGTAAAGTAAAAAAGAACTCATTTTGATTGCAAGAAGATGCCACCCCAAAACAGTGCAACACCTTAAGTCTGGGGTGGATCCTTACAATGTGAAAAGAAGGAGAAGGAAATAAATAGATTTCAGGGATTGGGTCGGAGCTGAAGGTATCTATGGACACGAATCTTGAAAGACTGAAGGTTATATATTTCGAAGCAATTTCTTAATTCATTTTCCTTAAATGGTTATCATTAATTAAATTTTAATAAGAATTTTCTTTTCATTTTCATGTTTGTGTCTTTTTATCTATTTGCACACTTAAGATAACTCAAGATCGGAAAGTTTGTTGTAGTGCCAAAATATTTTGGTGTTTTTTTCATTACAGAGAACTGATTAGAAATTGCAATTTCTAGCTTGAGAACTTTCAAATGTAGAATAGGGAAAAATTCTCGAACCAGAAAATGAGATAGCTGTATTAGTTGTTGCAGCTAAAAAGCTGGACTTTTTTGTCAAGTTTCAGCTTTCAAATTGTATACTGCTAAAAAAATATCTCTATAATTTGCGGAGAGCGTACAAGTCTTGAAAAAGTGTTCACTTTTTTATCCAAATTCAGTTTTTATTTATTGTTTAGTAATATAAATGAAATCGCAACATGGACGTGTGGAGATGTGACTTGAGGCCTTTGAAATGTACTATAGGAGAATGTTAAAATGGTAAGAGGTAAGAATTAAAAATGAAGAAGTTCTAGAAAAAATTACAAAAAAAATAAGTTTGTGGAGAAATCTGAGGGAAGATAGAAAAATTTAAATTTAATTCAATAAGATTTTAATAAATTTATAATTCCAGAAGACACACTCTTTTATTGTCTCCTTCAATTTATAAAAATTCTGCTACTCTCGGCAAAAAGAAACTTTGAATTTAAGATTTCAATAATTTTTTGAGATTTTATATAATTAAAAATATCTAATTATTTATCAATCAATTTCTAATCACACTATCTAATATTTTTCTTATTAATATAAATATTTTAAGAAATGTTCCTTTTATACGCTCGTGTGTTTCCTTAAAGGTATTAACCTGAATTCCAAATAATCAAATTGTTCGCCTTCGATATAGCTATCGACTTTCTCAAAGCTACCTTGATGATTGGGTAATAGGAAGGCCCTTCGACTTCAGCAGCTCCCAACCAGCCTGATGATTACTCGTTCTTCCATTATGTAAATTACTTGAAAATCCATGATAATAAATGCTTATCTTCGAGAGTTCGTTACCCCCTCATTTTTCTTTCAAATAATACTCAAAAAAATAATCCCTTAAAACTATTAGCAAAGATTATTGCATTCTTATTTTTTCTATGGAAATGATCTTTGTAAAAAAATGTATAATCATGTTTTGAAAAATTAATGTCTACATAAATTAGGAGAAAAATCATGATCCAAGAAAACTATTTAAATGATTTTCCGAGCAGCAATTTTTAAAACGAAATTTTTTTCCAATAGATATTACATCCTATTAGTTTTATGAGAGCTAATAACCATTATTAATTGAGAATTTTTTTAATAAGTGTTATAAAACTTTCACCATCGAAAACCATTTAAACATCGATCAGGTAAAGAAAGAATAAAAAATATCTGGACAAAGACTTCATTATTATAAAAATAGAGATCGAATCAGTGAAAAAAATAATCCATTGTGAATTGTTAATAAGAATAGGGACATGTAAAACTTAAAGTAGGTGGCGGTGCCATAACAGTCACCTAACGCTCTACTTGTTTGAAGTCTTAATTTTAACAAAAATTGTTTAATTAAATAATTATATAGCAATCGTGTGTCAAATATTTTATTAATGATATTTTATTTAACGTTCAATCAGTAAAAAGATATATAATAAAAAAAAGTTGCCCAATCATCATTCCTAAATTTTTGGAATATCGATGAATAATTAAATTAATGAGGATTTTGATCCTGGCTTCCTTATTTTCTTGGCGCATCGTGAACTTTCTCTTTTCCTTAAATGCTAATAATATATTTAAATGAAACCAAAATCACACTCATTAACGATAGGATTTGCCAGAACGATCTCCTCAAATTAGATATTAATCAAACTATAAATTCCTTAATTACTTTACTCAATCGAATTATAGAAATGGAATTCATTTTGACTGAAACTTATAACCTTCAATATTTTAAGACAAGATCTATAAATTCCTTCATCTCCATTTTAATTACTGAGAATTTTAAACATTTTAAATAATAAAATTGAAAAAATGTCTGTCTTTCTTGAAGAAACTCCAAATAAGAAATAAGAAAATGTCCAAATTATAATCGATAAGAGAAGAAAACATCTTATAAATTCAAAAAATACTTCAATTCTAAAGATATTCTGTCTATTTAGTTTATCTTCAAAAATGTATTGAGATTCTACTTAAGCCAGAATTACATTATAAATTCTTAGACTAAAATTCATGCAAGTTTTAGGCTGGTACTACTTTCTTAACAAATCTCATTAAAAACTATATTAGGTAGTCACTAGTCAAAAATATTGATTAATTTGAATTTTGAAATGATTTTATCGCCGCGATTAGAAGAGCTGTCAATTTTCAAAGAGAAATGTGAATAAACTACTACATTTCAAGGCATTCATGCCTAGAAAATAAATATAATATTTAATATTTATAATAAAGATGAGAGCAAAGCCTTTGAAACTAGAGTCTCTATCATATGAAGTTATATAATATACATATATAATATATTCATTTATGTATATGTTTATGTACCATATATCAAGCAGAGGACATCCTTGTTGATTTCCTCATGAAAAAATTGTGATATATTGAAATCTTTTGAAGGACAACAAAAAATAATATCTTTGTATATTTTATTTGTTTTTGTTTATTTATTTATTTTAATTAATAACAAAAATTTGAAAAGTTGTAGTTGTTGAAAAAACTTTAACCCAGTCTGTTTGGGTTCAAGTCGATTTGCAAAAGGATTTGAGTGAAAACTTACATGAAACTTGTGTAATCTGGCTTAGGAACAACCAAAACAAAAATTGCTAAAAATAATTAAACTTATTTAATGGTTTAAAAAGATAAGAAGAGGACCAAGAAAGTGGTCTTGAAGTATTCACAGTAAATTCTTGACATTAGTTTCTCTCTCCTTCTAATTTAATTCTTAAGTTAACATGGTTTGAGCTGGATTATAGATTGCATGTAAATTAGCCTATCCAGTACCCGGGCATGTTGCTCGAATGTACTCTATAAAAAACAAGGCATTGTCTTATCAGACAGAACAGAACCTGTAATAAAATATTGCATGTAATGGATACTTAATTAGAAACAATGCACATTAGCTATAATGATTACTATTATTATTAATTATAAAATTAAACATAAAAACCAATTTGGTATGAATTCCTTTATAGGAATTTAATTTCTTCTATTACGGTTTGAGAATTTTAGATAATTAAATTTCTTTTACTTTCATATACTACGTATGATACCTAAAGTATTGGAATCATATAGGAAAAAATTGTTTTTTTTGTGTTGTTTTCTCATCGAGTAAACTAGAGCGAAATTACAACCTCAAGACTTACGAAAAAAGCCATATTGTTAAGTGATTCTTGGCACTCGAATTTTCGTGGCCAAAAATATAACTAAACTACTCGGGTCAGCTCCACAACTATCAATCAAGCCGAGGATAAGTTTTCAAAATTGAGATGCCGAAGAATATTTAAATAAAGCACTCAATATTGTATAAGATAGTAAACACCAAACTAATATTCTAACTTGTTTTTTTTAAATAATTTTCTTTATACAATAAAAATAAATAATTATAACCCTATTGTGTTAGTTTTTATTTTGACCACCAGTCAGCGCTGTTTACCAACGGTCAGATACCAATAGTGAAATTTTATTTTAAGAGTCATTGATTATTTTGTTAACAGCTTTTGTTGTACTATCGCTCGCTCTTGAGGAAGGATCCCTGAAGAACAGTAGTCCCTTCCCAATATTATTTTAAGCATCAGTATTCAAATTTGTATAAATGTAGGTATATTATTTAATTTTATATGTACTTTGTATATTTTGTTTACTGTACATCATTTCAAATTTTAGGTGTGCTCTACCTCGAAAACCAATAAGAATATCGAAACAAAATTTTGTACATAGTTGTTTAATATTGGGATTTAGAATTGATTAATTTTAGGTTCATAATTAACATTTTTATAAAAGTAATTAATATAATTTTTAAGAAGTTTATGGTATACTATTTATATATAAATTTATTTAAAACCTTAAGACAATGGAATAGTTTTTGAGATATTTAAAAAAACAACAACAATTTGTTTGCCCGTTTACAGTTACTTATATATTTGTTGTGTAATAGAAATTAAATTATCTAAATATTCAAGAAGGAACAAGCTTATAGCAAAGTCACATAGTACCTTTAAGTCAAGCCATATTTTTTCAAAATAAATGCAAAGAAAAACAGCTCTTTCAAATTATAATATTCCTATAAATTTTTTAGGATAATTTTGACAAGCTAATGAATCGATTAATATTAGAGGATTATGCAAAACGTATTAACTAGGTAGGTGTGTGTATGAGTGGGGCAAAGGCGTATTTTCTCATGGACATCAATCTGGATCAGATAAGCCCCTCTCTTTAGGGCCAGCCTATAATCTTTAATTCCTGTTAGACAGTAATCGGCTTTAAAGTTGTCATGCATTCCTTCTCACTTTTTAATCACAACTTCATTAGTAATTGATGTATTTACAAATTTCCGTTCTGTCCTTGACCATTTATAAGCCTTCCTATTTTGTAATATCTTAGTACAGATAAAATATCTTATTAAGTGATTTTGATAATATTTCCAAAATGTTAATTAAATATAATATTTAGGGATGGTTTGCCTTCCACCAGTTAACTTGGGTGGCGGCCACCTTATCCTTAGAGTCAAAATAGAAATAACCGTCAGATTGTGGACATTTTTGTCATTAGTGTTGGTGGTTATACGCATCTTTCTGACGGTTATCTTAATTAGCTGGTACTCAAAGATATCTTATAAGTTTGATCAAAGATGAACAAATCACTGTAATGTCAAATATCATATTAAATGTTATATTCTTAATTAAAATTCATTCATTTCCAAATATTTTAACTTTTTGTTTTTACGTTTCTATCGTTTTTACTTGCTGAGTTATAAGAACAAGTGTTCATATGTAGAGGTCATAATTACCCCTTGTAGTTAGACAAACAGCTTCATCTCAATAATTTGATTGTTCCATTTCTTATCTTATAACTAATTTACTATATTTATCTAACATCATCACCATAGAGTATTCTTACCTAAGACTGGTTCGAAGCAACCACCAGGCTTAATTCGATTCTATCCCATGTCAACTTTATCACCGCTTTAAAAGTCCAAATCTGGAAACAATATTCTAATTTAGACATTCCACATTGCGCTCACCTCACCCCTAAAACATCTCTAAGCAATTCTCTGATTTTCATGGCATGCCCTATTAACTATTATTCCTAAGATTTTTCTTCCAAGTTATTTTTTCTGTAATTTTTTCTAGAATTTCTTCATTTTTAATTCTACCTTGCCATTTAATCTTAACATTTTTCTATAACACTACATTTCAAAGGCTTCCAGTCTCTTCTCCACTCTTCCAGGTTTCTCATTCATATAGCTCGAGGTCCCCTCCATTCATATTATTATTTATCAGCAAGATGTTTTTATTTTCTATACTGATTGAGAAATTGCAAAATTATTATTGTTTTGAATCATAGCTGAGCAAATATAGACTTAATTTATTTTCGCCTCTTTCTGTCTCACTAAATTTTACTTCCCAGAAAAAAAATAAATTGTTTAATGGTTAGGTTGGTGGATTTTCGATTTTTGAGAAAAAAATCAGAAAACTATTTACCCATAAATATATTATAATACTTAAAAATTAAACTCCCAGGCTATCCCAGCTAGATTCAAATCAATCTACTTTTGGGGATTAAGACGCAGAATGCGCCATTGAATTCCTGGGGGGGGGGGGGGGGTGTATTTTAGCATTATATGCTAAAAATAAAAACGGTCAAGTCTTATTACTTCAACAAAAGGTAATGAAAGCTCTTCTACCATAATTCTTTAGAACCCAATAAAATGTAGGGGGGGGGGGTGTACTTTTCTTGAAACTATGGGGGGTGAGTCATGGTGTTAGGGGGGGACACCTGATTAAAAGAATTACCAGTTTTGTTTACCATATTTCATAAAAAAATATGAACCTCAAATATTTTTATACATAATAATTAAAAATTAATTTTAAAATTTAAAATATACAGTAAAATTACTTCTTATATGATATAAAAATAACTAAAAGAGGCGTTGGTCAAGATATTAGAATATATTATATTAACCTTGATAGTATACAATGATTGACTACTTTTTGCACAATATATAGTATGTGAATTTTGTCGTCATGTAATAGACTACAATGATACCAATACAGACAGTTATACTGTTTGCAAAAAATAAAATACACGTTAATCATTTGTATAAAAATCGATAAATTATAAACATGTTTACCATCATGAAAAATAATATTCAGTTTATCTCTCGAAAGAGGAAAAAAAAATACCTGATGCAAATATTGTCCTTGAGATATTCTAATCCTGGCGCATCGGTTCGGTAAACTGTATCCGATCACGTTCGCAAAATAAATACTCAACAAATTTACACTTGTATACATAAATTGGGATTTTTTAAATCCTAATGGTGAGGTGCCTAGCACATGGCTAAAGTGCTTGACTATCAAGTAGGCGCTTGGTCCAATTCCAAGACACTACATTACTAACAATAACACTAAATCAAAGTTGCAATATTCAAATTGTTGATGGACAGCAGCGTCATCAATAATAGTTCTAATAAAATCAACGTAAGGTAATGGAACCCTTATTTGCTATTTATTCATTAAATACTTTACAAAGAACCACGACTCTATTAATAAGAGAAATCAACTTTAGACATCACATCAATGTAGCTGATATTTTTGATATCATTAATTTCCTTCCATTTGGTCCCACTTGAATGTGCTTTAAAGCTTAAAGACGCACAATTAGCTAATAATTGGAAAGTGTGCTGCCATTTATAAAATATGCCAATATCTGCTTCTTGAATTTTAAGCAATTTATTATTATTCACTTAACCTATTTGACTTTTATCTAAAAAGTGACAAACACACACTTTTTTACTTTATCCAATGCAAAGCATGGGTAAAGTATTGTAATCGCTCTCGGGGCAAGCGTGGCTTCAAAGGGTCCTCAGGTAAAGACTACGGAACCCATGGACTCAATTAAAGTCACAAATTGTAGTATTCAATTAGGTTGAATTTTAGCACGTGACGGTTTTGCCAAAAATTACATGGGGTCTCGTCGAGAGGCCAAAAAGTGCGATTTTTTCATTTAGTGCGTGCGTATGGATGTATGTATGGATGGATGTATGTATGGATGTATGTATGTATGTTATCGCTTTTTTGGCCCACGATTTTTTCCACACCGTTGCACCGATTGAAATGAAATTGAAAACCAACCATTAGTTTAACAAAATGAAGCGCTGATTAGTTTTTGGTACATATCGGCCCACAAACATTAGTACTTTATTTCGGTACTTTTTTAGTTTTTTCTAAATATCTTGAAAATGACTTAACCAATTTTGATGAAATTTAATATCCTAATTAAGTACCTTGGGGACCACAAAAAAGGTTAAATAAAGTTTTTAGTAAAATTATATTTTAAAGTACTTTACTCTAGAGTAAGATGGTACTTTTTTAATTTTTTAAATTCTTTAAAATTTATTCATTTGAAAGTTTTAATATAGCTCATTTAGCCTTGCTTAAGTAAGAATGGATAGGCTTCTCTCTGTGAAATGCTAAAAATTTGGGAGGAATTTTTATGAGTAACCATAGCAACTGCGTTGTTTTCTTATCCGTTACCTTTGCTGAAGACAGAGAAATCGATTTTAAACCAAAAATAGCGATTGATTCTCATCTAGTACTT
>JALMQS010000164.1:186756-380555 GCA_024734495.1 Forficula auricularia
ATAGAGGAATCGACTTAAAATCAAAAATAGCGATTGATTCTCATCTAATACTTGAGTTGCAGTTTATTTTATTTATATGTATATATATTTACTTTCGAAACGTCGTGTAATAAAATAAAAAATTTAACACTTCTTTATAAATACATGTATTATAAAAAATAATTTTGAGATTAAAATAATAATTTAAGATAAAAGATAAATAATTTAAGATAATATGAGTATGATTGAAATTATTAATTAAATTTTTCTTCGAAGACGGACTGGTAGATTTATAATTGGGGCTTTAATGGAAGGCAATTCAGAAATAAATAAAAATAATATTTCCAATAAAAGAGTATTTATTGGAAGTTTTTCTTTCTAGAGATTTTGAAACCGACGTTTCGGAGGATCTTCCCTTCTTCTTCAAGGTCTAAAATAAATAATCAATATTATTATTATTTACTTTCTTTTTGTTTATTCCTTGACTGCCTTCCATTAAACCCTGAGTTATTAATTAAAGATTCGAAAAAAATATAAAATATTTAGATTTCGATAAGACTGTTCTAATTTACATATAATAATTTCATTTTAAGTAAATTATGAGAATTAATTTGATTATTAATTGTTAGTGGCTGATTTGGCCATGAATTTAATGTTCAAGCTCTCTGAGCCGGGGACTCGCGTTCTAGTCTAGATTATTGTTCTAATTCCTACCATTATTTACACAAAGCATAATATGTAACTAAAAGCATCACAAAAATGAACATTTTCTAGCTCAATGGGCAGTATCTCAGGTAATAAAGGAAAAAAGAAAAACTACATATTTATAATTAGGCAAGTATAGCTTAAGATTTATATCATAGATATTTTCAATTCACTAAGGTTTAGATTAATTTTAATTAATAAATCATAATATCTTGCTGAAAATGGGACTATTTTATTATACTTTTTTTTTTTTCTTATTACAATCAATTTGTTCAAGTCAGCAAAAATGGTTCCGCCACTTAATGGAAAGAACAAAGCTCCTAACTAGTTAATGGGGTAGGACATGAATAGTCACGTAGTTACAACCCATTGTTAGGACACGCGTGAAGTAAGATAAGGGATTTCTTGAGCACGCACTCAAGTCATTTGCCTACATAGAATGCCATTTTTAGGAGTTCTAAATCAAAGAGAATTCCCTTCGGAATTATTTTCTTTCAATAAAAAAAGGTGTGATTTTTCAAAGGGAAACCAGGCTTAGGGCTTGTCTGGAATTTTTGAAATGTTTTAATGTATCAACAAGTTGAAACTTTTTTAAAGTTTATTTCGTCTAATAAAGAAGATTTTTACGACAAAAACTATAAAATTTAGAGAAAATTGGCGAAAATCAGTGGAGATAGTTAATGAGGAACTAAATGTATTCCTCTTATGGGAGAACGGAGATCGTTTCCGTGAATACTCTACCTCCAGATATCAGGAAAGGAGAATTCCCTATTCCATTACATGTAATTATTTATTATATATCTACTGCGAATATATGCTACATCTTATCGTGATTTTCGCCAATAATAAGCTAAACTTGCTTACTCTGTCTTTGATGATTAAACAATTCGAAAAATAGGTATAAAGAATAGAAGATCTATAAAGTAAAACATTTCATAATTATGATTTATTTAAATTATTTATGAATGTTGAGTTTCTAAATAAATAAAATAAAAGTATAATTATTCAATAAGACAGGTGCAGGATTTAAGAAAAAAAATATATAGGTAAAGTAAAAGTCATCAGATATTGTAATAGAAATAGCACATTAAAAAATAATAATAATTATCACTGATAGATTAGAGAAGGCAGCACTGACTGAGTATTTTTGGAAAATATCGAAATTAATCAAACAAATTAATATTTGATAGACTAGTAATCTAAAACTATAATTCAATCTCAATCTCAACATAAAATCGTAAAATTTCATTAACAGGCATGACGAAGATGTAAGGGTTCCTAGTAATTAGTGAACTAAAGGTAGTCGCTAACAATGGTGAATTGTCATTATAAAATACATCCATGACACTGAGGGGTGAACCGCGACCTAAAATTGTGTACACCTACTTCCACTTCCACTTTCATTTCCAAGTAGAAGACAATAGATTATTTAATGAATTCTAAAGTAATTCCAAAGACGGTGTACACCTAATTCCAATCGCGATTCACCCCTCCCATGACACACAATGATTTAACATACCACGTTACTTTTTTAAAGTATAAAAAAATCTGAGGTGATTTGAAAAAAATAAATAAATAAATAATGAATTTAAAGTTGAAGTTGGTGGTGTTTCATAGTAAATGAATATTTTTTTAATACTCTATTTATCACCATATCTTGTATTAAGCGAATGAAGCGGCCACTTCAGACCTCAAAATATGTGCAGTAAATTAAATTCACCATGGGTGTCATGTGCGTGAGAAAGCCGTTCCCGTACTAATTTTGAATTTTTTATTTTATCTATTTATTTTAGGGGTTAAAAAAGGAAATTCGTTTAATGAAAATGACTAAAATTGGAGCCAGAAGCCCTTAAAATGCATAATTTGGAACATATAATTCCAAAAATTTCCGGGGAGGACCCCCGGAACCCCAAGGTCACCCGGAATTTCACCGTTCCAGCAGTGCTAAATTTGAGATGACACCACTGGAATTCACCATTTGTACGTGAAATTTTTATTGACTAGCTCCCCAGTGATTAAAAATATTATTAGATAAAAATAATAATAAAAAATATAGTTCCTAAATTGTATTTGGTAAGTTTTTTGATGAATAACGTTTTTATTTTGATTTACTAAAAACATCTTATCTTTAGAAAACAAAAACTTGAATCTGTCACTCCAAACTAAAATCTATATAAAATTTTTTCTCTCTTTATTTGAAGGTCATTTCATTCTATTATGCTCACTTGACTGACTGATCAAATAATGGACCTTTGTTGTATAGATCCATCTTTTTAGAGAAAGAAAAATATTTTTCTTACTATCATATCAATTTTCTACTTCAATTTATTATTGACTTTTCCTAAATAAATATTTTTTTTGTTATTAGATGATCTATTTTATCCAATTTTGTATAGTCCCATGAAAATAAGAATTATTAAACAAAGGTCATACCTTTATATAAAAATGATAGGACTATGTTTGCTTCAATCATGATTTTTTTTCAACATCTCTCAATTTATCAAATAAAAATCAAGCTGTGAAGCTAATTGTATAAAACTCTTTAAGGTATATAGGCATTTATTACTTTATTTTTTAGTCTATTGTAAATTTTTTTGAAAGCATTAATTTAATTGCTTCAAGCTTTATTTGATTATGATTGTTATGGCTAAATCTAATTTGGAATTTATGCTACATAAAAAAGACCAATCAATATCATAAAATTAAAAGAGATAAATGGGTATATGTCCCATGGATTTGTAATTCTGTTTGCTTGATTTTTATGTTTACTCGATTAGATTTTTTTTCTCTTTTTTTATATGAAATCATGTTAGAGCACATAGATATTAAAATGATTTTATTTAGATTAACTCTCTCGCATGTAGTACTTTATTAAATTTACGAACATATTAAAATAAAATATGTTTCATTTAAATATTTCAAAATATTTTAAAATACATATTTAATTTATGTTGTTTGTTTGAATTATATTAAATATATTTTATATGTGAACTTCTATTCCCATGTAGCATTGCCATCTATAGATTTTGGGGATATGGGAAAATTATATCTCATCAGAGGAGACTGATAAATTTATTTATAATTGAATAAAAATAAATAAAGTATATTAAGTGGCTAAACAAATTTTTCTAGTATTTTCAGTTGAGTGTTTCAGTACTCATTTTTCTGCACTCATTAAACGGTTGAGAAACCTAAATAAACATAAAGTTATACTGTGATGTCAGCACTATCATCCATGGCGCTCTGGAGTCCAAAAGAAAATGCTTTTAGATCGAGTGAATAGAATTTTTACTGGTCCTTTGATTGTTGCTTTAGATATGGATTCCAGCTATCAATCATAGCGGAATTTCCAAAACACGTGTTGTCGGTTGCCGATATATTAGGGGTTGGATGTATTCATTAATAAAATATTATATTATATTATATTTAGGAGTCCATCTGGACAAATTATTAAATTGGGCTACGCATCTAAAGTCAGTTTCATCAAGTGGAAGAATTGCCGCCAAAATTATATGGCCTTTAATTAATAAAAGAAGCCCACTTGAATTGGATCAAAAATTAAATCTATATAGGGCCATGGTGCGCCCTCGTCTTACTTATGGGGCACCTTTATGGTTTGGTCATGCGGCCAAAACAAATGTTTCGCTTATTGAAAGAGTTGAAACAAAAACTCTCAGGACAATTGCTAACCCTCCGCCAGGAATCAACAACTACATAATCAGAGAAGGACTACAAATTGAGAGCCTGCAAGACCACATTCGGAAATTATCGTTGAAGTTCCACAAAAGGCTAATTACTCATACGAATCCATTAATTACATCGATCGATCTCGGATAATTATTAATCTCGTTTTGCTTTCTTGTTATATTTTATTTTAAGTTTCTTTTTTTTTCTCTTTTTCTTTTTTCTTTTTTTTTTAAATTGGTTTTAGAGGTTTTTTAAAAATTTTCCTCGTTAAATCATTATTTGGTGAATCGAACGAACTAAGAAGTGTTAAACAAATTTGTAAAGGAGGATGAATTGTGGGTAGCAAGCCCGAAGTCACCGTTAGAAATAAAGCTGACAAAGAATGTATAATCATCTTGTATGAAAAATGTACATCTGTAATTTTAATTGTATAAATAAAGAATTTCTTATCTTATCATTAATAATAAAACATATAAAGCTTCACCCTCATTTGGAAATATAAAAATATTTTTATTTATTTGATTTACGATTTTTTCTTTTCAAGAAAATATATTTATTTCAGATCTGAGAAGCATAAAAATATCCCACCATAAGCACCAAGTCTATTTCGTGCAATATTGGACTAAATGTGTCTTTAATCTAGATACTAGTATATATAAAAGAAATTAATCGGATTTAAAACTTCTTCCACTTCCTTTTATTCATTATTATTATCTTTTTTTAAATATATATTTTCAATTTATTACTATTGAAATAAAGACTAAAATAACCCATATGATGTCAAAGAGATTTGCTTTTGGGCTTATACAACACTTAGAAACGAAAGTTAGAGGAAATTCCAGTAGGTTTCTATAAAAATTAATATATTTTATCGAAATATTTTTTTTTTTTTTTATTTACTATTGATGAAAATCACGGTAGGCATGACATCTCTTTGAATTATTTAGAATTAATAATTACATGTAATTTATAGCGAAATGACACCTAATGACATCTAGGGGCAAAAAGTTTTCGGGGAAACAAACTCTATTCTCAACGTGTATTTTTCGTAAAAACTCAAATTCGAATATTTAAAGCTATTTTAATACTTTTACTTATTAAGCAAAAAACAAGAAATATCTATCCAAGCATAAATTGAAAGAAAAATAAAAACATATTACGATTACTTTGGTTTTTTATTAATGAAGAAATCGAAGATTTGAGCTAATGTTGGTATCTCGAGAGGCAGGTTGCATCAGAGTTGGGGGGGAGGGGGGCTGACGTAAGAACACCCGTCAATGAATCAATTGGATAGTAATTATCCGCATGTGATAAGCATCTTAATAGCACGGGCGTAAATCACAGCTAGGTCAGGGATCAGAATCCGACACTAAAATAATTAAAAACATTTTATCCTGAATTATTATCACCTTCTCTTCAGATAATGCAAACAATAAAACAAAACCCAATTGATGAATTTATACTTATATAAAAATTTTAATTTCTCTTGGGGGACTTTCACAGCAATTTTTTGCAAAATCATATAAAAATGACTACTATTTTAAGTTTTTTTTTCACATTTTTTTTAAGTGATTTATTTTGAAACTTGTTCAATAAATTGTTAACGACATTTATTTAAAATTCTAAGATAGGACTTTACTTGCTCAATTTATTCTTTTATTATTTTAATATTTGAAAAATTTCCAAACTTCTTAAAAAGAGAAAGAAAACATAAGTTGGGAAAAATGGAAAGCTTAGACAATTCAACGTTAAAATTTTAACTTAAAAAGGGTAAAAATACTAGTGATGAATGATGATGAAATGGAAATTTAAAAATGAAATTTTAACTACTTCTGTTTACTTAATATACATATATTGATGGTTAAAAGATACTATTACTTTTTTAAATAAAATTGAAATAATATTTTTAAAGAGATTCTTATTAGTCTGTGCTCTCACCAAGAAACGTTACTTATACAATAAGTAGGTATTGTTAAGAGGAAATAATTGATCTTGTCCTTTGCTTGATAAAATTAAACAAACACCTATATTTAAATGAATATATATATATATAATTTAATTTGCTAGAGACTATAGCTTCGTAGGTTTGGACTTCATCTTCAGATATTTTATTAAAAATACTTGATCTGTTCTTTCTCCTGGGGTCAAATACCTGATTGAATGAAGATTCATTTGTAAGTTTATAAATTAGTTCATTCACTTTCAAAAGAAAACTCGAAATAATACACCTTCTATACCTATATCTTTCTTGATCTCTAATGAAAAGAAAGAGGGGAGAGAGAAATAGTTTACACTTTTCCTCCACTTTCTCTTTTATATTTTTGGTACCCTTATTGATATTAAAAATCATCAAAACTGCTACTCTAAGATAGAACATATTTTCTATTTTATAATTAGATGCCATGAGAGCCCTTTTCGGAAATTCTCTCTATGGAAATCCACCCAAGTCTTATATTACTTATTTTTGAATTTTCTAATCTAATATGTTTATATTAATAAATAACTTCACTATTCTTCTTATAAATCTTACATTATTAAAAAAGACGGAAAAATATTCTCAATTTTTGAAAAATTTATTAATATTAAAACATGTTTCGGGCTTATTCGAACTCATTTTCAGTTAACACAACATATGTTAATAAATATCTGAATGATTTTGATTAATTTTTTTTTTGTTATTTCCTGCCCATCAAAAAATATTAGCGTACGTGTTTGTACCAAGGTCCTGATTTTTAAAGTATATAGGGTCTTAGAATTCTGGTTGAATCGGATTTCTATTTCTGGTAACAGAATATTATAATTAACGAAGGATATCATTTCCTTTATATTGTTTAAAACAAGCGCGAGACAATTCAAAGTCAGAGCAGTCAGATATGTATTGATATGTATAACCTTCACTTTGTATAATTGTCTTTGTATACACTTAGATATAGATGTAGAAAAATGACATCTCAAATAAATGAGTTTGTGTTGTTCTCATATTTTACAATGAATCGTCTCAGAAAAGAAATGCGCTTGTTTGGATTGTCTGTTCGTCGAATATATCCTTTTGAAATGGGATTAAAACAATACATCTAGTTGTTTGACATTCAATTCAAATTCTATGAATGAATAAAATGTAAAATCTCAAATGTATTCATATTTATGATTTTATTTAATCGATATCACAAAACGGAGATAATGTATATTATAAATGAATTCAATATCAGGGATGCATGCTTTTTGAATTTTTTAATTCTTTGTTATATTTCTATATGTTATTACTTTACCATACAGGGTATGGTCAAGTATCGTAATCGTGCATGAAAAAAGTTTTTTTTTTTTTTGTTTTTTTTGTTCTTTTTTTCGAAATATTTCAAAAACGGATCAAACTATTTTGATAAAAAAAATTGGGCGAAACCATAGCATTTCGGTCTACAAAAAAGCTCTAATAAATGAACATGGAAAAAATTATATTTTTCGAGATAATAACTGTTTTGTCAAAATGTCTGTTATTCTGTTAGTCTGTGCGTTAACAAATTTTGTGGACGAGCTAGCTCAAAAACTAGTGTGAAAATCATAACCAAATTTCACAGGTAGTTTTGGTGCATTGAGATTTAGAGCTGATTAGATTTTGGTGCATATCGACCCAAAATTAAGGGGGGAGGGTTGGTTAAAATTTAAAATTATAATATTTTCAAACTAAAAAACAAGAAAAATTAGATATAGTATAAAATGAACCTATAATAACAAAAGTATTGTTTTTCTGGCGCCAAAATTAGTGGGAAAGGGGGGGTTCAATAAATGAAAATCTAGGTATCAAATTCAACTAGAAGTGTATGGTAAAGTCAAGTGGATGGCCACATCAGAACGTGTCAATTTATATATAAATATATATGTATAAAAATATAATATTTTCACTTATAACTCTATTATATTATCTTATTACTGCATCCATTATCTAATAAATTTTTGTAAATTACTCGTTACGCTCAAATAAATTTATTAAAATAATTTGCTTATTTGTGCTTAAAAATATCTATAACGTAGGGTAAATTACTTTCAAGTATGATGATATGTTCCCCAACCGAGAGTATCTGTTTGAGTATACTTATTATTAATCAAGACTAGAAGATCGAAGATATGAAATTTGTTCAAGTGTCAAAATGTTATTTTCAAAGAAATCAATCGAATCGTTATACTTATGGAGCTCTTGAATGGTGGTAGCTCATAAGCTGATACATAAGTTTGTATTAATTATATTTAACGACAAATTTCAACATTGTAGCTCAAACCGTACTGTGACAAAAAAATGCTATATTATCAAAATTTACAGTGGGTGCGTCGAGTCTTGGAAAAAAGTTTTACTTATTCCTCTAACTTAGAATTAGAAATACTTTAATATAAGTCAGGAAATACTTTTTTAATCAAAAAATTAATCTGAATCCAATTAAAATTATTGCATTTGCTGAAGAAGTACACACTCTATATATATTTAAACATGATATTGGCAAATACATTTTTAAGAAAATATTCTAATTTAAAAAGAGATGGATGGATATTGGATAAGTTTATTTCTTTTTTTTCTGTTAAAAAAAATATAGATATATATTTAAATCGGCCCTTAAGCCTCTCTTGAGGCTATTTTCGAACAAGTTTTCAAATTAGCTTAGGGTGAAATCCAAACCTCTCTCTCCCTCCCTTAACATTCAACTGTAAGGTTAAATTAGTATTCATTTATTAGAATAATTCAAATATATCAATTTAAATAAGTATAATAGATTATAACTAATTTTCAAAGAATGTGATATTTTAAAAAAATTATACTCCTATAAAATATAGGGTGTAGATATTAAGGGTAATTTACCTTTGATTAGTTGAAGGTGGTCGTCGAAGTTGCCCCGAGTCTTTCTCAAAAGCAAATGAAGCGAGAAATTGGAATTAAAAGAAACCCGTTTTGTGATAAGATATCCACCAGGCAAATATTCGCAGAAATATTCCGAATTGGAATCCTTTAATAAATACTCAAATGTATTGTTTAAGCAATTCACATTATTTTATTATATCAAATAAACATTCTCAATCCAATCACTTAGAGAAAAGTAAAAAAAAATATATTTTTATATAAATAACAAAAAATGTAGGTCTTTTATAAGTAATTTTACATAGTAGGCATAAGAATTTTAGAAAGAGTTAGGTGGGACATGGCACAAAAAAGGTTGATAAACACTGTTCTAGACACAAACATAAATATGTAGATAGAAAAGAAATCATGGTTATAATGATTTTTCCCCACGTTTTAGAAATGTTTAAACATAGCAATGATCAAAAAACAATTCAATACATAGCAATAAATATTTGTTAAAGATCAAAGTTTCGAAGATTTGGCCTTCATCATTAGTCTTTTTAATTAGAAATATTTTATCTGTTATTTCTTATGGCTTAATTTTCCGATTGGATATAGAAAATTCGGTTTGTTTTTATAGCAAGCTAGCTACATAAATGATCTTAGCTGGCTGGCAGCTGTCGTCTTTAATCAAACTGAAAAATGCAATTTTTCGTCTAATATGGTTGTCTAAATACAGGCGTTCCCATTAAGTGCTGCCATCTACTAATTCTATAACGGACAAATTGGTAAATAATTAGAAACATATTTAATCAATGAGAATAATTTTTATTATGTTAATTCTCCAGATATCTTACAGATTTCATTAAAAAAAATCTGCTCTTAAATATAAGATACTCTCGAATGGAAGAATAATGAAGACAAAACCTCCGAAAATGATTAAATAAAAAATTAATAGAAAATGTGAATTTTTTAAAGTCTTTAATTATGATGAGTTGGAAAACAGCGAAGGATTTGGGCCAGAAAGCTGAAAACCACTGGATTTTAAACTTTTCAGTTCAATCTTTTCAATTAAAGTGACCAACTTACTATTACAACAGGTTAGTTTTTCGTAGACAGCCTAGTGACATTGTGTTTTTTTTACGAGGTGAAAGATTAATTCCCATAATCAACCCCTTTTCGTCGTCTCTTCGACAAACAGGGTATATTGTGAGCCAATTCTAGCCCCGGTCCACAGGGGGAGTCTCGGGTAATCCCTACCCAAAACTTAAAAATGCAACGTAGAATGGCTGTTTCTCTAGTATTAGTTGAAATGAAATAAATTTAAAAAAAATAAATAAATAAAGTATCTAATCGAAGAAAATGATTAAAAAGTTCGCAGATAGAATGACTCTCTTCCTTTATAGCAGCTAAAACAAGGATTCCAAATACAAGTTCAGACCTGTTTTAGACGATTAGAAGTTAATTTCTTAATTTCTATTATTCTAGCAACGACCTTTTGATTATTGCACTTGGACTCAATGGATACTCGTTATTATACACTCAACAACAAAAAAACCCGGACACTTTATTATTTTTTAGATATTATTAATTTTTAGATAAAATGAATAAATAGAATATTAAAAAAAATGTTTCCATATTTTGACTAAATAGGTAATTAAAAAAATCATTTCTAAAGCTAAAATGGCATTTTAATTATTTCTGGATTAATAAATATGATTTTAAAAAACAGAAAATTGTAACAGCTATCTATTAAAATAAAAAAAATGATTAATTAAAAAAATGTCTCTTTATGTCTCATATAAGAGCTTACTTTTATACGATGAATGTATGAATTGTTTCGAAGACAAAGAATAAATGATCGATTTTCATTAAATTCATCATTTTTTTATTTTCAATTTAATATTAAGTTACCATGAATTAATCGAAATTGTTAACATTTTAAATTATGTCTAATTATTATTCAATATATTTTGGTTCGGTTATTTTATGAGAAAATTTATTTTAATTCATTTTTCGAAAAAAGAAAAAGCATTATCAAGTGTCCGTTTTTTTTTTTTTGCTGTTGATTGTATATAGAGAGAACATTCGATTAATTAAAGAACTTGGAAATGTTTAGAAATAATTACACTTATTGGTTAAAAATACTTGGTAGGTTTCACATTAATGTGAAACCTACCAAGTATTTTTATCCAATAATTTTAAAAAATGTTTCACCAAGTACCAACACCAAATTCCTTAAAAACTAATAATTACACTGGCTATATTTCTATAAGAGTTCAAATTGCTAATAGAAATAAGCTTTAACTTTCTAAGAAAATCACAAGAGGTTGTCATCTACTAGATCCGAGACAGAATGTATTATTTTTGTATATTATTATGTATGAAGATGCCCCCCCCCCCCCCCCCTCGGAAATCGAGCCCGAGTTCTTGAATCTACCTGATTTCACTAAAATTCAGAGTAAAACCTGACTCCTAGGGGTTGCGCCTTCTTGGTATAAATATAACTCTTTCTCGCTTTAATATAATTTACAAAAGGCAGCTGGACGGAACACTATTAAGATCAGTAACGCAAGACATTAAAACCGACCAGACGGGATTCAACAGAAGAAAAGACTAATTTGCTTTTAATTAATAAAGTAAAGAGTGTGTAGTTTCACAGTGAATGAAATAAAACTCAAAGAGGTTTATACAAACTCAATATATTTCGGATTATTGGTCCATCATCAGGAGTTTACAGGTTAAAACTGTTCTTAACTTTTCTTAACTGTTTTAACCTGTAACCCGATGGTGAATTAACAATCCAAAACATATTGAGTTTGTATAAACCCTTTTGTTTTTTATTTCATTCACCGTGAAACCATAATTTCTTTAAACAATTTTAATCTGTAAACTCCCACGAGCACTAATAACTGGAACATATTGAGTTTGTATAAACCTTCTGAAGTTGGTCATCACGTAACCACCTTTAAAAGTTCATTTTAATTGTAAACTCCTGATATGCATCAATATCTCGAAATATATTAATAGAAAGCTCATATAAACTTCTTTGAGTTTTATTTCATTCACTGTGAAACTGCAGCTCCCTTTTAAAACCATTTTTAATTCGTAAACTCCTGATGATGACCAATCCGAATATATTGAGCTTGTATAAACTTTTGAAAGTGACAATCAGAAACTACACTTCTTGAAACCATTTTTACCTGTAAACCTCGATGATGGACTAATAATCCGAAAATATATTGAGTTTGTATAAACTTCTTGAGTTTTATTTTATCTACTGTGAAACTACACACACCTTTTAATGGTTGTACTTAATATCGTTTCACCTAAAACCTACACCTAATTTAATTAAAATTTTGCTTTTTAATTTGATAAAACTATTGCCTCTATAGTAGAATGTTAAAAACTTTCTTCATTTCAAAAAAAATTACATTTTAGTCTTCTTTCAAACTTTATTTCTATTCCAATTCTCTTAATATACAAGTAAAACTTGATTGGTTTAAAATAAAACATAGCAACATTGATTACCGTATAATGATAAAACTTAGTAATTAGATCGTTTAAATGATTTTGCACGAAATCAAATGGCCAATACATTTAACGAAAGGAAATGAATCGAAAACTTATCCAATTTTAGATTTTAGTGCAATTAATGTTGGTGTTGTTTTTTTTTTATTTTTTTTTTTTTTTTATTTGCTGTGCGGTATTATATTTTATATATTTTAAATATGTGGGAACTGTAATTGACTAGCTAATTAACATTCTAAGATGAAAGCCTATAAATGGGTTAATAATTTATGATGACTTAGCGGTGGCTTTCGCATATTCCGCCAACTTTTTGTTTTACTCGAAGATGTGTATTTGCTTATTAAAATTTGGCGGTTGAACTAAGCCCCAGGTGGTTACTGACTAAAGATTATATAATGAGTCTATCCAAGTGGTATGAACAAAATAGAACTTCCTAGATGAACAAAAATTTAATAATTATTATTCTAATAAAAGTATTGAAATTTGTATGTTCTTAGATTATTATAAAATTTCAAACGTTTTGTATTTTTTAATTATTTTAAGATTATAGACTTTAAATACATAAATCTAATTTTGTTTTTATATTATTTGGTAGGCTCAAACGAAAGCTGCCTGCCGGGTGGGACGAAATATTGGATATATTCATTTTTTTCTTATCCTGTTTAGAAATGTCTGAAACATGAAGAAAAATCATTTTAAAACATGATTTTTTAATGTCTACCTGTTTTTGTCTGTGTCCGTTTGAATTCCCATTACCACTCACGAAAACTCAAATAACTCAATAAAAAAAGATTCTAGAGAGCTTGTTTTAGTGCCAAAATGTTTCCTTATTTTATTTTTTACGAATAAGTAATTCGATGTTTGACCTTCTAAAATTTCAAATTTTCATATATGGAGTTAGTGAACGGTGTAACTATTGAAGGAAAATATGACACACATGTTAATGAATTGCCCCTCTGTTCCTAGTTTAAATTTTCTACCTCAAATGTTCGAAAGCGTTCTGGGGGTTAAAAAAGATTTAATTTTTTTCCCCGAGTTTTTAACATGAGTTTTAAATAATTTTATTATTTATTTAATATTGAATTCAAAATTCCTTGAATATACATACATATAATAATAAATATCATCAGTCTTACCCAAAGGTATTGATTGATACAATCTAATTTTGATTGGATAATTTCAAAAGCTAAATTCACAAATAAAATAATTAATATTCCATGCTTAGAAATTTCGAAAATTCCAAAACTCAGTTTTTTTCTTTAAAGGAAAAAATATTTTTGATAAATTTTGCTACATTTTCGCATCTTTTTGGTAAATAAGATGAAGACCATTCTCTGCCTAAATTCACGACATTTACTTGAATATTCTCATCTACATGAAAGTTTTATTTTAATAGTTTTTTTTTTTTTTTTTTTTTTATATGGGGTTTTTTTATCAATTTTTTCCCTTACCAAAATAAGGAGTGAGAAAAATATGTAATAAATTAAAAATAATGGACATTCGATGGTGAGGCTTTCGGGCCTCGAGGTCGAAGTTTTTTTTTTTTGTAATTGTAAAACATTTGTTGTATTTTTGTATTGGATAATAAAGGTCATTATTTATTTATTTATTTTAATAGTTTTTTCTACATCTAGAGAGGGCAACGTATTAAAATAAATTTGACTATATATTTTCTTGGCATTCTAAACTTTCCTTTAGACGTGTACCACAACTTGATCAATTCACGGCAATAACTAAATCGAATTATCTACATTTTGTGGCAATTTTTCACCCGAGCAATTAATTAGTGATTCATTTAGTTCATTTAAATTACTACCGACAAATAATTGCTTGTTTATGTTGACCTAAAGGCAATAATAATTGCTGTACTGTTCATTCTCTTGGAATACTTTGAAAATATCAAATTATATTCATTTTTTAAATAACTATAAAGGTATAAGTAATTGTTTTTTAATCATATAATTAATTAGTTTTGTTTTGTGTTTTCTTTAGTCAAATATAAATTAGTATATTTTAAAAGCTCGTCACAATTATTACACATTGAGTAATGTTAAATGCATTCAGCTTGCCCTCTAAGATTAATGTTTACCACAAAATATTCATACGCCCAAGGCGGATGGATAAATAGTGCGATCCACTTTCTTTCTCCTAGAGCTTAAACCTCACCATTAATTTCAAATTTGACATTTTCCTTTATGATTTCTTCAAAATATAAAAAAAATAATGATACAAAATTAAAATAAATATAAAATAATAATTACATAAAAATTTAAATCTTTTTGGTTTGAACACTTGTTTGTTTTATTGTTCTGTTATTCGTAATATTAAGATATGCCATTAAGATTAAAACTTTTCTTTTCAATTTGTACTTTTTTACTTTATTATTTAAGACTTTAGACATCTATCTTGATAATAAATTATTTGAATGTGGTAATCCATCCGAGTTATGAAATTTAATTAAATTATGACAATCTCATATTTAATTAATCTCCCTCGTCGAAGGAAGGTAGAACATTCGACAGATTTCAATTGAACACAGACAAACTAAAAACAAGCAACAGAAATGACATTTTAATTACCTCCGAATGAAATTGACTTTGATAGACAGCTAATCACAAGACCTGATCTAATTGTTGCTGTAAATAAACTCAAGTCAATAGCAGTTCGCGACAGGATTGTTCATCCGAGACAATTAGCGAGTGGAAACAAAACAATCGATCTGAGGCAATCATACTACTTGATTCATTATGCAGAATGGTCCTTTTGCCATTAAGCCAACTTAATTGAATTCATTTAGCAAAGACTATAAATTGAAATTTTGTGTCATGTGTTAGGCACAATTCTCTAGACTTATATCGAAAATTATATATTTTTTTAATCTATAAATAATCTTAAATATTATTAATTTCAATTATTTCTTATTAGGCGCGGGAGGCAGGAAAAATCTGCCTATCAGCTAGCCCTAGTATTAAATTCACTGAAAGATTTTTTTTCTCATTGTGATTAAAAATGTCTGAAACATGAAATAAAACAAATTTCAACAATGAAAGTGGTAGCAAAGTGGCAGCTTTTCTGTTGGAAAAGAGCCCTTATCTTCACCGACGAGTGTTTTTCAGGAAGGGAAAAAATGTGTAATATAATGTAAATAGACATATGATATATATATATATATATATATATATATATATATAAATTCAAAAATTTATTACTCAGTTAATTTTTGGAATTATTGGGCGAGACAAAAAGTATTTTGTTCAGTTGATTCTCTAGAAACAGGAGATGCCATTAGTTCGATTTTGACCAGAATGAAAATAAGGACCCTTTTCCCTTGGATCATCACATATATTAAATAAAAATCCTTTAAAATAGTCCTATTTCACAAATATGTTTATTTATGTTATGTAGGTAATGCTAAAAAATCTATGTCATTTAAAAATGCTCAAAAACATGTTCTTTTATATATGGTATGTTGTTCTTTAATGTTCTATAATACGAAAAAACTACATATCTGTCTAAATAGCTACTTTCATGACCAGATTTGTGATAAAAAATATATGCTTACTTTAAATATAGCTCTTCTTTCGATTTTGAGATACTTAATGCTCATATCAAAATTAGATTATTATTTTAATAAATTATATATTCAGAAATCGAAATATTATTCTTATATTCGTAAAATGTTATATTTAATTCAAATAACACTTGTTTCATTGTGTTATCAGGGCAGACAAACAAATATCGAACTAAGTTTACTGAAAAGAAGAATTTCAAATTTGTAAATGCTTTTTAATTTGCACTCTCTTCTTTCGGATGGCTAATCACTTAGCTAACTACCATTCTGAGAAAAAACATTTTAGCAGTAATTTTTTTCAAACACTTTGCTCTTTAGTATTTCATTTACTTAGCCTATATTTTTTAAGGAGTCAAAAGAAAGTTTTTCTCTCACACTTCTTAGAATATTGGAATTTTCATTTGATTGAAGTTGAATCTTGAGATCAGAAAATATTTACTTATATATACTGAATTACGCTTCCAGGCTGCAAGTCATGTTGGTCTGCTGAGCGGCGTTCCGGAGGCGTCCTGCCATGTTGCTCCTCGCCTCCTTCTTGGCGCTTCTGGCGTCGCTTCCGGCCGGCTTGGCTGACTTCCGATCCATCTCCTATGAAGGTAGGTCCTTGAAATTTTTTATTTATCAATGTCAGCATCATTCATAAACATGATTAGCATGTTGGGAATTTTAGCCGTTTACGCATATTTGGAGACATCCTGTTTTATTATTATTTATTTTATTTTTCAGGATATCGTTGCGATTCTAGTCTGTGCTAGGAATAAATATAATACTCTTTGATCTAAATTAATGGCGTTTGCATACTGATGTCTTATCAAGTATTCTCTTGCCAAATTTCTTCTTCCTTTCTTGGTACGTGCGCACACTACCAAATCATTTGCTTTAATAGAATTATAATATCCCTTTGACATATCCAATTGCTAAACATCGTTTTTTATTCGCTTTTATTCAATTTTGACAATTAGATACAGACAGAGGATCGGATTCTTTGATCTTAAACTTTGCCGGTGATTATCACCCGATTTCCACGTTAATCCTCTTCTCTTATTTGTCAGGAAAGGCTTTACGTTTCTAAAACCTCTTCGATCGGCACAATTAGTGTTTTAAGCCATTGTGGTTAAATATATTATTTTGTAATTATAGGGAGATAATCTTTTACTTTAATGATACCTCGTTCTATAAAAAAGATCAGGTATGACTTAAGTACATCGGGGGAATTTACAATACCCCTGCCACATCTCAAATATTATATAATAATGGGTGAAGTAAAAAGTTCTGAGCCTTTTTCGTTAGATGGCTTTAATGAGCCATATCTCACGATGTATACGGCGGATATGGTCATTCTTTTTTTCGATTTAAAGGTGACATAACGCTTTAAAAAAAGTTATTTGAGAGTTTTTGTGTTTGGTGAAGCCAGTTGTGTGTTAGAGCTTTCCAAAATGAGATAAAAAAAAAGAAAATTCGATATATTCTTCAGTACCACTACGACCGAGGGGAAAAAGCGGAGCAGGCGGCCAAAAAAATTTGTGCTGTTTATGGACACAATACAGTATCGAATGCAACAGGAAAGTGGTGGTTCCAACGATTCCGTTCTGGTAATATGGACGTCGAAGATGAGACACTCTCTGGTAGGCCAATCGATAAAATCATTGAAATTGATGAGTCGGACCAGCATTCGAGCACTTATTCCATTGCCCAAGAATTGAAGATTAGCCAGAAAACCATTTGGAACCATTTGCTAAGGCTGGTCTCAAGAAGAATCTCGATGTATGGATGCCATACAAATTGACACAAAAGAAACTTTTGGACCGAATTGATGCCTGCGATTTTTTGCTAAATCGATGGCGATGGCGATGGGGATGGTGACTGCCGATGAAAAATGGGTCACATACGAGAACAACAGGCAAAAAAGATCGTGGTCCAAGCTCGGTGAGCCGGCCCAAACGATCGCCAAGCCCGGATTAACGGCCAAGATGGTTTTACTGTGTGTTTGGTGGGATTGGAAGGAAATCACCCACTAAGAGGTGCACCCATCGGGCCATTCACTCAATTCGGACGTATATTGCAACAACTGACCTGATTGAAGCAGGCGATCGACGAGAAAAGGCCAGAATTGGCCAATAGGAAGGGTATTGTCTTCCATCAAGTGGATGCCAGGCCGCACACATAGTTAACGACGCGCCAGAAGCTCCGAGAGCTTGAATGGGAGGTTACATTGCACCCACCGTATATCCCAGACCTGGCACCAAGCGATTATTACCTATTCAAGCATTTGCAAAATTTCCTTGATGGTACAAAACTGGCCTCAAGAGAGGCTTGTGAAAATGAGCTGGTCAAGTTTTTCATCAATAGAGACGAGGACTTCTTCAATCCCGGAATTACGAGATTGCCTTCAAAACGTACAAAAGTTATCGAACAAAACGGCGCATATTTGATCTAAATCGGAAAATCCTAACTTGGTTAATTTTATTGTCGAAATAAAGAGAAAAATTATTATAAGTATAGATTCTTCAAGATCTTGCAGCATGAATAAAAGGATATAAGAAAGAAATTTCCGAGATGGGGTCGGAGTTGAAGTTACTTGTGGATGCGGGCCTTGTAAGACTTAAGGCTATATGTTCCTCGCTGGAAAGACGGATGAGGTTAGAAAGTCTCAGCCTCTAGAAGTTTTAAGGATAAACGAAAGCATTTATTAGGTTAATAACTAATATTATCTCGAAGAGTTTTGAATGCTTGAAAATCGCATGTTTCGATCAAATGAGAATTTATTCTTATACCAATGGTTGGTTTGATAATATGATTAGAATTGATTGGAGCCAACTTATTCTTCAAGCCAAAATAACTATCCAATTTCGTGATTTGGGCTCGAATTATGTACACAGATATCTGGTGCATTAAACGGAGGCGGACAATCTAGTCCTGATTATTAAATTCTAAACCTAAAATTATTCTATTAAATTATTTTTCATTAATATAAAATACTCTATAAAATATTATGTATTGTACTTATGAAATATATCTCTTATATTTTTTATACGTCTTGAAGAGTTGTGAATGTAATTTTCGGGGATGCTTGTCACAAAAGATAAAATGCATAGCATTTTTTTGTACACAAATCTCATCACTCTTTTTTTTTGGTTGTCGTTTTATTAGGAAAATAAATAAATATCGTTCATTCAATTTTTCCTCAACAATTTCACACCCGCTCTTTGGGTTGAATGGCTCTTTTTCAGCCGTGCAACAAAAGGCCCGTTGTTCGATTCCGGACTCTCACTTGATAAATGATCACTTCTTGTTGCGGTTTCAAGCAATTAATAAGCCGATTACGATGTCATTTAGAATAGTCGCCTTTCAAGAAAAATTTATCAAACATTAATTCGTGTCGAAATTAAATTTATAAACCAACGGAGGAAAAGTAATATATTTATTCGTGAGTGTATTTCCAATGGAAATGCATCAAGCGGTTTTCAATGTGTTGATTAGTTTTTGGTTTATTAGGCATCGTTTGAGATTCGATCTTGACATTAATAGTATGGACAATGTAATTTGGTCCACATTGGCTATGTAAATGGCCGAATCTGCATAAACACAGGGCGTTCCGGCCTCTCCTTTTAATTGACTCACTTATCGCTCGATCAGTTATTCTAAATTAAATTGTCCGATTTGTTGTTTTGTTACATTCAACTAATAACAAGATGAGAAGCCTTGTTAATAAATTTCAAAAATATTTATTCATAAAAATAAATTCGTCTCTTTCCATAAATATAATGAAATAAACTAGTGTGCTCGCTATATATATTTCACTTATACTTCTTTAATTGAGTAAAAACTTCAACCTAAGAATTTTATAGGCTAGCTGTGTGCATTTAAATTTCACGGTAGCTAGAAAACAACCACTTTCTACTTGTTAATGTAAGATAATTTAATAGAAAATGTTACTTTGAGTATAATGAAATTATATTTAAGATTCCATTAGTGCCATGAAAAATATATTTAAATTTTAACATGATTGAGTAAACCGTTTGGAAAAATAATATTTTCAATTTAAGTACCTCCTGTTGAGCGGGTGGCATCTAATATTTTCCTGACAACCAATAAAAAATGTATTCCAATTTCGTTGAATACTATTACCTGCCACTCATAAGGCCCTGTCTTAATTTACTAAAATTGAAAAGTTATTTATGTCACGAAAATAGTAAGGCTGATAAAAGTTAAATATTTTTTCATGACTCAATCATCTATATTTTTTCAAACCCTAAGGTCACAATTTCTACCATGATCATATCTATTATTATAAATAATTCAAAAATTTTCAGGACCACAATGAAACATATTGAGCTTTGCCAATTCATAGAATCTGTTTTATCAATCTTAAGTGTCTCAAATTGGTCAAAGTATTTAAGTTGATGATCTTGAATGTGGAAACAGTGGCATGAATAGCAGGGTGAGGAAATCATCTCTATAATAATATTAATAATATATTTTTGAAGTTCTCGTTTATCCCAATTTTATTAGATTTTCTATTAGATAAAACTTAGTTTTTTTTATTTATTATTATTATTTTTTTTTATTGAAATATGTTTTACTATATTATAGTTAAGTATGTATAGATTCAAATTTCTAAATAATAAATAAATTCCTTTTGCCATAAAAAGTATTATTTGATACAGTACTTTCAATGTTAAAATCTAGTCATGCGTTTATGTTATATTATTATTATATTTATAATAATGGTTCGTTGGGGTAGAAACAATCGTACCACTCAAATAGAGGGGGAGAGGGGGATTCCGTCTTTTTCTCTCTAAATATAAAATAAGTTTAAAATTACATAATTTAATAATGTAGTGTATAATAGTTATTAAGTAATTGATCCAAAAAAAATTTTAATTTTTTTAATTTTTTTTTTTTTGGAGAGGGACGAAAAAACGTCTATATCAGTCAGCTTCCCTTTAATGTTTTTGTAGAATTTACTTCTTTTTTAATTTTATTCAATGGAGAAGCATATCGGTTGCCTAACTAGCAGGTGCTCCCAATTTCGACTTATAAATAGAATTTTCACTAAATTCCAAACAAAAAAGTTCTTACAAATCATCTTCCATTTACCCCTATAGACGATTTCAAAAAACTTCTAATAATTATATATTCAATTAATATTTCTTTCTGGAAAGAAGGGGCAAAATATAAATACACATCGAAGAGAATGTCTGGGAAATTTTTATTTTTGCGGCCAGAAATTAGACAACATTGAGTCTTGTTTGCATTAAGATTCTTAAATTTTCATATAAAGGCACGATTTAAATTTTGTTAAAAAAAAAAAAAATGTTTATTATATATAATATGGAAAAAATGTATAAATCCTGATTTTTTGTTGATTATATTTTAATGAGACCATACATGTTATCTAAAATAAATTGAAGTAGATTGTATCTGTAAACAGGGTAAAAACGAAGCAAGCGAATAGCAGAGATGATAATCAACACTTGCTAACTGGTGAAAAAATTCAATTATTTTTCCATCTATTTTAACAGAAAATCCAGCCAATTTCATTTGTTTATGTAGGTTACAACAAGATAGCCTATTACAAGTTGAGCAACCAGATTTAATAAAATAGATTGTTTTTTTTCTCAGCCTTTTATAAACAAGATCATTTTTTCCTACAATTTTTAAGTCAAAGTTCATTAACTTAAAACATCTTGACAATGGAATTCTATAATATAAGAATCAACATTCTATTTAAAATTGGATTTATATTTATTTTTAGAATTCTCTTAGAACAATTTGACCAATCATGAGTACTTTTGTTAGAAGGGAGACAAGCCCCGTGGTCCACTCTATTCTAAGGATGACGTGAAATCACATGAAACTGCTTACTTTATACCTGGAGGAGTGATCTTCGCTCGGTAATGTGTTTGTTTTTTATTTAATCAACCACTTGTTTTATTTTGATTTAAGCACCTGTTAATAATTAGTTTCGTTAAAAAATCTATCAAAATATTTTTTTTCCAAAAGTGAGACCAGGTTTTAAGTAGATTCTCGTAGGTGTTGAGCAATTGTTATCAAAAATAATCGAATGATGAAAAATGGAATGTAGGTTGGATATTTTTTAAGTCAGGGGTGTCGAACCTTTTGGCTTACACGGGCCACCTTTGAAAATAAAAAATTGTTTCAGACCACGGATAAAATATTATAATTCTATTGATATTTGTTATTCAAAGAAGATAGTTAATAATGTAGAAATAAGAACTTTATTATTTTTTAGCTCATAGTGAGTTTCTAATTTTAATTTTCGTAAATTTTAGACTTGAAAATAGCTTCTCGTATATGTAAATACATACCTACATTCTTACAAAAAGTGACATTATGTATTAGTATTTGTTTATATTTTTTCCTGTCTAGATAATTAATATAAAATTTTAATAAAGAGACAATATTCAATTTTTCTTTCAGATCGGTATCTAATTGTTGTTCTAGATATATATTTATATATTATTTTTATTGGTTTTTCGACAATTTTTTTTTTTTAGATATTGCAAATAAAATATATTTTTTCAATTCTCTAGGGCCGTGTGATCCCAAATATACTAAAAATTCTATAATTTGGATATTTCAATTTTTTTGTCAAAATCAGAAATTTTAAAAGCCTATTATATAGCCTTGCCAATTTTTATTTTTCCGACGAAATTTTTTTTTTAGTTTTTTCAAATAAAATATATTTTTTCAATTATCAAGAAGAAGAATTCTTAAATATTCGAAATTTCATTATTTTTTTTTTCTTATATAGGTACAATGGTACATAGTTGAACTTATAATTTTGCTTTTAGTGAATTTTATTCTTGAAAAAATCTTCACGTATTGTATAAATATAAATTCATATTTCTAAAAATTGAATAAATATATCTGTACATATAAATCTCAATGTTTTAAAGAAATTTATGATTTTATGTTGGACCACACTGATTGCAGTGCTGGGCCGTATGCGGCCCTCGGGCCACTGGTTGGACAGCCCTGCTTTAAGTATTCGATGAAAATCGAAAGCTATTTTAGATTTTAAGAAATATTTTTCCTTGCTAAGAAACGTTAAATAGGAAATGTTGATTTTGTTGCTACCTGTTCTTTTCAAAACGACCTTGCTTTCTCTCGAATGAAGAAGGGCTCAATATATAGACATACCCTTGACTCGTTCGATAGGCATCGGAAAAAGCGCTAAAACAATTAGCACCTATTTCACTCACAAGCTCTATTACTATTATATATTTATCTTTTTTGTTGTTAAATTCCTTTAAATTAAAAATAAATATCCCCTGCATTAACATTAGAATGTCATAAGGTTTTAGATTTCCTAAGAGAAAATTAAACTTGTCATGAGGTTAGCTCTTAAGATATAAATTTGCATGTTATTATCTTCAGTTTTGATTCTAATTTAATCTATACTAATTTAAATAATGGATAGGTATACAATTTCTGAATAATTGTATTTTTTTCTAAATTTAAAAAGATTTATGTATTATACTGTTATTCCTCTATTTGTAAGGGGGGTTACTTTTTATGAGGTTGGGGGTAGTGTCATGAAGCTAAGGGGGATGGGAACCCCTGTTATAAGAAAATGAAAGTCATGAGGGAAAATAAAAACTTATATTGGGGGTGAATGAGGAATATAATCCTCAATGAATAATAAGTATGTTTTCAAATCCAAGAGTAAAAGAGAGCTTTTCAAAAAATACAATGACGAGTAATATTTATCCCACCCAAAACATTCTGTGAAAATACAGGCCAAGTTCGAAAAAATACTGAACTTACAGATCAAAATATTTTAAAATGTATAACTGTAGCTGCACCTAAATAATCATCTAACAGTAGTATTGAAATAAATAAATAAAGGTTTAATTCGATAACAAATTTAAATTAAAAATTTTTATAGACTTTATCTGAGAACAACGCTTCAACATATTATGACAGTATTGGTGTCGATTAAAAAATTATTTAATTTGTAATATTGTAATAATTAAGTACATTGTTGGATTGTTTAAAGCAGCGTTTTTCAACTTTTCTCATGACACGTCCCCCTTAGTATGAAAATTTTTTTGGAGACGCCTACCCACCGCTGTTTCTAACCTGTATTTTATTATGTTACAAATATCAAATACGTACAACATTTTTATTAATTTTTATAATTAGGTATTGGGTAAATACACAATTAAAAGTACCTATAACAGACATATTTTTACATCGATTACATCGCCAAACGCCTCCATGGAAAAGCGATACGACAATAGTAGATTAATAATAATTTGTGTTAGCCCACAAATGTCCTTTAATTAACATTTTCTTAATAAAAATATATTTTTAAACTTTATATTTTTTTTTTACTGAGACTTCACGACCCCCTTATAGAGGCTTCGCGGCCACCTAGGGGGCCGCGAAGCACACGTTGAAAAACACTGGTTTAAAGTATATAATAATAATTATTCCTCTAGCTTGCATTTTCTTGACATTAGATAAAAATTTCAACTTAGCTTTCGTTCCACTGTTTAAACTGTAAAATAACAAACACTAAGAATACTTACTTTTTGCTAGTTATTTTTTTTGCATGTGAAACTTAAAATAAGGGAGAATTTAATTACCCATACAAAATTTATTACCACAAATGATAATCGTAAATTACGAATTAACATAAATTGAAAAAAAAAGTTTAGTAGGTAACAAAAAGGGCATGTACTTCCAGATAAATCAGTGAACCGACAGATATGATATAAACACCTAAAAGAGGAAAAAATGGTCACAATTTGACACCTATTTTGACTTTAACTTTTTGTTGATTTAGAGCCAAGTTTAACAGAAGGTTAACAATCCGGACCTAAATGAAGGATTAAGCAATAAATTTGCAGCTCGATATTCATTTTAAAATAATTCAAGATAAATATAAATTATTAAATAAATAAATAATAATAATCTATATTTATTGTTAATAAATACATTATGATATTATGATAATTCAATAAATTTGTAGGAATTAATAAAGAGATTTTTAAAACGCTTAACAAATATTTTTCAAATATTAAAAAAATGTATTTAATAGCAAGAACAGGATGTATACTGAGGGCAGGCGATGTAAGACACCGAAAATTATTATAATTTCATTTACCCTTTTTTTAGTTTTAATTTTTTTTTCTTTATCCATACGAAGCAGATAAAGTATTATTGTCTTGCGGCAAGCACGACTTCAAAGGGTCTTCAGCTAAAGACTACGGAACCCATAGTCTCAACCAAGTCACAAATTATAGTATTCAATCAGGTTGAATTTTAGGATCTGTAGGTTTTGCCAAAAATTATATGGGGTTATTATATTTTTAAAATACTTTACTCTCTAGTAAAATTTCAAAAAAAAATTGGTTCGGTAGAAGAAAGTTGTCAAGATAAATAAATGAACAGATATAAGAACTAAGTTAATATTATAATCTAAAAATATTGTCACTTTAAGCGTACCTTACAATTTAAAGAGACAAAGAATTCCCTCTGCTGATCTACTTTAGATCAATGTTCCAGCTAAAGGTAGATTAATTTTTTTCAAAAAAATTGGTACTGTAGAAGAAAGTCTAAAATCAATTAGATGCTTCTTCCAAGATAAATAGATGAACAGACATAACACATAATATCTTAAAGTTATATATATTAATGTAAAAATATGATTAATTTAAGCATAACCTTACAATTAAAAGAGACAAAGAATTCCCTCTTCTACTTTAGGACAATGTTGCAGCTAAAAGTAGATTAGTTTTTTCATAAAAATTAATTACAATCAAAAATTCGATTTTTTTATACTTAACTCCCTGTTGCTTTTATAAAAAAATTTGGAAATCGCTTTTATTTTATTTTCCACCTGATTGAATGATAGATTTTCTGATTGCGGAGAGGCTGGGAAACCTGCCTTGAGGCTAAGAGGTCTCTGGTCCCTGATCCGAAGACCTTGAACGACCGCGAACCTTCACAAAAACTAGAAAGAATAAAAATAAGAGAAGCGAATCCAAAGGGAATAAAAAAGTTCGCGATCTGCAAGCGTGATGCAGCTAGCCAGACTGGTAGTCGCCGACACACACACCGATTCAATTATTCACTTAAGTATGCGTGTGTCTTATATAACACATCTCTCGTCTACAACCCCTTCGCTAGGGAGGTTACTTATCAATCCTCTCTCATTTTCTTCCACATGGCAATGGCCCAGTTTTTAAGTGAAGAGTTCCATCCGCAGAGTTTTATGTACTTTTCCAACTTCGAGAACTTGTTACTTTCTACTTACCTAACCGCTAACTAAGTGATACAACTTGCAAGTGTGTTGTAGAGCTAATTAAAAATGAAAATGAGTGCGTGCTTGTTTGGCGTTCCACCGAATTTACTCGGATATTTATATTGTTCGCCTCAAAATAAATTTCGTTATGTTATTAAAATATATAAACATCTTTAGACACATCATAATAATAATGTTTCACTTTTAATGTTAAAACTTGAAATTAATTTCGGGGTTAACATTTAAGTTTAATTTATATCTTAAAATTTTAACCAAAATATAACATTTTTAATTTTTTAATTTTATATTGATTCTTGCAAATTGTTATTTTCCAGAATATCAGAGACGATTTTATCAAATAAATTCAAAGATTTTGCTTTCTGTAATCTAATCTATATATATAATATTAAATTGTCTGTACATTGCTCCAAATCACGCCAAATTTTGGTTGCACACGTTTAAAGCAAAGTTATGAACGAAAACACCCTCAACAAAATTCCTGTCTGTATGTATCTCTGTATGTATGTCTGTATGTCTGTTTCAGTGGTTTCCGAAAAGTTGCTCACGATTCACGTAAAAACGGCTGAAGGGATTATTATGAAATTTCATATTTACATCAGATGTCTTCTAACTTACGTTTTTAGCTATATAAAGTTTTGATATTTTGACCTCAGAAGGGGGTTTGGGGGGGGGGGCGCACGAATGAAAATTATCAAATAACTCCTAAACTATTAACCCTACGGCAAATTTTATGATAAACAAAGTTGTAGGGAATGTGATTTCTGACAACTTTTTTTTAAAAAAATTTCCCCAAAAAACCTCCCAAAAAGGGGGGGGGGGTGAAAAAATGTAAATTCTTGCCCTGGGAGCAAACTCAACCAAATTTTTTATACATAATCTCTGAGCCTCTAGAGAGCTAGAAATGCAAAAACTAACCACCCAAAATGGGGGGGGGGTCAAAAAATGAAAATTCTTTCTCTTGGGCCAAACTCAACCAAATTTTGTATACTATACATAATCTGTGGGTCACTAGAAGGCTAGAAATGCAAAAACTGGGTGCGGATGGTGGGTGCGGGAGTGGAATGGGGGTGGGGTGAGGAGTGAGGCGGGGTAGGGTGGGGGTGCAGGGGGTGGTGCGGGGTGGAGTCCAGAGGGCATAGCGGGGGTGAGGTCCAGGGGGCTAGGGGCCTGGTGCGCAGGGTTGGAGGGGGTGGGGTCCGGGGTGGATGGGGTGCGGGGTCCGAGGTGGGTGGGATGCGGTTGGTGGTGTGGAGGCGGGGGTTGGGAACGGTTGCGGGGGTGGGGGTGCTGGATGGGTTTTGGGGGCGGGGGTGGGGGCGAGGGGAGGTTAGTGGGTTAGGGGTGCAGAATGGAGTGTTGGGGTGGTGATGTGGGGGGCGGGGGTTGTGCGTGGTGCGGGGGTGGGGGTGCTGGGTGGATTTCGGGGGTGGGAGTGGGGAGTGAGGGTGGGGTTCGAGGGCTGCCGAAGGCGGGCCTTGCAGCTAGTATGTTATAAATATATAATTTTGTTTACGATATATGCTATTAGAAGTGCTGTCTTTCCCTCGAGAATCGAACCCGAAAGCCAAAAAGCTATTCGGATCAGGAGTGATGCAAAAAACAATCTTAAAATAAAATAATTTATTAGAAAATAATTTTCAAACTTTTAAAAACCGACGTTTCGAACGATTCGTAACAAACATATTCTTATGGAGGAGAAGAGTTGTTGGTCACCAATAGATGTCAGAGAGAGATGAATTCGCATTGAATTGATCTTAACTTTTTAATTCTATATATCTTAAATAGACTTCATCCCTATCGTGATTTTCGCCAATAAGAAACACCGATTTTCTTTCTGTAATGGAATTAAAAAACAGTGAAAAATAAACAAAAATAGAGACTTTCTAAAAAACAGTTGTTAAGTTTAGAGGACCTGTAAATTAAAGATTTCTAAAATCCAACTTTTAAGTTTTTAAAAACACTTGTCGTCGAATAAAATAGATTCATACTCGTATACACAGACTAAATGAAAACAAAACTCTCATTTTGAGTTCTGTCTGAAAATTTTTTGACAGTGAGTAAGTAATTTGTAAACTAATTTTTCAATTTCATTGAGACAATATGTAAATTTTTATACGCTCTTTTACTTAGTTGAATGACCGAAACCAATAATTTATTTTAAAGAGATTCATCATAGCTGCACTATAGAGAAAATAACAATGTCGTCTTGGTAAAATATTAGCCAAAGGTTAGAGTAATTTCTTTTGAATTAGACTTTTTAGTTAACAAAACTGTTTCCAATTTTATTCATAAAAAAAAAAAAAAAAAAAACTCGACTTATGAAAAAGGAACATCGCTATACTAAATTTAATTTTAATATATTATTCCTTCTATGGATTAAGTCCGTCTTGAGAATGTAATTTGTTTGTTTGCTTTGTTTTTTGTGAGAAGTGAATAATCCTGAGTATTTTCCCGATGGGGGCCAAGGGGCTTTTCTGTTTAAATAATTAGTCTCGAAGTAAACAAGCAGACTGATTTTATCAGTGTTTGGAAATGGAATCGGCTTTGGTTCGTTGAAAATACACAAATTAGTCTCTTCTCTTACTCTCTATCGAACGTTTACACTTGTTTCAACTCTACGGTTTAATATAACAAATTGGATTCATGGTCGTTTACGTCGTCGAAGGAATAGTCAAATAAATAACCCATCGGCGATGAGTAAATGTAGAGATATTTTATTCTTGCTTAAGGTTAATACACCCAAGGTTATTTAACTCCATATTCTTTAACAAGGAGTTTATTACTAATATTATACTATCATTTAATATTTAAATTGCAATGTAACCGTAATTTTATTTTCAATTGTTCTAATAGTATCTATCTGATATTACTAATTCTATTAACACCTTTAAAAGAACAAAACACCGTGGAACAATAAGAAAATAAATATTTTATGTTTAAGAAAAAATAAACTTAGTTCTTTTCTTTTATAAACAAAGGTTTTGATCTTGTTTATAGAAATTTCTGTTTTGATAATAAATCATAATTCTTGATAAATTAAATAAAAAACAAAGGAACCTGTTCATTTTGTTCTATTTGGATGGTATAAGACTATTAGTATTGGCTTTTCCTTATACTAACTATGTTGATTTATTGCTTTGGTAGTTGAGTGTTTATTAAAAGATAAATTTTGGTTGAGCAATATACTATTAGATTCATGAGACATTCTCATCCGAATTCATAACGTTTCGTTACTTAATTCTGGTGTCGAAACGTGCCAATATTTATAATCTTTAAAGAATTTGGTGTCGGTTCTAGGTGAAACATTTTAATAGATAATAAGTAAAAATATATTTTTCTAGGTGGGTTTCACAAATAAAACATATATTTGTTTTATTTGTGAAACCCACCTAGAAAAATATATTTTTACTTATTATCTGGTGCCAATATTTCTTAACTTCTGTGATATCTTGGGAGCCAGAGATTTGAGCTACCAAATCTGTTACCAAGGTTATTAATGGTACCTACTAATTTAATCCATAATAAATAACACAATAGTAACATCATTCCAACATCGAGTAAATGATCGATATTCCTACACAGCACAAATGTTTGTACTATAGCTGTTCAATAATTATTGTTTACTAGTTACAGAGAAATAAATTTTTTGCAGCTCTTTAATGGTTGTCAATGACACAATCGTTTGTCAACATTTATAAACAAATAATAATCCTTTAGTATTATTGTTATTGAAGAGTAACATCTTATGCGAGCTCAGGCGACCAATTTGTAAAAATCAAAAATTTGAAACGAGCGTATTCGGAAAAGTTGCCTAATAGGAGTCTATTTATAATACACAATCTCAGCTAAATCAAAATATATCTTAAGGTGCCCCTTCAAGTGTGTATTGCGCCGGCTCGTCGCGAATGAACTTTTGACGCTGACTGATGATTTCTATATGAAAACCACCGAAAAAATTCCCCGCGGGTCAATGAAAAGGTTTTTGAAAATTACTTTCCAATAAAATCTTTTATTCAGAAATTGTTCTTTTCATTATCCTGGGCTCTCTCCTTCAAATAGCATTAAATTAATTTCTCATTTTTAAGACTTAAAATATTCGCTATTTGCATATTTTACATATAGTATACCTACCTATGTTAGCTGACAAGATTCAAGGCTTAGCCTAACTCTAAAGTTTTTTAAATAAACCTTAAAAATTGGATTTTCCTAGAAAGAGGTATTAAATTAAGAGCATCGATATTCATTACAACAAATATCGGTTTTGAAAAGTTAGATTAGGTTATAAAAATATGATTAGGATGATATGCTGATGATTGCATCTCAATCCTGAAGCCAAGTTGTTTTCCATTCTCTATTCTTCTTCATTTAAAATAGATTGCCATGACTCGACACCTATGCAGCGCATCATCTTCCTTTATAATCATGTCTCGCTAGATAATTTGATCCATATTAAAATGTTCTCTCCTTATTATTTTCTCAAATAATGAGAGAGGCAAACTTCTAAATGGACGCTTAATTTGAAGATGGTGATAATAAGATAGAAGTTTGAAGGGTTCCAAAAGAAATTATTTCAACATGAATTCATTGACTGACTGATTAGCATTTTACTTTTAATTAGAGAGTATTTTAATTGTCAATTCGGAGGAACATCAAGGACTAGCTTTTAAATTAATTTAAAATTAGCTATTAATACCTACTATTGTCCTATGCATATTTTAGGTCTGCAAATTATTATTATTATTATTATTATTTTTTTTTGAGAAGAAAACTTGATGCTTAAATCCTTATAAGTAGTATTCTATTTAATACTTTTTTCTAAACGCGTTTATCAGCCGCTGTCAAACGAACGACTAGTGGTATATACACATGGATTTTTATTAAGTCATTTTTATTTGAGACTATAGTTTCGACAGACTTGTGACTTCTTCAGTTTAATATTTAATATATTATATTAATCAAACTGTTTTCACATTTTCGATGCTTAGAAATATCGATTATTTTTTAACGAAAATTTATATATAACTAATCCTAGCGTTTGCGTGTTTTATGATTTTTATTTTATAGAAAACAGTTGAAATTTTTTTTTGTAATTTCGCCTCATTATTTGAATTTAAAAACTAAGAAAGAGGGAAGGCTAATTTAAACCTTAGGATCATGGTGCATATCTATGCTTGTAATATACTACTCTTTTTACTTTACCATACAGGGTATGGTCAAGTATTATAATCGTGCATGAAAAAAGTGTTTTTTTTCCTTCTTTTTTTCGAAATATCTCAAAAACGGCTTAAGCTATTTCGATTAAAAAAATTGAGCGAAACCATGGCATTTCCCTCTATAAAAAAGCTCAAATAAGTAAACATCGAAAAAATTATATTTTTCGAGATAATAATTTTTTTGTCAAAATGTCTGTTAGTCTGTGCGTTACCAAATTTTCTGGACGAGCTAGCTCAAAAACTAGTGTGAATATCGAAACCAAATTTCACACGTAGTTTTGGTCATTGAGATTAAGAGCTGATTAGATTTTGGTGCATATCGACCCAAAATTAAGGGGGGTGGAGGGGGGTTAAAAATTAAAAATCTAGGCCATTTGACCAAACTCAACCAAATTTTGTATACATAATCAGTGGGACCCCAGAAGTCTAAAAATAGAAAAACTAACCGCCCAAAATGGGGTGGGGGTCAAAAAATTAATATCTAGGCCATTTGACCAAACTGAACCAAATTTTGTATACATAATCAGTGGGACCCAAGAAGTCTAAAAATGCAAAAACTAATAACAAACTTTATAAATAATTTTATTAAATATTAAATATAAGTGAGGGGCCAGGTTGTATGGTAAAGTCATGTGGATAGCCACATCAAAACACGTCAGGTTATTTTAAAATCGCATATGAAGCACTGACTTTTTATTTAAAGTAAACTCTCGGCCCTTTTGACAGCAGAATGAACTTTCTACGTGCTTCTAATCTACCGTTATCGTTGATATCGAAATTAAAACAGACTAAAGGAAAATAAAACTAATTTGCAAAATATAAAAATAAATAAATAGATTAAAATGCTTCAATACTCAAATCGTCAAACGAATTGCGTAGTGAATAATACATGTATGAATATCAATAGATCTATGAAAAACATTAGGTTACATTACACGATACTCTCGGCGAGCGAATCCCGCCAGGCTGTCAAAATATTCAATTCTCTCAAAATAATTTTCCTTGCTTATTCATGTATAAAAATATATGAAAGAACAAGAAAAATAAGTTCCCAACATTATTTTTTTTTCCAATACCTAAGCAATAAGTTAAATACATAAAATTATTGAAAGTTTGTTCTGGAGCCAAATGTTTTAATTTTCAAAAAGAACATCTCTGATTAGATTTTGAGATTTCCATTTTTCGAACTTCTGAAAAAAGTAGAAAATTAGAAATAACCAAAACGTCAAAAAGTTTTAAAAAAAATTAGCTGAAATTTGGCAGAGAAGTTTGTATTAATAAGCTTCTTCTTTGTGACAAGTTTCAGCTTTCTAGCTTAAGCCCTTAGCTGATGGAAAATGCCAAATCACGAAAATTTAATTAATAAATTTTCACTCTGTCTTCTAATTAGTTTTATAGTAATAATTGTGATTCTAAATTTCTTGTTATTGTTTTAACGTACTTCAGCTGCCTTGCTTGCTATCTTTGAAGCTTGATTTTTTTTTATCTGAACCGCTTGGTGTTACGTAGCTTTAAGTTTTCTCCGTTTAGTAGGCAAGTTCAATTGTGCTGATATGAAAGCCTCTCGGCTTGCCTGTCGTCAGCGGACGAAGCTCTAATTGCTGAGTGGCCGTGGCTGTTTTTCTAGAAGCTGCTTCTTCCTCTGGAACGTAGAACTCATTTCTAGCTTCTATAGAAATTCTTGTTCTTCTTCTCCAGGAGCCCTGTCTTGTTTCAACTGATGGCTCCAATAGAAACCTTGTCAGGGAAAAAATAACATATCACCCTCGTAACGATATGTCGCCTCCCTCACCTCACAAAAGAATAATCAAAAGGTTGTTTTTTTTGTTGACGTATTTGAATAATTCGAAACGGACGCGTTCTTCGTCTGCTTTTGATAATGAAAATAAATACACGCACAGAGAAAGAGAGGATGAAGCAAAAGGGCCCGCGTCAGGCGGCTTGGTTAAAAATAAAAATTTCGAATAAAAAATATTTCTTTGGTTCATGAAATCAAATGCAAATTATTTCGTAGGCTCAGAGGCTGACAAATTCCAGTTAAAAAAATATTTTTTATTTAAGAGATTTAAACTTTCTCGAGAATAATAATAAAAGATTCGAAACATACCTTTTATATTTTTTGACATCTTACTCTATTCAAAAGTTATCCTTTTCAAAATGGTTTTTAGATGGCCAGCAACGGATCTAGAAGCAAACATGGATAACAAAAGACATTAAAGCCATATATTTGACATTTGAAAAGTTGAACTTAAATAAATAAATACAAGTCTATAGGTTATAGGGTATTTCACTGAGAAAATATTTTTCTTGATTTTGAGTAATTCGGTTCTGATTCTGAAAAATATTTTTGTTAAATTTGTTAAAACTCAGTTATTAATTATCCGAGCACTATAAAAGTGAGTGGAAAAACTTTGCTCGATGAAGAAGTTGCTCTAAATTTTGATCTAAATCTACCTCTCAAACTGAAAAATCTGAACGCCAAATATAAACAAAATTTAGTTCAAAGGAAAATCTTCCCCAAAGAAAATTTGCATAAATATAACGTAGAAGACAAGACCCCCAATTTGCATTTCTTGTGACAGAATCCTTGGGGCTTCTAAGCCACATAATATTTAAAATAGAAAGTGTATATAAAAATATCGTTTGTATTAATTATAGTGGTTGAATTTTTTAAAAACTCACATATCATGGGCGCCTACAGGATTAGTTTCAAGGGTGTGTATCTGCATCTACACACTATACCTATACTATTAACTAATAAAATATAATTTAAAATAGTGAATCCTTATAATTATTATAGATAACCATATAATATTAGATATTTATGTTATGTCAATTAAGTTAATGTCTTTGCGTTTTTTTTGAGTTTCCTGTCATTTTCGAGAAAGCTCAAAAAATTTGCGAAGAATTGGATGTTGAATTTAAGCGTCCTCAAGTGGTGGCAAGGAATGCCTATAGATCAAATCAACCATCTGAAAATGTAGAAGAATTTTTCAGAATATCTATCTCCATCTCATATTTAGAATCTGTCATTTCATCTCTGAGGAATCGATATTTTTCAACAAACAAAAAAGCATTTTCGCTTATGTAGCTCCACCCAGGAAATATGAGAAAATTAGACAAAATTTCATTTTTAGCCATGGCAGAAGATAGGTATAGAGAACCTTTACTGAGGTTTTCTACAGAATTTTATTGCCGAAGCTACCACGTGGTACGAGATGTTTAAGACAGATGAACCTCGTGATGCGGGCTTAAATGAATCCCTTGTTGAATACGCAGATTTGATTGCTCAAACTCCTCCGTTTCACCCAGCTGTATGCGAGGCAATCAAAATTCGTCTAACTATTCCAGCGACAACATGTATCATTGAAGGTACATTTAGTACGTTACGACGTGTCAAGACGTAGAATCGGTCAACGATGGGAGATCCTAGGCTAAGCGGTCTGTGCATGCTCAGGGTTCACAGGAAAAGAGTAGAGGAGGACACTGAATTCATTGACAAGGGGATGAACAAATTTAGACAGCAACCTAGACCTTAACCGACTCTCTGGTGTAATGGTCAGCATAACTGGCTGGCAACCCGGAGGTCTCGGGTTCGATTCCCGGCTATACCCAGATATTTTTTTTGTAAGTATAGGGTCTGGTAATAAACATTAAGTGGGAGATAAATTTAAACTAATTTATTGCGCGGAGAATTTACCACTGCTCGAAGCCCCTAAAAACTTAGTAAATTGGACTATATCTAACTTTCTGAGATTTGGCTCGTGATCCCGGCTTCTTTTCCTTCTACTCTGTTCTTTTCACGATGGAGGGGCCAGCCCATACAGGCCTTTAGGGGATGGACCTTCTGGTGTATCTCCTTCTCACATCAATATCATTAAAAAAAAAAGACGCCTTAAGTTTTTATTCAAACAAGTGACTTAATATAAAAAATATTTCTTAATCTTTTTATGTCTATTTTCTTTCATGACAGGGGTTGAAAGTGTAAGGAACACTCCCTGCCGGCGCTCACAATTGTTTAAGAGATTTATTCAGTGCATTTCAAGTGCCCATCTAAGAAATTTTCTTATATAAATCGATACTTTTAATCATATTTCAAAGTAAATGATATTTACTTTCATTATATTTTGTAAATTCATCTATTTTTATTTTATTTATTTTTATTTTTTTATTAATTAATAAAATACTAACATCATATCCCCTATAGCCTAGAGCCTATACGATGTAATACAATACCTAGACTTTGTCTTGTGGTTTTATATAGATTTTTTTTTTTGTAAATTTAGGGTTTCAAAGTGTTGATAGGTTTCATCTTTACTTATTGCTTCATTGAAACAGATCTAATAAAAATAGCTAAAGTGATCTGATCAAATTTCTAATTTAATTATTTTCCTCCTGGATTAATCTTAGAAAGAAAAACAGTTGAGATGGGAAACAACAAATACAAAAACATTTTAAGATTAAATTTCACTTTTTACATCCTGTTATTGTTTTTTATTTTCAATTATATTTTAATACCATTATATGAGGTGTTTGCATCTCTCTCTCGAAGTCTTCACATTTTTGAGTTCTTTTATCTATATATAAAGTTATAAAGGTTACTTTTACTTTGTAACTTCTAGGTGAAAAATAAATTGGGTTCTTAAAAAATAGAAACGCGTAGAAGGTCCCCAAAGCCAAAAATCCATTGATCAGAGAGTGTGCTTGCGGATGTGTGTTCCACCCCCTTGATTACTTCAATGTTAAGTCGCGGAACAAAGAAAAAATTACAAGGTTTATTTCACATTGATCTCCCGGAAATAATAATATTTGGGGGGTTTTTTTTCTTGGGGTTTTGGTGGACTAATTTGAAATGAAAAGATTGGTACAATTATTTCAAGGAATGGAGAGTTTTTTTTCTATTTTTTATAATAGTATTACATGCAAAATAGTAATAATTTACGTATATTACAAAAGCAATTCTATTGCATTGTAAGATGATATTTTCATGTGCAATGTGGGTACTTTTAGCCTTACTTCTCTTTCGATAAAGTACTTTTGCAGTATATTGATTAAATTAAAAAACTATTTATATTTAAAAAAAAAATTGAAAAATATCTTAGTATTAAAATATTTTTTACTCAAACAAGTGTATGATTCAATTTAAATTTAAAAGGATTATTATTTTATAATATATATGTAATAGAGGTCATTTTGTTTAGTTTTTTCAAAAACTCAAAACACTGTTGATAAAAAAATTAAGCACAATCATGGTTTTACCAAAAGCCTTATACATATAATATATAATTATTATGTATGGCAAAGTAAAAATTTGTAGCTCCATATTATTAACGAAATTAAATTTTATTAAGTTTGATTTATGATACTTAACCAAGTATTAAATCGTTATTATTTATTTCAATTTCAGATAAATAAAGAAAAATTAACATGTACTTCACGTACGGTAGTATCTTGATTAATTAATTAAAAGTAACTATTTTAAAAGGATGAAAACTCTAGTTAAATAATTATTGGTAATAAGCTTATAGCTGATTGATTACATTTTTTCATTCAAGAGATTTAACATTTTATATTGGGAGCATTGTTCATTTTTTTTTTTTATTTTTTTTTATTTGAAAAAGTATATATTCAGTGTGGCCCTCCAAAGGTGAGGGCAGAGAGGAGGACGCGTGTGCACCTCATAATGAGTCATTTATTTGCGGTACACTCTCTGGTCCAAACTGGTCGCCATTTGTCCGTCCGTCTGTCTTTTATGTCTTAAAGACAACAGCATGCACTCTAATAAACCGCCTGAACTGTTCGGCCAACAGTTTTACTTTTTTTTTATAATTTTTTATTCTAAGCCTTCTAAGTCCCTTTTATACTCTTTCAATAAACATACATGCCATCATAATTTATGTTCGTCTCTAGATTTCTTATAAATAACAATTCCTTTATGTTAGTCATTTTTAATGTAAATTGCCTGGTTATGAATGTGATATTAATTCGCCGCACGGCCTTTCACTTTTTAGGATAGATTCTTTAGAAAAGAAAAATAAATAACTAAGATCTTTTTTTAACAGTGAATACTGTATTTTTAAACTTGGCTGACGAAAAAACCTCTTCTGAAATACCACCACAAATTTTAACAAACTTTCCTTCTATACTAAAACACTAACTCGCGTGAGATAATATTCATGTGAAATTCTAAGCATCTCTTTTTGAATATTAAATACCTAGATTATAGTAATGCAATTTTTCATTAATATCATCATAGAGGAAACAGTACAAATAAGTCTAATGTAAACTCCCGAAGATGGACATATAGCCCGAAATATATTGAGTTTTTCAAACTTTATGTTATTTTTTTAACTGTAGGTATCCCTGTCCAGTTGCACATTCTGCTCAAAGGGCAGCAAAACGGCTTCGGCTTTAAAAATAAAAACAAAAATAAACAAAAACAGGGATTCGCATGCAGTCATATTATTAAGGTAGCCGTAGTATAAGAATAAAAACAATGATACGTAGTGTATGACACTAAATCGCTAATTTAATTTTTTTTTACTTTGCAACGAAGTCTTTTTTAGAAACTGGACAAAAGAAAAAAATATAAATATTGAGGGGGAGAGAGAAGATCTTGTCATTTTCTCACATAGATGCTACTGTGACAAAATGGACATTTCGTTGTATAGTGAAGTAAAAAAGGATATAACTAAACCTTCTAATTTATAATTATATCCATAGAGTTTAAAATTATCAAAATTTAATTTTGCACATGGAAGGCGAAATACCTTAGCGCGGCCCTGATTCATGCATGTAAATGACAACGACTGAAATACTGTCGAATAATGGTATACTTACCTAAATAAATATAAACTCTTTTTTTTGGTTTGAACTTTTTTTTAAATTGAAAAATGAAATATGTACAACATGTTTTACAGGCTTTCAAATGATATCCCTCCATTTCAAGTAAAAAAAGTACATATATTGGAAGTCAGTCTGCGGCTGCCAACATTGAAAATTTAGCAATAAATTCTACCTCTGGTTTAGCTGTTTTCAGCATATATATATATATATATATATATATATATGTATTTAATTTTATAAGCATATTCAATCACTATATACCTACTATCTAAGATTTTAAATCATTACAAACTAGTTTCTTTGAAATCACTTCTGATTTATTAAAGTAATTCTAAAAAGCTGTGGACTAAATTAATTAATTAACGAGAAAGCGTTAGGAATAGAAAAATTGAAAACTTGAAAAAACCCATGATAGCTTAGCATCAACTTTAGCAAGGTTATTAAAATTGGTTAAAAAAAAATGATAAATAATCCAAGAAGTAATGTAGTAAGTGGATCTGCTTCTTTTTAAATGTTTTCTTACATAATCTACCGTAAAATATCTGTTAAATGTTAATCTTATGATTGAAGACAGCGAGGCACTAAAAAAATCCTATTAACGAGATAGTTCTTTTTCAATGTCAATGAAGAAGCTTTAATTTATCTTTTTTTTTCTCCCTTTAAAAACATAAAATGATATTATAAATTTAATTTAATTTATTAAATGTCTACCTTCTTTTAAATTAAACATGTGTATGCACAAGAAAGCGAAAAGAAACAGCAGGTTTAATAAAATTTAATTTCAGAAATGTAAATATTTTCTCTTATATATTTTAGTTAAATTCTCAAACGAGCAATCTTTCGATTGCTAAAATAAATAATATTTTGCTAGTAGAGAAAATATATTTAATTCTGTCCAATTTTCATTTGATCATTTTAAATTAATGATGAACGTAGTTATTCATAAAAAGGAGTCTTCGTGATGACCAAAATAGACACATTTGAATAAAATTAAAATGATATTTTGCATAAAGTAACAGAGTTTTAAATTTATAACGAAATGGTGTAAATTAAATTTGGTTTCTTATATACATGTTCAAAATTATAATCTCAAAAAAATAGTAATTTATTTGTTTTTATTAAAACATAAATTGAGTAAGTTTAAATTTTATCGCACTAATCTAAGTTAATAACATATTTCAAAAATCACGAGTATCTTATAAAACAAGTATTTTATTTTTTATATTATTTATTTATTTATTTTATTTAGTTAATTTATTTTTATTATTTTTGTTAAAAAAATATGAACTAGTTATATGAGGAGCAGAGCTTGGCGAAATTTGAAAAATAGAAATATATTTATATGAATATCGAGAATTCATGTTTGTTTATGCAATTCTTAAATAAATAATTATAGCGAGCTAATAAAATACAAACTTTGGCAATGGGAATTCAATAACAAATATGGATGTCTCATATCTCATAAAATGTTTCTAGTCATATTTCATTTTATATTTGTTCTCTGATTTATTGAAACGTTGAAAATATTAAACCTATCATTGAATCGGTAATTAAAAATTATTTTCTCAGCTTAATAAAGAGTCACATTATTTACAAAAATGTGATATTATTTGTTAATTTTGATATTATAGTAAACCAATCAATTTTAAAATATAAGGTATATAAAATATGCAATTACCTAGTAAATACTTACCTTAACTACTATCATCGATGTATAACAATGAACTGAATTAAAAAGCATTCTGATTAGGTTACTTAAATACTTGAATAGATTATGAATAGCGGTGAGAATAAAATCATTTCCTAAAGAATTTCACTATTACTAAAGAATCATGAGTAAGATTATGATATTCCATTTACCCCAACTTAAAATATAACTAGAAAGAAATATTTTAATTTCATTTTCGCAGTTGAATTATTTAAACTAGAAAGAAAGTTTTCAAACAACTTGCAGTGTCTTGGAGTGAGGTCAAAAGTAGACTATTCGAGACTTGTTCGCAAGGTCGAAGGCAACTTAGTCTCTTTACCAGTTTCGTGGGCACCATATATGAGATATGCTAGAACATAGTTCATAAAACCGTTTTGTCGGTTGAAGGTTAATTTTATTGTCCTTCTAAAAAATGATGAAACACAAGTTTTATAGAAAATAAATATAATAGAGTTTTAAAAAATGTTCAAGTTGGTTTTTCATTTTTGTTCTTCTGCTTATTAGTGTTGTATCGAAAACGTATAGAAAAAAATTATTTTCAAACATAATTTTTTTCATTCTATATATGGTAAAGTTTGTTTTGAAAACAAAATATATCTATGAATTTCAAAAAAGAAGAATTGTGTTGTTTTGGAACTTAATGGCCTCAATATTTTCAAAAAACAATTGAAACATTGTTTAAGGAGCTATTGAAGTTAAGATAGCTAATGAGTTAAATTACTTGGGACCCATATAAGCAGATTTATGTCAAGTTTTAGATTTCTAGCTTAACTCGTTCACCGACTAGCTATACAAAGATTTATTTCGCAGACAGTGTACCAAAGATAACTTTTTCCTTTAACAATTATTTATCTGTAATAATTTTTAATTTTAATATTACTATACATCTTCTTATTAATTTTCTCAAATTTATCTGGAGATTTATTTGTGAATTTTACTTTCTTATACCCTGAATGTCACTTGTCATTCATCAGAGCTCGTTTGAAATAAGTAAACCAAATCCTTGAGAGCTTTTTTCTACCGCCAAGATTCGATAACCAACTGCTATGATGGGCACGCGCCTCCCTCCAGAGCTCAAGAGTCTCGCCTCGAGCTCACGCTGATCCTGATCCTGATCCTCTTACTGATGCTCAAGCTGATGCTGAGCTCGTCCCCAGCCAAGGTCGTCCTGTTCATTAGGCATGAGGAGAGTGCCTCAGGTCACAATCCACATCCACGCACACCTAGGTCCGATCTATCCAAAAACGCTCGCTAAATGATACCTACCCCACTTGACCGAGGTAACCTTGCTGTTCTTAAATTTTTTTAATACATGTCAATCATAATAGTTGCAAATAGAAAATGTATTTGATATAAGAAAAACAAGCTGTGTGTCCATCACACGACTTTTTAGTCACCATAACCTGGTCCAGGTTTTTCGCCGCCCTTTACATATTAGTACATTGAACACCGATCGATGTTCTGTAATTTTTTGATTAAGTTAAATGCGATATATCAATATTATTTTTAATTTTAAATTTAGGTAAAAAGGTCGATTTTTAATCGCAGCCAAAATAAAATGAAATTGAAATAAAACCTAATTTATATTTTTACTAACGTTTTGTGGAGAAGTAATCTCCGGAATCAAGCAAAAATACAATGTATACATTAATTAATGTAAAATAATTGGTTTAATAAAATTTATTTACTAACGTTTACACCCGCTCTGGCCATCATCAAGACTGGCCACAAAATTTTGAATGTAATTGCAATTAAAAATAATATTAATACACACCGAGGTTGTTTTGGTGACCCTTTTAAAACCCGAAGAAGGAGGTACGATCCTTCGAATTGTCGGATTTTTTAAGAGAATGAAATTGATATTCTAATAAATTATTTTATAGAAAAATACATTTAATTAATTAAATTAGCAAATTCTAATATATAATAATATTTGATATAATCTATTAGTGGAATTTAAAATTGAAAAAACAATTAATTATTAGAAGGAAATTGAATAAAAATGTAATTATACATTTTATCGAGACAAGCACCTGTGTATAATTATTTGAATTAACAAAAAACCCATCAAAAACAACTTAGCCGAAGATGAGACCGTGACAGATCGAATTGTCAACACAAAAACCCCCTAAACCCGTGAATTTCATCCAAATCGTTAGAGCTGTTTTTTAGAAACCGATTCCATATAATACATGTATATATATACAAGAATTGCTCGTTTAATATAATAAGATAAATAAGATTATTTTGAATCATAATTTTTGCCGCGAATTTTTGTGAATATTTTTAAAAAGTAAAAACATTATAACAAAAAAAATAATAATAATAAATAATATCAAAAAATATATAAAAAATCTTAATTTCAAAAAAGTAAAATAGAAAATATACATAATTAAATATTTATAATTAAAACATGAAAGAAAATAAATTGGTTTTCATTGAAGTGAATATTAAAAAATTTTACTCTCACATTTTTTTTTGTAAATGTGCGGCGTTCATGTTTTATTTTTAACCGACTTCAAAAAAGGAGGAGGTTTCTATTCGACTGATTTTTTTTTTTTTTTTTAATTTTTTATTTGCTTTTATAAAGGCTAATTTTTCTCTACAAATCTGCCGCTCTGGGCAGTTTGCACATACCTAGATCCTAGTATCCCGTTTGATTTTGTTAAATCTACATGTTTGACTTTTTAAGCAAAAAACCCCTATTTGCTATTATATATAAAAATAAGCCGGCTAAGTGCGGGTCGGGCCGCATACTGAATGTTGGACTTATAATATATTCCAAAAATAGTATCTACTTAAGATATCAAATACTTTTTTATCTCTCCTTGATGGGGAAAGAAAGTAAATTTAAGGAATGTTATTATAATTTTAAGTTAAGTTACTTCTGAGAAAGACTGCAGGTACTGTAGTATAATCATCTAAAAATTGCCATTTTGAAGCTCTTTCATCTTAAAATAAATTAAATTAAATAAATGAAAAAAAAGAGGAAAAACTAATATTAATGATTAAAAATTCAGCCAAAAGAGTTTCTATATAAATATTTAATATGTATCTGAGATTTTTATTTTAAAATATATTTTTTTTTTCAAATAAGAGAAAAACGAATATTAGTATATTTGCTTTTTTAAAAATTTTCATAAAACAATATACATCGACTCTGGAAAATTGAACTCTTTTATATGTATTATAAATGCTTTTAGTTTTTTGCTAGGAGTTTTATATTTTCAACAATTCATGTATATTTAATTTATCCATATTCCATCCGGCGATTCATAAACTTGTTAATTAATTTTTATTCGAGATGACAAATTAAATTTCATTTGTTATCAGAAATGAAGATAATTGGGAAAATAAACAAAAGCGTTGAATAATGCGTTCCCCGCATGATTAATAAAATTAATCATCTAGTAAAACATTGTATGCTCTCTTTAATCAATTTCTAGACAAACGTTCAATATATTCTTAAGGCTGCAAAATGTCATTTACATCAGGGGTGTCCAACCTTTTGGCTTACTTGGGCCACATTTGAAGAAAAAAAAATTGTCTCGGACCACGGATAAAATATTATAATTCTATTGATATTTATTATTCAAAAAAGATAGTTAATAATGTAGAAATAAGAACTTTATTTTTTTTAGATCATAGTGAGCTTCTAATTTTAATTTTCGTAAATGTTATACTTGAAAATACCTTCTCGTACCTATATGTAAATACATACCTACATACTTACAAAAAGTGATATTATGTATTAGTATTTGCTTATATTTTTCCTGGCTAGATAATTAATATAAAATTCTAATAAAGATAAAATATTCATTTTTTTCTTTCAGATCGGTATCTAATTGTTGCTGTAGAATATTCATTCAGAAAGTTTGCAAGTATAAAAAGTATTTCTAATGAAAATGAAGTCGAAAATAGACCAAAATGATGATTATTTTTTCGGAAATCTTGAATTTAGTTCCAGATTCAAAATTGAAATTTAGCACTTTTATTTTTCGAAAACTTCACAGTAGATTTTCAGATTTCTTATTTTAAAGAAAAAAATTATCAGTCCAAATTGTTGTATTTTCCAATATCTACATATAAATCTCAATGTTTAAAGAATTTTATTGGGCCACGGTTTGGACAGCCTTGGCTTAAATCGAATGAGATTAAAGAAGGATATGAGGAATGATCATTTATTTTTTAAAAGGGTCTCGGATATAATAATCCCTGACTATTCATTATCTATTAATTTGTAAGAACGTGAAAAGATCTAAAAGACAAGTCCTGACAAGTTTTAGTACAGGAGAGAAATGATTAATTAACTGTGATTGTTCTAGAAAACCCAAATTCCTTGTCTCCTTGTACTAGAATGATAACTTATAGACTTGGTTGGTGTCGTAGCATATAAATTGCGGAAATAATAAATATTTTAGAAAATGAAAATATGAGAAGAAGAATTTTTAAATATTGGAAACTTCATTATTTTTTTATCTTATATAGTTGAGCTTATAATTTTGCTTTTAGTGAAATTTATTCCTGAAAAAAACTTCACGTATTGTACAAATGTACATTCATATTTCGAAAAAAGGGAATAAATATATCTCTACATATAAATCTCAATGTTTTAAGGAAGCTTATGATTTTATCTTGGGCCACACTCTTTGCAGTGTTGGAACGCATGCGGCCCGCAGACCACGGGTTGGACAGCCCTGATTTATATCAATTAAATTAATTCATTTATCACACACCTATAGACACTTTATAGACACAACACTATAATTTTTAATAATTAGAAAAATTTAATGCTGTTTGAAGGTAACATGATAATGATTTTAGGAATTGTTACTTTGGATTAAAAAAAAATCATAAAATTTCCATTTGTGTTGTGAGAAATATATTTAAATTTCAAAAAGATCATCTTAGTGTTTTCTTAACTTGAAAATTTAAGGCATGTGAATTTTTAATTTTTAAAAAGATGGAGTTTTTTTTAATCTAAGCGTCACTAATGGCCATATTTTTCGTCAAAATATTACTATAAGGCCGTCACTCAAAGATCTTATTAGTTAAGTTTAATTTCATGTCAGAAGGGCTCGTCACTTGAGTGCCAAACTTGCATTCCGGACAGTTGCCTTAACCCTTGAGACGAAACCTTCCATTGGATTTGGGGCTTGCTTCTGAGGGGACGATCCTTTCTGCCATTAAATTAAACATAATATCTACCTAAAAAGTTTGATTCTCGGCTTTTAAATTCTTAATAAATTATAAATTTGCTCAAATAAACAGTCTCATGAGTGACAGCTAACATTTTTCAAAATATAATAAACTTGTAAAGTACATATTTTATCTTTAATATTTTAGACCCAGTGTTAATTTAATCAAATTAAAAATTTTCTATCTCAAAAAGGGTAGAGTCAATCTTGTAGAAATTTGTGTATATATTTTTTCGAAACCCTAAATAACAATATCTACTATGAGTACGGGTACAGCTAAAAGGCTGCCTTATCTAAGGGGAGGGCAAACGGAAAGATTCCGTACACAATTAACAGGTGGCCAATAAATTTTCGTATTTAATACATCTTAAGAATTCACATTGATCCAAACGCACCTTTAAAATTTACCTGAAGCTGTTCGTTATGAATAAATTTATTGTATGATATTCTATATTGATGATAACAGTGATTCCATCAAAAAAATTTAAATGCTTTTAAACCAAACTTCGTTTTTAAAGTTCAACGCAAGAAATCAATAAGATTAGAGAAGAAGAATTTTCATATGTAACGATTTATTTGCTTCCTTAGCATTTGACTTTATTAAGCATCGACAGAAAAGTATAAGAGGAATAGCAGAGGGGTGAACCGCGACCTAATATCGTGTACACCCACTTCCACTTTCACTTTCATTTCCAAGTAGAAAACAATAGATGAAGGAGCAAATTCCAAAATAATACCACATAATTCCAAAGATGTGCACGCCTAATTCCAATCTCGGTTCACCCCTCGAGAATAGCTATAACTGAGAAAAATGTTATGACTGATAAATTTGAGCGACTTTACAAATGCAATCAATATATGATTGATTTCAATTCTTCGATATTAAAGTGATTTTGAAATATTATTATGTATTTTTTTATGTATATATTATTTTTTTAATTTTTTAAAACATTTCGCTGAATAAATCCCATAGAAGAAATATTATATTATAGTATATATTTTACTATCAATTGCTTTAGATGGGGAACAATAATGGGTATAGACTCTGGGAAATATGGGATGCCCACTAACTCTAGTAATTTACTTCAGTTTAAATCTCCCAAGAAGAGTCGATCTATTAATAGAAACCTGTCCAGAGATTGCTCATTTTCGTTCTGAGAGTTTATCATTAAGTTCAATACAGATAAATATCCTTTGTTTCTATGGTGGTCCAGAATCGTGGGAACAGAGAACAAAAATAGATGATCGGTAAATCTACCGATTAAGAAGAAAAAAACTAATACCTTTTTTTATCTATATATATATAAAATTAAGGTTTTGTCTGTACATTGGTCCAAATCACGCCAAATTTTGGTTGCACACGTTTCAAGCAAAGTTATGAACGAAAACACCCTCAACAAAATTTCTGTCTATATGTGTTTCCGTCGTTTCCGAAAAGCTGCTCACGATTCACGTAAAAACGGCTGAAAGGATTATTATGAAATTTCATATTTAAATCAGATATCTTCTAACTTATGTTTTTAGCTATATAACGTTATGATATTTTGACCCCAGATGGGGCTTGGGAGGGGGGGCGGCGCACGAATGAAAATTATCAAATAACTCCTAAACTATTAACTCTACGGCAAATTTTATCATGAGCAAAGTTGTAGGGGGTGTGATTTCTGACAACTTTCGTTTAAAAAATTCCCCCCAAAAATCACCCAAAAAGGGGGGGGGGGTCAAAATATGAAAATTCTTGCTCTTTGACCAAACTCAACCAAATTTTGTATACATAATCTATTGGTCACTAGAAGGCTAGAAATAAAAAAACTAACCACCCAAAATGGGGGGGGGGTCAAAAAATGAAAATTCTTACCCTTAGAGCCAACTTAACCAAATTTTGTATACATAATCTGTGGGTCACTACAAGGCTAGAAATGAAAAAAAACTTGGTGCGGGGTGGAGTGATGGTGCGGGGGTGGATGCACGGGGTGGGGTCCGGGGGTGCAGGGTGGAGTGGAGGGTTTAGATGAGGGTCCAGAGGCGTAATGGGAGGGGACTCAGGTGAGAGTCCATAGCCGTAGTGTGGTGGTGCGGGGTGGGTTGATTCGGGGTGGATGACATGGGGTGGGGGTGCGGGGGTGGGATCCGGGGGATGGCGGGGGGTGAGATAGTGCAGGGTGGAGTGGGGGATTCAGGTGAGGGTCCAGGGGCGTAGTGGGGTGATGCGGGGGGGGGGGGGGGGTGATTGCCCACGGGTGCATGATGCGAGGGAGTGGGAGGTGCTGGGTGGGGTGGCGGGCCTTGCAGCTAGTATATGTAAAATAGTACAGTTATGAATTTTATTTTCAACTAATTTGCATATTATGCATAAAGTTTTAGAAGTTTTAACAAAATTTTTAGAATAAATAATATTTAATTTATATCAAAATTGAATTTTGCTAGAAATATAAATTTTAGCATTTCCTACATTGTCGTCTTTGCCCCCCTATTGATATAATCGGTATGCCCAGCTCCTGGACTAGATACGCTGTCGTAATATGGAGTTGTCTGGACAGTTGTAGCTTATGAGCTGAAATGTTAGTACCAAAGTTAGTATTAATAAACTGTACTGAATCTAGAAATCTTTAAAATCCGTAGAGCGTACTGAGTCTTTTAATTCCTATTTTCGCTTTCAGCCCTTTTATCCTTTAATTTTTTAAGAACATTTTAAAAATATTTTAAATATTTTTTTTTATTTTCAAAACCTTAATTTAGTAATTAATATAAATATATGTTATTTATTATTCTAAAAATCCCATTTGTCTTCTTCTGGGAAGAAGAAGAAGTTTTGGTAGATCATAGCGCAATTTGGTAAAATTCAGTATTGATTAATTGAACAATAAACAAACGAGCATTTTTTTTTATCAATCTAAAATCTGTTAACCAACGAGATGAGAGAGAAAAAAAGGAAAAGTGGACAGTAGCATGAACAATGGCAGGAATCTCCCGTTATCCCTCCCTGTCTAAGAGAATGTAGTCTTCGCGCTCTCGACCATTTTGAATGGAACTCCAACCTCCAGAAGCAATGTCGGAAACCTGTCCTACGGGTATGTATTAGAGAGGCCAAAGCTCCGGCAAAACTGCTCCAGCATCCAGCAGACGATGCCTTGCAAGTCGAGACTGACCTAACCTACGCCAGACAAAGACACAGGGGGTTTGTTGTCTTGAGAAGAGCATCATCAACCCAAGACACGTCTTCTTCACAAGAGACAGGACTGGCTTTGTCCGCTCAAGACGGCCGGAAGCCGATTCTTCAGGCACAGACAACCTTATATCGTTTGCTAATTACGATTTTTTTCAAACATTAATCTTTACATTTGAAATGCTTATATCTCTCCTTCTTGAGGGAATATGAAAAAGATTGTAAAAAGCAGGTGTGATTATAGGAGGGAAAAATTGATTTTCATCTCCGTAGATTAATGAGCTTAGAAGAATTAATGGATTTATTGTGTCGATTAACGGATAATATGGATAGGACGCTTTGTTTTGACTTTTTTAATGACATCATAAAAATACAGCTAAATCTCCGGAGAAAAATTGCTGTGTTATGTAAATTCGTGCTATACTAATCAAAGAATTATTGTAAGTACGAGTCGGACTGCATGCCAATGATTTTCTGCACCCTGCTTATAACTCTCAAAATACTTGAGCTATCAAATTTGTTCTTATTTTTCATTCACAAGGAAGGAATGAGTGAACTTGTGGAATTTTTTTTCATAGTTTTAAGTTCCTGATTTTTCCCTATTCGGTTAAAATTTTAATTTGATTTTTGATTTAAGGAAAAGTTAATACATAAAACTTATGAGTTATGAATTTCAAGTTATTATTATTATTTTTTTTTATAATGCTGACAGACCGAAAGTCAGAGAAACATTGTAGCCAACACTAATAGTGCCCCGTTATAATTTTTAAAAAACGTTAACTTTAAACAATTTACAAATCCATATTATTTTCTTTTTATAGCCAAAAGAAATATGTTAAATAAAACAATCATAATTAAAAAATTATAATTGATCAAAAGTACTTATATTTTTATCTTAGCAACCAGTGTTTTTTTTTTTATTATTACTAAATATCCTCATCTTTTGAGATTTCTTCTGAGTGTTTTGATTTCTATGCTCTATTTTTACGAAAAAATCTGCTATTTCTTTTGAGAGTTTCATTTATCTTGGAAATCTTTATTAATTTGGTTGTATATTGTATGGCTAAGCATTTGTGACCTTATCTCTTCTCGACTATACTTCTGCATCCAAATCTGGCATAACACACACTCAATGGAATGAAAAATCGAATTCTGCAAATTCTCGTGTATTGTCCATTTTTTTGGTCTGGAAAATTTTTGAAGTTAGAAAATCCATAAGTTTATAAGTTTTTCATATTGGAAACACAGTGCAGCAATTTTGACAGCAGAATGAACTTTATATTTCTGTGTTTTGTGGGTATTAAGATTTATAAGAGACAGAGCGATTGTGCTCACCAAAAGTATAAATTAAAAAAAAAAAAAACATATTTTTATTAAGTTATTTTTATCTGTTATTGGAACGTTTATTAATTATATTTTGTTTCTATTTGTTTCAGGTAAGATCAAAAGGGTCATCTACTTAACTGTGAATAATATGAAAAGTATTACTTCTGCCTTTTTCAAAGTGTAAGTTACTAGTCGCTTTTGTGAAAAAATTTCAAGACTCGGTACGCTGAATTTTAGATTTTTGTCGTTGATTGGCTGAGTTAGAAAGATGAAAATTATTGAAAATAAACTTATTTGCACAAACTTATGTGCTAAATTCTAGCTTATTAGCTATCGAGATCTTTCTACATAATGACAATTTTTTTTTTATTGTTTTATTTTTCATTTGGTAGTTCTGAAGCCAGAAAGGCTAAATCTACTAATTTTAAACATATTGTGATCGGAAGAAATTTTTTACGAACTTGAATTTCTCTTATCATCGAGGGTGTCGAATTCAAGGCATAGAGACGAAAAAATTATGTTTGTAAATATTTTCCTTCTCGTTTTAGATATTTTTAATCATATTTAAGTAATTTTAATACTCCGAACTCCGGGGGAAGGCGAGGGTCGCCGAGCGTACTGACAAGAAAAGATTCGTAGACATATTATTTATAATATTCATTAGTATATTTTATGGAAGGTTTTTTTAGTGAATATATATATATAATTAATCGTACATTATAAAAATGTAATTGATAGTCACCTGTCTGTTTAATGAACGTGTCAAAGCTGAGCGACGAAGCGAGAAAATGAAATCTTTTTTCCAATCTACTTATTTTATTTATATTTTTTACCACAAACCACTCACTCTGATAGCAGGTCTGCTTAGTCAAAACAGCGAAATGCTATTAAGAAAATATTAAGTGGTTAATTTAACAGCCATCTGAATTGAAAAATTACATATTAAATTTTTTATTGAATTAATCGAGTGTATTTCGATTGGATTTTTTAAAACTGTTTAATTCAGTCAAATTATTTTTTTCTTTATCAAAGAATCGGAAAAAGATATTTCATATTTAGTTGTTTTATAGTTAGATGAAGAGCTGATTAGATTTTGGCTAAGTAATTTGGCGTTTATCTTCGATGTTTACCTAAAAATAATTAATTAATTTTTATGTTGTTTTCTGTATAAAATTTTTTATTGAACATTATAGAGGCGTGTTTTCAATTATATGTTGTTCTTGTAAATTTTTCAAAAAAAAACTCACCGAAAGAATTAAGAATTGAAAAATCTGGCGTCTCATGTATTAATCAAAACCTTTAAATTCAATATTTTAAATATATTTATTTACAATATATACAAACATAAGACTCACCTAGTGTAATAATATTAGTCACACTGTTTAACAGACTTATTTGAAGTGTACGGACGACTATTGAGGAGTTCTAAATCTGGCCGATAATTTAGTTGACAGTCAAAGATTTGTGTCAGTTTGATTATTGGGGGACAGCCAGGCCTTATTTTTTTTTTATTGTGGAGCAGAAATGAATTATCAAAAAGTTATCGACGTTCCCTTTTTTTTGACACTTAGAATAATTATGATTTTTTTTTTTTTTTTTTAAGTATTTTTGACAATCCATTATTTGCTGCTTTGAAGGTTGATCTAAATTTTCTTTCAATAATGAATTAATTTTTGAATAAGTTCTTTTTGATAATCTGAAAAATATATCTTAATTAAATATATATTTTATTTCATTTTTCATCATAAAAAAGGCTTCATTTGATGAATTTGAAGATATCGTGATAATAACTGTAACAGCTTTTATACTTCTTTTATTAAAGATATCTATATATTGCTAAAGTTAATCTCTTTATAAAAGGTGGGAAAAAAGCCATGCTGCTTTTTACGTTTCTAAATTGAAATATTATCTATAAATCATTTTTTTTTTCAGTTGACCTAGAAATAATTCAATAAAACTTTTTTCTAACATATAATTAAATTAACTATCATCCTTAGAGCTTGGTTTTATTATACGACGTGTCCAATGTATTATATACTGATCAAGTGGTCATCTTTTCTTCTTATGTTGGAAATGTCCTTACCCTTAAGTGATATAGCCATTGCATTTCTAGTAATGAAAGAGGACCACTCCATCAATTCCATTGTAAGACTGGTAGAAAAGGAAGATCAACAAAGATGTTATCACTCCATTCGCAAGAGTTTGTTTATATGATTATAGCCAGCCCTTTTTCATATTTTTTTACTTAAGATTATTACAATATTTTTTATTTTTTAAGTGCGTTTAAGTTAGAGCGACGATAAAAGCCAAGTCAAAAATTTCTTTCTTTTATGTGGTATTTGCGTTGAAAATGAGAAAAACGCTAAGAAAGATAAAATAAGATTTTACATAAACACAGTCAATGAATACATTGACTAGTGGGTGTATTCATTGACTGTGTTTATACTTTGACGACAACATATGCACCGTAATCATATTTGAGAAGTTTCTTAATGGAGAATTAAAGTTGAAAAAATTTGTGAAATATATCAGAATGATTACAGTATTGAAATTTTTTGCGGGGGAGGGGGGGCACAAAGGGGGCTTGATATAAATTTCATTAATAAAAGTGCAAAAAAAATAATGCTTCGTTTATCGCTGCTCTGCTAAAAATCGTAACTCTAATATAATCATTGCTTTAATTTTTCATCTTGTCTCGTATCGTTGCTCTTGTCGTTTATCGAGGCTCTAACGTAAAAGCTGCATTACGTAAGATCCAGTTTAGATCTTTCTTCCTCCAACCAATGATTGAAAAAAAAATTTTGAACCCACCCAAAATAATGTCTTAGGTAATTAATTTCCATCTTTGAAGTACTTCAAATCTATATAAAATTCTTAGCAATGTCACTGCAATTAAAATAATTAAATTATTACATAAGGAAAGCTTATAAATTTAAGGTATATTTACATATTTACCATATTTACTTTTTAATAAATAAAAATTTAAAATTCTTTTAAATATCTATACATGTCAAATATTTATATTAACAGACAAGACCTTCGAAACTATAGATCTCAAATAAATAAAAATGTTTAAATTAAAGAAAAGACACAATTCTTTAATTCATATTCCTTTAAAGGAAAATGTAAATTCCTAGGGAACAAGGGAACTTTTATTATTTATTTAATTAAATTTACAAAATGAAGTTTTTCATGCCATGTTAATATTTTTTTCCTAAATATAATGCTAAATTAAATTCTAATCATAAAATAAATTGGAATTCAATTCATCGTAATGCTTTATATTAATATTCAATTCAAAATATTGAAGTCATTTAATTGGTAATCTAACCATAACTATTAATTAATTAGAATCTATAATCACTAAATAGTCATCAAAATGTCGATTTAAATGTTAAAATTATAGTTTTTTCGAAATTTTTCAAATAAAAAAGTAGAAAGAATTTATTTAAATAATAACTTACTTTTATAAAAAATGATTGTTTTTATTGGGAAATTATACCCTAGAGTTTCTAATTTAAAGATATGTTTCTCTTGGAAAAAATAATCTCTTGAATATTTTAAAGGGATATGAAAAATCTATTAATAAAAATAAATCTAAGGTTACATGTCCATTTAGACTAATTTATTCCATTTAGATGCAAACAATTTTTATTCTTAAACTATCACATTTCTGGGTGTAACCTTTGCAGCTACATACTCAAATAAAAGTTTTTTTTTTTAATATTTGTATTTTTGAATTGCAATTCAACGATTCTATGTATACTTAGCCAGCTCATTACGAGTATATACGGCAATTCTATTACTAATATGGTTCACTAATATACACTGGATCTATATACCATATATGTATAATAAAACGATACTTTATGTGCAATTATGCATGAAAAATTAAATTAAATCCTCAAAGTTAGAATTGTATCCTAGAAAATATAAGGAAAGAACTTTATTTATCCTGAATTTTATTTAGATTATACTGAAATATTAAATTCCAGTAAAATTTCAATATGGAACAAAATCAAATACTTGAGCTTGATTTGAATTAGGGTTTTTAATTTTGATCATTTCAGCAGAGATTTTTTTTTGTTGGTAGATACTTTTTAGATTTCATCTTAAATATCAGTTTACCTAAATCCGGTCAGTAATCTTTGACTGTTAAATCAGTTAACAGCCAGATATTTGTGCAAACTCCTAAAATTAAAGTAAAAAATGGCCATAAATTTGAAGTTAGTTTAGATGTGAAACTGAAATATTGATTATTTATAGTTTCACCTAAAAGAGATGAGATTTATTAAAATAAAATTTGTTTTAAACAGCATTGTCAGTGAATGTGCAACATTACTATATTTAATTTATATGTTAAGTAACAGAAACTCTTTTGAGAATGAACACATGTAATCAATACTCTAATGACCTTATAAACTCAAGCCCTTTTTTTATCATAGTATGAATGCGAGAAGATGTTGCACCAAAAAGGAACCGACGCGTGGGCTCTCGCATCGTGAAAGAAGAAGAAATAAAATAAAATTTCTGAGATTGAGGTCGGAGTTGAAGGTACCTCTGGATGCGGGTCTTGTGTGTTGATTGTTTGAAAATCGTTAGTTTCACTCAAACGAGACTATCGACTAACAAATTAGTTCTAAATCAAGATTTTGATTGTCAAAATCTACCCATTATATTTCCAGTTTTTAATTTTCAATAATTATTTCATTTTCTCCACAAGAAAAATAAAATAAAATAAAAAAATATAACAAAACTGGACACACGATAATTTTTTAAATAAAATGAATAAAAACGATTTTTTTAAATAAAGTTTTTGTTAATATTTTGAATAGGTACATGATTACGAAATTTGATAATAAATTTTATAATTATCTACCAAAAATATAATTAAAAAATTTAAGCCAAGTGCAAAAGGAATTTACATACCAAAGCCCAGGTAGAAAATTAATCTTGGCTAATGCTTAGCGCGAGCTAGTTTTCCCTTATTATCTTACCGCTAGCTAGCCAAATTTTATGTACTAATGCCACCTAGTTATATAGTATAACACTAAAACTGCAAATTTAGTGATCTAGCTTGGATCAGGCTAAAATATCTAGTTAATGTCAATTTAAGAAATGAACTAGTTGCTAGCGAATTAGAAGCAAACTAACAGTGATAAAATATTTTTTTTTTCCTGAGTTTTCGCAGTTTGTTCATTTGTTGTCCAAACTAATTATTTTATAGCAACTAAAATAATTACTTCCATTAAGCTATGTTCGTGAATTTTCATAGTTTCAAATCAAAGGGTGGCAAAGTTAAATCTACCTCGAGGCGACTTATTAGATACACATAGTGAGCGACTGAAATTTCATATTAAAATTTAGGTACAAGATAACATGTTTACTAAAATATACAAATAATGAAATCTTGTTAAAAAGCTATTTTAATTAACTCATTTTTAAAATTATTATCTGTCCGATATGATATTGAATGTATTTAAGTATTTAAAGCTATTTAATTATGTATTAAAAGTTTTTTTCCGAGACGGATTGTTAAATTTATAGCTATGGATTTAATGGTATGCACTCCAAGAATAAAAGAAAAGATTATTTAAGTATTGAAAGATTTTCTCTTTACAGCTTTTGAACTGACTTTTCGGAGAATCTTCCTCCTTCTTCAGGGTACAAAGAGTCAATGAAATCATTATTCCTTCAATGACCCTTTGAACCCTGAACAAGGTAAGGAAACGTCTTATCAAAAGCTGTAAAGAAAAAAATCTTCCATTAAATACTCTTTTATTGGAAATAATCTTTTTATTTTTTCTTGGAGTGCCTTCCATTAAATCCTCAGCTATATTTGATTACTTTAAAAATTTAGAAAACATAAATTATGTAAACCACATTATGATTTTTTAGCCATCCGATCTTTTTGAATTCTTATATAAATTTAATATACCAATGATCTTATTCAAATATTAAAAAGATACCTAATTTCAATTAGATAACTTGTAGATTTAAATAGATATAATTATCTAAAAATGAGTGTGAAAAATTCCATTAAAATAACTATGATCGCTATGTATAATTTAAAAGTTAATAGATGGTATTTATACGGGATAATTTAAAAAAAGCGTAGCCTGAAGGGAACTTCTTAGCCTTAGTTTTCAACTTCCTTATGAAAGGGTTGTTATCCAAAACCATCCTTATGTAATCTAAAACAAGCGCAATGTGCAAAGGCCAGGCGAAGAGGGAATTGCCGATGTGATTGCCATCACGTTCCTCTCAGTTTCCTTATCACTGAGACTGCTTGGCTTGCTTGCATCGATGCAAAATCCGTCCCTGGCGACCTTGGCCAACAGAATCTCGATTTGCCAACCTCATCCATCCTCTAGTCTACATTCTCTTTTATCATTTCCCTAATTACAATATTTATATTTAAAATATGCTTATTCACCATTATTTGTATTTTAAGTTTAGCCTTTAAAGTTTAATTGGATTCTTCCTTTTAATCAAGACGCGGTTCCTTTTTGTGTCATTTTTTAAATCACATCGTATCGATTTATTATTATTACTCAAAAGGAATTAATGATTTATTAAGTAGATTAAAAAACTGATTCCTTTATTATAAGCGGTTTTCGAACGCCCAGCAGCCCTTCGCTGTCAAATTGGATAAGAATCGAACCAACGATTTCGCCAAACTGTTTATCCTTATGACCTCTAGAGACTGGAACTCGCTTCCTGCCACTATCTTCCTCATGACCTATAACCTTCAGCTTCCACAGATACCTTCGAATCTTACCCAGCCTATAAATCTCGTCTTCTTTCCCCTAAAATATATTTTCTTATTTTCATAATGCAGGAATCAATCGTAGCTTATAAGCGATGCACCCCTAGTTTCTTCTCGCATCAATAAACTTAAACTTAAACTAATAGGAGACCCGGCTCTAACCAACTCACTCGTCTCCCTGGCTCACCGAAGAACCGTTTCTGCCCTTTCCCTGTACTACAGATACTATCACGGTGTCTGTTCAGTCGAGCTGAAATCAATTATCCCCCCTAATGCCCTCTTTACGAGAAACACGCGGTTTTCTAACGCTCAGCACCCCTTCGCTGTCAAATTGGATAAAAGTCGAACAAGCGCTTTCGCCAACTCTTTTATCCCTATAACCTCCAGAGACTGGAACTCGCTCCCTGCCACCATCTTTCCCGCGACTTATAACCTTCAGCTATTTAAGACCCGTATCCACAGATACCTTCGACCCCCGCCCAACCCATAAAATTCTTTCTTCTTCTTTTCACGATGGAGGGGCTAACCCAGGCCTTTAGGGGTTGCACTTTTTTGGTGTAACTCCTTCTCTCATCATTATCATTAAAAAAAAAATATGATTTAAAAATAATCAGACAAGCAATTTTGCACGTAAGAAGTATAATCATGTGGATCAGTAGAAACCAAAAAGAAATTAAGGCTCGAATTGCTCCAGCTAAATTTGAGTTCGATTCAAATCAGTAATTATTTATTATTCCTCTTCTCAATTAGCTGCCCACTTGTTGCTGGAGACGTATATATAGAACATCGCGTTCTATGCTGTATGTATATGAAATCTAGACGCTCGGAGAGGCGGTAAAGGCCTTTGAAATGTCATGCTCAAAAAGATCGGAGAATGAATAGACTTAAAATTGAAGAAGTTCTTAATTGGATAAGAGAAAAAAGAACATTGTGGGACAATCTAAGGTAAATGACATAAGGCACACATTGAGACACAATTCCTTAGGAATATTTTATGAAAGGAGGAAGATCTAACTAGAATATTTTGAAATTTGAGACTTTTAAAGAGAGGTGGTGGTTTCGTCAGACCCGTCTTAGGACTGTATTCTTTATGATGATATTGTTTATTAGAGAGTATCTATTGCATCTCGTGTGATTGCCTATTATCATTTGACTACCTTTTTAAGATGGTCTAGATTAAGAATTTTTTTAAATAAAAAAACAAACAAAAAAAAAACTATTCAATATTATACTAAATTATCAATTAATAGTCTCTTCTCCCATCAGCCATATATGGTTTAATTAATAGGTGAGCGGTAATTAATTTACTCTGAAAATTACCTTTGTCACAATTATTCTATTTGTACAAGTCGGCTTTGCTTTTATGTTATTAACTAGATTGCATTCAACGTTACTTAGTTTGATTTCAAATCGGAATAGAAATAAAAAAAAAAAAAAATTCATCGTAACCGAATTGAGGACGTTTATTCAAAGGGGAATTTGATTTATTCGATTTTTCTCTCCTTCCCTCTCTCTTTCTAGTTTCGACTTCAAATATTAGATGTCACAATAAGTTGATTAATATTTTTTCCCTATTTCATTTTAATAATGTGTTTATTTTAACATTCTTTTTAACGTTATAATGGACTTCTCTAATCATATCTAAGAAATTGTCCTCTGATAAATATGCTATAAACAATTTTGTTTATATATCAGAAGGAAAAGGTGCTCTAGAGATAAGACTACACGGATCAAGAGAAGAACCCATATAATTATCTGTTTCTAAATTGCAATCATCATTAACACTTTCATTGTAAAATTTCGCTAATATTAGATGACACGAATTTAATAATGTGTTCATTTTAATATATATTTTAGAACCACCTATTATCGGAATTTCACGAAAAAGATTTTAATGATCTTTGAATGAAATTTAGTGCTGACCGTTCCATATATGTCTCGGAGGAATGTCATTGGTCCGAATAGCTTTTTTGGCTCCTGGGTTCGATTCCCAAGGGAACGACATCCCTTCTGACATGTAAGCAAAATTTTATAATATTTCTGATTAAGCAAAGGACCATCTCTTTGATTTGATTTTATACGCCCTCGACAATAACAACTTTCTATATACATCAGTGGGGTGCGGTCCATGGGTGCTGTGGATGTGGCAAATTTCAAACATTTAGAGTATTTTCATAAATATCGATTTCAAAATTTCAGGAGGAGCTTTAAATTTTCAAATTATTATCCGTTATTTCTAATATTTTTTATATAATAAACATTTTTTTGTTTTGAAAATTATATTGGTTCTCGAAATGAAATAATATTATTGCATGGTTTTAAGGGGCAATGAAAATTAATGATTTTTTCGAAAAGAGTGCGGATAGAAGATATGAAGTCCTAACCTGCTATATCTTTCAGTTCAAACATGTCAAAGATAAGTCCAGACGAGTTTTAGTCGAATAAAAATTGTTCTCGCTGAGGAACTATTAAAATAATAATAATACAAAAAAGGAATAAATAAAGATGATTCGAGAATCTTTGGACTAATCCATTTGTAAGAACTCTCAATATATAAGATCGGAAATAACTAAGAGAGCTATAGACAAGTCATACCTTGCTTATAGCAATAGATTTAGGAGGAGATTAAGAGTTTCTTATAGGACAGTCTGATTCATTGTGGAAGATGGTCGATTTCTATCTCAGGGACTGCGGAGTTTAAGTCACAAGAATTAATTTCTGACTCCTTTCCTCACTCACACAAAGCAGTATTCATTGGACGAACGTCCTAAAATATATTTTTTAAATTTAATGTTAAATTCGCAAAATACGAAAATGATGTCGTATTCGATGAAATTTGAAAAAAAAGCGAATATTAAAATAAAATTTCAAAAAATGAAGGGTACTTTTTTGGACACCATCGGCTGGTTGAAAAGTCACCAACCTCCACAAAAACTGACTGAAATGGAATTTGAACCCATGTACGCTAGATAGTCGAGCACACCTATTGGCACTTCATTTTAAATATAGTTTTTAAAATTAAAATTAAAAAAAAAACATCTTTATTATTTATGATTATTAAAACATGTTTTTTGTTTGTTTATAAAAATGCTGAGTAGGTAACTTGGTACTTCTTGTCGTTTGTTTAATCTAAACAATTCCCACTTAAATTATTCTCCTCTGAGCTAAGTTGATTAATGGATAAAACTCATTGTAATTTAGCCTGCGAGAAATTAAATAAGTCTTGAATCTCTTGTGGATTTCCCAGAGCTTTCATTTTCCCCCTTTAAAAAAAAATATTGTTGCGGTATGAAAGACGGTTTGGGACAAACGATAACTTGGGGAAAATAATTAATTAAACTTTTTATGGAAATAATCAAGCTGGTTATACACACACACACACACACACACACACACACACACACAAACATATCAGCGGCGGGCGGAGGTTTTTCAACCAGGGGATGTTGTCCACAAAAGAACCCTTCATTTTTTAAAATTTTAATTTATTATTTGCTCATCCTTTTTACAAATTTCATCGAATCATAATAGAATTTTTCGTTATTTTTCAAAATAAACATTAGATTTTTTATGATACGATAAGAAAATAGACTAAATGTTTTGAAATTATAGGGATGCGCCGAATCCTCAGCATCCATAGACCGCATACCACTGATATATATATATATATATATTTAAAATATAATTTATCCAAAGTGAGAAAAATATCTCTTTTGGAAATATATTACTTAAGACATACTTCAAGTAATTTTTTTATTGGAAGTTGAAATCATCTTCAAGGGCATATAGGGTAATCATTCAAAAATTATAATAATGTATAAATAACCTGTTCGACTACACAATATGAAAAAACAAATTTCCCTGTTTCTCAATGAAATGGTGTCATAAATTATAATCGTTAAAGAAGCTGAGGGGAGAAAAAAATGTATTAAATCATTTGTTGAACGTTGATGGGAGGACATTCGACCCCTAACCAATTATCCCTTGAAGGGGAAAAATTGATGGGGAGGCCCTCTTAGGTGATTGCTCTATTCAAGCATTTCAACCTGGAAATTATCCATTTTTTTTTATTTTTTATATCGATAATCATCAATTTTTCGTCGATCTAATTTTTCATGAATTATATTCTTTTACGATTTATATGGAATGAAAAGAAAACTTCACGTACATATTTTTTGAGTATTTTGTTTTATAATAATTAAGGAATTTCGGGAGATTTTATGACTTCCAAAGTGTTATTCAAAAAAATTGCCAATGTTATGACATATTCTTAAGTGAATCATAAAAGTCCAATGATATCAAAATCACCACTTCTGATAAGTTTTAATCCACAAATAATAATCTCGGTAAGTTTTAACAATCATTCGTAGAATATTTGCTAGTTTTTTGTTTTTATTGAAGAAATACTCCAACAAATACTCTTTTCGATTAAAAACATAATACTTAATTAAAAAAACCCGATGGATATGTACTGTATTGAGTTCATTTTCTTTCTGTAATCTCAACATTAAAAGTGAATTTCATTTCTGAAAATTCTGATTTGTCAAATTTGCTTCCGAAATTCAAGAAAGCCCTTAGTATATCAATCTCTTTCTCACATAAGACTCGAAATTGCAAATTGTATTCTAATGAGATAATAAGTTTTCCATTTCATCCCTTTTGTTTTTCTAGTCTTTAAGAATTGAATGTTAATATCTTTTCGGGTCACTTATACCCAACTTTTATATTTTATTTGTATAATTTAAAAACGATTTTTAATTTTATTATTAAATTTTCGAAATCCGATTTAGTCTCATTTTGTATTCAACTGTCATAGGATTTTTCTGATTTATTACTTTTAATCATATGAATTATTCAACTCAAAACATGATAAATTAATCTACCCTCTCAATTTTAACTATATATTTATATGTATATATCTAACTCTTCATTAATTTAGAATATTTAACTTATTCAACAACATATACTTATTAAAAATTTAAACTTTAATAATGGGTTAAACATGTCTAGATCTAAATTAAAATTACAATTTTGATTACATTAAGAATAAAAAGAGCATTTTTAAAAAGCTTGTACAATTAGACCATCAAAATTTATAAATAAAATAATTAAATAATCTCAAAAGCCATATCTTAAGCTTCTTAATTTGACTAAAATATGCTGAAATTAAAATCACTATAATTAACTTTCATAAATAGGTGAGAGATTTATTCGCACTCCCAAAAATGGTCTTGAATATTACAAAAAATTTTAAGAATGAATTTTTTTAAATAAATTATAGAGTAAAAGCTGTAATTTCATTTTAATAGAATAAACATTTTTGAAAAATTAATTCTCGAATGAACAAAAAAATGAGACACCATAATGTTAAATTATAAAAACCAATCATTTATATATATGGAACAATAAATCTCTTTTGTTCGTTTCGAAGAATCGCGGTTTGTGAAACAAATAGAATTTCGAAAGGATGCTGGGCGGAGCGGGCGGATACGGGGAAGAAAAAGAGAAAGAGATCTCAACTTGAAAGACCGAATTTCAGTTCAATCTTTAGGAAATTCAAAGCACGTCCATCAAACTCTTTCTTATAGGAAAATCAAATCACCATCATTCATAAATATAATTTTTTTTTATTTTATTTTAAACTTAATATTGTTTAATTAAATATTTTCTTTTCAACTCAATTAATTTCAAGTTTATATTTTTAAATTATATATTTGATTTACATCTTGAAGAGATAATTAAGTTGGTTCACTAAAGTACTCCGATTTGCAATAAATTAGAGAGAGACAATATCTTATTTCGCATTTGAAACTTGCGAAGCAATAATGATGTTTAGAAGCCAAGATCTTTTCGGGTCTGACCCAGAAAGATGCAGAGTGTGAATTAATAATCCCGCTCGTGGCCGCCTGCAACACAGACAACCTAGAGAACAGTTAAGATTCATGTTCATAGTGACCTGTTCTCTAGGTTGTCTACATACGAGCAACCGCACTGGCTACTACTTCATACTATACAGAAAATGAATTATATGGTATAAGAATGTTTAGGCATTTCTATTTTGATTTCTTATCCCATGTCTTTCGGCTTCAAATTTTCCACTATAATTAATTAAATCTATAACAAAATAAAATATTAGAACTTCATAGAACTGCATAGAATCACATATGTATCAAATGTGCACGACGGCCTTTTTTTATGATAATGATGAGAGAAGGAGTTACACCAAAAAGGTGCAACCCCTAAAGGCCTGGGTTGGCCCCTCCATCGTGAAAAGAAGAAAGAATTTTATGGGTTGGGCGGGGGTCGAAGGTATCTGTGGATACGGGTCTTAAATAGCTGAAGGTTATAAGTCGCGGGAAAGATGGTGACAGGGAGCGAGTTCCAGTCTCTGGAGGTCATAGGGACAAAAGAGTTGGCGAAAGCGCTTGTTCGACTTTTAACTAATTTGACAGCGAAGGGGTGCTGAGTGTTTGAAAACCGCGTGTTTCCCGCAAAGAGGGCATTAGGGGGGATAATTGATTTCAGCTCGACTGAACAGATGATAGTATCTGTAGTATAGGGAAAGGGCAGAAACGGTTCTTCGATGAGCCAGGGAGTCGAGTGAGTTGGTTAGAGCCGGGTCTCCTATTAGTTTAATTGCTCGCTTCTGAATTGCATCCAGTGTAGCAAGAGAATGCTTGGAGGCTCCCCTCCACAGATGAGAGCCATATTCGAGACAGGGACGAATTTGAGCCTTATACAGTATAAGAAGTTGACTGGGAGTATAACAGCGTCTAGACCTAAATAGGAGACCAAGCTTGCGCGCTGCAGCTTTAGCAATGGTTGAAATATGGTCATTCCATGAAAGGTCAGACCCTAGAGTTACGCCTAGCATTGAAATTTTATCCCTGAATTCTAGTGAGTTTGAGTAGAATGATATGTTTGGGAGGTTTCTGTCGAGGCGCCTAAAAATAAGGTAACACTGAGTTTTCCCTGCATTGAAGTTAACTAAGTTTTGGGATCCCAAGTTTTTAAGTTTGCATAAGTCTAAATTAATTGACGAGGCAATATCTGCACGGTTTTTATGCGATGCAGGGGCGTTATGTAGGGTGCGGTCATCTCCGTAACAATGTACCGGATTGGAGGGCAAGTTTAGCAGGTTGTTAAGGACGATTGTTATCAAGTCTGATAAACATCTCTAAAGCTTGGGGAAAACAAGCTCGTGCTCAATTAAATTAGAATATTTCAATTAAAAAAAAACAATTTTATTAAAAAAAAAAAAAAAAAAAAAAAAAAAACACTGGCTTGAGAGACTTCTTTTGTAATCAAAGGTATATTTATTGAGATGAAATCAGGGTTGGTCTATGACACATAAAGCTACCGGGAATTCTTCCGGTGCTCTCTATGGCCAGGCCAAGCTTGGATAAAGTAGCCAGTCTTACGGTCTGGAGTGCTTTATTTTTTTTTCCAAACAAACTTAACAAGGCCCTCGTACATATTTGATACGTATGTGATTCTATCCATTGTTATTGGGAGTTTTTAGTTGTGATCTTTAAATTATGAAGTTCTAATATCATTTTATTTTTGTTATAGATTTTTTCAAATAAATTCATTATTTGGGCGAAAAAATGGTTTTTATTTTTTTCTACTATGGCATACTTTTTTTTTAAAAATTTGAAAAGCTCATAGTATTATAGGGAAATAATAAGGTTTGAAAAAATAATATATTAGTTTCATAAGAATTCAATAGAAATTGTATCATGGTTAAAAATTGAAATTAAAAAAAAAAGCAATCTTTTTTAAGGATCTTATGAACCGATATAGCTCATAATTTTTTTCTGTTTTTTGCATATTTTGCCTTTTCTGAAAAACCAATTGAGTTAGTGATCTGAAACTTTCAGGATCAAATTATTTTATACCTACATATCCTCTAAGTATCATTAAATTATCTTTCGGGGAAAGATTCAGTATACTTATACCACTATAGCCTTTCAAAGACCGCTGGAGGAGAGAAGAAGGAAGCATCTTGTTTGTTTCCTTCATTGACCCTTTGAAACCCTGAAAAAGGAGGGGGAATCCTCCGAATCGTTGGTTTTAATGGAAAGGGAGAAAAAAAGAATGACAGTTCAATAATTACATCTTATTTGGAAATGTAATAATTTTTTCTACAGTATCTTTGGCTGCCTTCCATTTCTTTCAACTAATCAACTGGTGTGGTCACCACACGACTTTCACATTTTCACTTATTTGAAATCATTGCGACACTCTAATTTACACCCCTTCCTTTATTTCAATCGGATTAAAATTTATACATGACATTTGAAAAGTACATTAATTTTAAACAAAATTGTTAGTTCCGGTTTTGAGAAAATAAAAAAAAAAAAGAAAAATCTTTCATATAAATGTCCACTTCCGGTGTTCCGATTTTACCCAAAAGCTTTCTGTACTCCTTCTACCCTATATCGAGTTTAAGTTGCAAATTTCGTAGCTCTGAGACTTATGGTTGCGAAACGCAGGGAGGTACATACATACGTACATACACACTGACCAATGGATTTTTGGCCTCTGCGGACCACAATTTCCGATTTTATGTCCTAAATCTGATTTCCAACTATTAAGGGAATCGATTCCTTCCACCTAGAAGTTACAAAATGAAATTAACTTTTTTATCACTGAGATACAATCTCTCAAAGTCACAGGAGGCAATCTCTCAAGGACAGGCAATCAGGCAAGGACTCACAATCTCTCAAGGACAGGCCATCCCAATACTTCCACATTATATTCTATGAATATAAATGCGAAAGTGAAAATTCTACCAGTCTGTCTCTCTCCAAAGAGAAAATTTCTACAAATATAAATAATACGATTTTTTATTGAGTAGTACTAGAACTACGCCTCAGTATAACCCGATAATAGTAAAAGTAATCTTATTTGATTTGATTATTTTTTGAGTAAATTTACAAAAGCTTTTAAAAGTTTGTTTCTATATTTATTTGTTACTTTACCATACAGGTCAAGTATTACTTTACCATACAGGTCAAGTATTGTAATTGTGCATGAAAAAAGTGTTTTTTGCTTCTTTTTTTCGAAATATCTCAAAAACGGCTGAAACTATTTTGGTTAAAATAATTGGGCGAAACCAAGGTATTTTGGTCTACAAAAAACCCTAATAAACGAACATCGAAAAATAATATTTTTCGAGATAATAATTGTTATGTCAAAATGTATGTTAGTATGTTAGTCTGGTTGTTAGTCTGTTAGTCTGTGCGTTACCAAATTTTTGTGGACGAGCTCTCTCAAAAACTAGTGGGAATATCAAAACCAAATTTCACACGTAGTTTTGGTGCATTGAGATTACGAGCTGATTAGATTTTGGTGCATATCGACCCAAAATTAAGGAGGAAGAATGCGAAATGTATATTTTTGGAGGATTTGATGACCCACAAAATGTTTCAAGTTACAAGGATCATCATTCTGTGAGGTACTTGAATTAAAATCTAACGACTTAAAAGCTGATTTAAGAATGTTTTGCCATATTTTTCACCCAGCAACAATTCAGTCTACTCGTGTTATTATCTTCAGTGCTGATACAGATGTCGAAAAATGTTTAATAAAAATTCAAAACGTTTCGGGGAAATTCTCCCTTAAGCAATTAATACTAATCTGAAAAATAGTAATAATAGTTGCTTTATAGAGGAATAATAAAGCAACATTTTTTTCAATTGATAAAGAGAGAATTTCTCCCGATACGTTTTGAGTTTTTATTAAAAGTTTTTCGATTAAATTAGGTATATATAATTTTAATAATTCAAAAAGAAACCCCATAGAAAGAAATAATATCTTACTAGACCAAATTGATATTAATTCGTATAATTTATAATTCTAACGTACTTAGGCAAAGAATTATAAGTGAAAAAATAAATTTTTCACAAAATTTGACAATTCATGGACGTGTACTAATATGCCCGAGCATGCTAGAATTTAGTCACACTCCTCATAATATGTAAAATGTAATAAAGATTCCTCCTTTTTTTTTATTAATTATTTGCTATTTTCCAGCACCCTGGAAATGTGCTAGAAGTGTATGAGAATTTTTGAGAGAATATGAGCCAGTCCATGAGCGCAATTTTTAATTACAGTGGTTGAGATGTTGACTATTAAATTTTTAATTACTTTTAATATTATTGGAATCCGTGTAATACTCGAATTGAATCATATTTGGAATCTCTAAATTATTTTTAATAATAATTTGTGCGAATTTTTATCCCAAAAACCATTTAATTTAGAAAAAAATATGCACTTAGCCAGTGTAGCTATTTATTACTTGTTAAATTACTATAGGTACTACTAATTCTTAGAGACAATGACGTCGAAAAGTTTCTCCCTTGTACTTTCAGTCGAATATAAATATTTCAAATTTCTTATATAATATACAATTATTTGCATAAATTTTGAATAAATTTTAATTAATAAAATTAAACAAGAAAATTTTATTATATTTTTGTAAAATCCACACCTTTTAACTAGTACTAAAAAAGAGTAATTATAATTTTATACTTATTTGAATTTTCGTAATTGATTATTATCATGGGAATGTGTAGTGTATGTAAAAAATTATGCAAATATAATTATTATATATATATGATTATGTCTCTATAGTTAATTTATACAGAGACATAGACAGCTGTTTAGCGAGAACAGGGGGCACCACGAGTAGGCAGCTGTCACTACCCCCCACATGGATAGATAAATAAAAAATTATTAAAGGGAGATCATTAATATAATTTTGAACGCAAATTACATAATACTAATAGAGAAATAATTTAAAAATTTTAATTATTATCTTTATTTTCAAATGTATAAAACACTCAGAAATACAATTGGCTTCTTATTCAGGTCCAAGCGATTTTACAAACCCCCACAACTTCTCACCATCTACAAGGCCCAAATCCGCCCCTGTCTCGAATACGGCTCTCATCTGTGGAGAGGAGCCTCAAAATATTCTCTTGCTACCCTTGATGCAATTCAGAAACGAACCGTCAGGCTAATTGACGATTCTACCCTCACCGACTCCCTCGACTCGCTGGCTCATCGAAGAGATGTCCTGCCCTTTCCCTTTTCTATAGATACTATCACGGCAGGTGCTCTGATGAGATAAAATCAATAATTCCCCCCCCCCCCCCCAAAGCATGCTTTGCACGCAGCACACGTTTTGCCGACTCCCAACACTCTTTCGCGGTCAAATTGGAAAAGTGCCGGACCACTTCATTCGCGAATACATATATCCCCATGACTTCAAGGAACTGGAACTCTCTCCCAGCCTCCATCTTTCCCAGCACCTATAATCTTCAAACCTTCAAAACCGGAGTGCATAGACACCTACGTCTACACCCTCTCACTTAATCAACTTTCCCTTCTCTTCGGTAATGCAAGGGTCTTTCGAGATCCATAGGGGATACATCTTTACTGGTGCACCCCTTCTTGCATTCGATTGCATTAAAAAAAAAAAAAAAAAAAAAAAAAAAAATTTGAAAGTCGATAATGAAAATTTCAAGGCTAGACGTGTTTTGAAACAAATAGGAGACATTGTATTTGTAGCAAAATACGTCTACGCTTGAGATAAGTAATTGTTAAAAGACCTTTTCCGAAACAAATACCAGTACAATGTCTCCAATACTGCAATTTGTTTCGAATCAAAGTCTTAAACATTCGAAATTTTGTATAAAAATTTTGTCAAATATTTGTATTTAAGAAACAAATAATAAATAATTTGTAGATCTGAGTATGATGAAAGAAAGGACTTGTGCATGAGATCAGAAACAAAATAATTAGATTGAAGTTTGAAGTTGTGGATGTCCAAAGTATTTCAATCGTATATAATTGATATAACGATTATAGAGCATTGATATAATTTTTATTTTTATAAAAAGATTTTTTCTATAAATAATATTTAAATATAGGGTGTTTTTTTTAGAGGTATAGAACTTCGAATTAAAATAAAACACAAGAAAATCGTTTTAATGTCCATCAATTTGGCTTTATTGGAAGGATAATTTTATGCCATTAATGTTTAAATATGATTTCGGGCATGTGGCCGCCGCGGCTGGCTCGAATAAATCCAATTCTACAGGTCCAATTTTCAACCACTTTTTCGAGCATATGGGGCCGTATGTTGGCAATAACGCCACGAATGTTGGCTTCAAGTCCCCTAACGTTTCTGGTTTGTTGGCGTAGACGAGCGACTTCACATATCCCCAAAGAAAATAATCCAATGGTGTCAAATCACACGATCTTGGTGGCCAATTGACAGGTCCATTCCGCGAAATTATGCGCTCATCGAATGTGACGTGCGCTGTGTGGCATGTAGCGCCGTCTTGTTGGAACCACAACTCATCCACATTCATGCCATCCAATTCGGGAACAAAATAGTCGGTTATCATGGCTCTATACCGGTCTCCATTAACGGTAACTGACTCTCCAGCATTATTTCGGAAGAAGTATGGCCCAATGACTCCACCAGCCCATAGAGCACACCAAACAGTCAGTTTTTGTGGATGTAATGGCGTCTCAAGGGTCTCATGTGGATTCTCTTCACTCCAAATGCGGCAATTTTGCTTGTTGACGTAGCCAACATTCGTGGCGTTATTGCCAACATACGGCCCCATATGCTCGAAAAAGTGGTTGAAAGTTGGACCTGTAGAATTGGATTTATTCGAGCCAGCCGCGGCGACCGCTATGCCCGAAATCATATTTAAACATTAATGGCATAAAATTATCCTTCCAATAAAGCCAAATTGATGGACATTAAAACGATTTTCTTGTGTTTTATTTCAATTCGAAGTTCTATACCTCTAAAAACACCCATTATAAGGAGATTATTTTTAAAAGTAAATTATTTATTATTTACTCTTGAATATTATTTTTTAAACAAAATTGAAATTGTATTATCTATCCATGTGAAATAATTTTATTAAACTGAAAATATAAAGGCGAATTTGCTTCAAACCAATATCTCAAATTAAATTTAGAAAAAAGAAAAAGATCAAAAAATTTCATATAGATAATTTTGAGTTTTAATTTATTTAATTATTTCTACTTAATCATTTAATATAAAAGTTAATATTAGTAGGACGAGCACCTATCTGAAAAAGAAAAAAACTTTGTAAAATAAAATCGTTAAAGTAATATTAGAGTATTAAATATATATATTACCTTAACAGCCAACGTTTCGTGTTTAGACCCGCGATGCTGACTCCACAGGATCTCATTGACACTCGCGCACAATAAAAAATATACTCGCGATTCGATTCAAGAAGGAAACAATAAAGAATTTACGGAAAATGGATAAAAAGTTAAAAAGATAAAGGATTTGACTTTCCAGACAATAAGAAAATCAAATATTTAATCTAAATGTTAGTTTTAGTAGGATGAGCACCTAACTGAAAAAAGATAAAAATATTAGTAAAATAATATAGTGAATTTAAAATAACACTAGAGTATTAAATAGATATATTACCTTAACAGCCAACGTCTCCTGTAGACCTGAGATTCTGACGCCACAGGAACACACGGACACCCGCGCACAATAAAAATATACTCGCGAATCGATTCAAGAAGTAAAGAGAAAGGAATTTATGGGAAAATTGATAAAAGGGTATAAAGATATAGGATTTTATTTTCCGGAAAATAAGAAAATCAAATAATTAATCTAAATGTTAGTTTTAGTAGGACGAGCACCTACCTGAAAAAATAGAAAAATATTAGCAAAATAATGTAGTGAATTTAAAGTAATATTATTGTATTGAATAGATATATTACCTTAACAGCCAACGTTTCGTGTTTAGACCTGCGATGCTGACTCCACAGGATCTCATTGACACTCGCGCACAATAAAAAATATACTCGCAATTCGATTCAAGAAGGAAACACTAGGTAATTTACTGGAAAATGGATAAAAAGTTAAAAAGATAAAGGATTTGATTTTTCAGAAAATAAGAAAATCAAATGCTAAATCTAAATGTTAGTTTCAGTAGGACGAGCACCTACCTGAAAAAATGGAAAAAATATTAGTAAAATAATATAGTGAATTTAAAGTAATATTAGAGTATTAAATAGATATATTACCTTAACAGCCAACGTGTCGTGTTTAGACCTGGGATGCTGATTCCTTAACAGCCAAAGTCTCGTACTCTGACCCTACAGGAACCCACTTACATTCGCACACAAGTAAAAATATACTTGCGACACATTTCGATTTCGAAGGAATAAGGATTTGTGAAAACAGGGATTGAAGTAGGTTAGGATTAGGGACAGGACATGATTCTCTTGAAAAAAGAATCATGAGCTCAAGTGGGGAGGGAGGCCAGGCCCTTAAGTAGGTCTGTTCATCTTTATCTATAAGAACTATGAAGTACACACTTACCCGTTACCCAGCTATTAAAAATAATATAAGATATGAAGGGTTGTTTATTAGTGAGGGGTGGAGTCAGATGAGAGGATGGACGAAGGTCCAGAACCCATATTGTAATATTCCCAGTTGATGTTTCACCCGGCACTGACTGAGATACACTGACCACAATCCATGTATCTCTCCCCCTTATATAGCCCTCACACTATCCTCAGCCCCCTCCCACTGTCCCTATCTAACCCCCCTCACATACCTCTCTCTACTCTCCCTATCTCTCTTCCCCTTATATACCCCTCCCGAGAGCAATTAGTCCAAGCTATTCTTAGCTTATCTTCCGAGATAATCTTAATCGGCTTAGAATAGTACTTCATACTACTTATTTTTATTTTAATTATTTAAACATGTTTAAAGCAAATGACAATAATTAAAATATTATTAACTTTAAAAAATTCCTATAGAAATTCAAGAGAGATGGTCTACTACTTGATCTGATGAAGTTATGGATTATTTTTATTATGTCAGATGAGTTGATTCCAAAACCCCATGTTATTTAGATTGGTAACTTAATCGCTTGCTTAAATCCTCAAAGGTGCCTCTTGTTTAAAATTATGTTAAGTTCTAAATCACACATCGTGGTCTGAGGTTTTAGTATGAAAATTGATCATGGAGTGTGAAGCAAAGACTATCCTGTAAAGGTCTCTTAAAGTTGAATTAGACTATTTTTTTACTTTACCATACATGGTATGGTCATGTATTGTAATCGTGCATGAAATTTTTTTTTATTCTTTTTTGGAAATATCTCAAAAACGTCTGAAACTATTTTAATTAAAAAAATTGGGCAAAACCATGGCATTTGGGTCTACAAAAAAGCCCTAATAAGTGAACATCTAGGCTCTTGTACCAAACTCATCCAAATTTTGTAGACATAATCAATGGGCCCCCAGTATTCTAAAAATGAAAAAACTAACCCCCCTACATGATTATACATAATTTTATTAAATATTAAATATAAGAGAGGGGCCAGGGTATATGGTAAAGTCAAGTTGATGGTCACATCAGAACGTGCCAATTTTTTTTTCTACTTAATAAAGTCGATCGAATAAAATCGATAATTTTTTTAATACCGAAATTATATAAACTAACTTAATTAAATCCAGTCTTTTATTACAAATATAAATTTCATCTAATTTAGCAATTTACAAAAATGTAAGATTCTTAATAATGTGCCATTTATAGTAAAGAGTTGTCAAAATCTACTCATTTTCTCTTCATAAATCATTTTAATTGAATTTAAAGTAAAAAAAAAGTAATTTACTAATTTAATAAAATATCTACTTTATATAACGAAAACTAATTAAGCGAGTTTTAAAACATTTATAAAAACTCTCTCGGAGTATGTTTTTCTTTTATAGACTAATCAAATTATACATCTTATGGCAATATGAGTATTTATATTTGTTTGGTTTACTTAGTTTATTTAATAAAAATTTTAATTAATTTTATCTTCACACAACGTGTGGTCTTTTATGAAAAAACACTTAAAAATCTTTAACTAAGCTAGCAATACATTACATCATTTAAAAACATAATTTTAATATTTCGTTTTGTAACAAAAGACAAATTTTTAAAAGAAATTTTTAGAAAAAAAGAGAAAACTTTTTCCAAGGCTCGGTACGCTCTCAGGTTAGAGCCTTCCTAGTAATAAATAATCTGAAATATAATAAACTATTAAAACTAATTTAATTTTCTTGAGATAAATTCAGTTTCTTAATTATTTATAACAGGGATTCTTAAACTTAATTAGTCCGAGGACCTCCTCTTGAGCAACATATTTTTGCGGATCCCATCTCAACCCTAAGCATTTTACGTCTTTCATGAGACTTAATTTCTTGCTCACTAATCTGATAGGTCCTACCTTATAATGTTATAAAAAACATTGCTAAAATATTATCCCTGGTTAACTAAATAAATGGTCTCCCTTATTTAAAATTGAACAAAAATAAATGAATTTTTACTAATTATTGTTTATTTATGTCAATAACTAGTTAAATAACAACAAATACAATAAGTCTTGACCATGTAGGATTTTTATTAAATAAGTTATTTCAATAAAAACGAAAAGCTGGGGGATGTAAAGTTAATGTCAAAATTGTTTCGGGGACACCGGTAATGGGCTACACGGACCCCCAGGGATCGGCGTACCTCACTTTAAGAACTGGTGAGTTATAATAAATTAATTATTTCCAAAAAACTGTTAGCGGGTTTTAAAATAAATAAATCCATTAGTATAATCGAAATTTGGTTATTTATACCTTTATTATGGTAACTATTTAAAATCATTCTGAAAAAATATTTTCTCCATTTTTCTACCTGAAGTTGAGAAGCTAGTGGGCTTATAAAACTTAATCAGTTCTCTGTATTGCAAATACAAAAAAAATTGATATCAGAACTTTCTATGTTCGTTCTTAAATTATCGTAGATATCGGAGTATCTTGAAATATAAAGTGGGTACTATCAAGGGCGTGCCCAGGATTTCACCTAGGAGGCGGGGAAAAAACTGTACTAAATTCTGCTGAGAATGAAATACAGTATAATATTGTTACTGCCATTGAGAGAAGAGACAGAGGCTAATGTCACATTGTATTTCCTTCACTGACCTTTCAAAAACCTGAAAAAGGAGGGAATAAACCTCTGAAACGTCGGCTTTCAATAAAAAAAAGATAGTTAGCTCAAAAACCACGTGAATATAAAACGAAATTCAAATGTAGTTTAGGTGCATTGAGATTAAGAGTTGATTAGATTTTGATTGAAATCGAACCCAAAATTAAGGGGGGGGGGGTGGGGTAAAAATTAGAATCATAAGATTTTCAAATTAAAAAAAAAAAAAAGAAAAATGAAATATACTATAAAATGAATCTATAATAAAAAAGAGAGTTATTATTTTCTTCGAGAGCCGAAATTGGGTTCTAACGTAAATAATATTTTTATTATTTAATAAATGGGCGAATGAGCCATTGATTAGAATCTGATCAAAGAAAAAGACTAAAAATAATGGGGATAGAATGATCTTCATTCTTTTTGAGGTTAGGCATTCCAAAGATGTCAAAAACAAGTCAAAACCTATTTCAGACTATTAGATAATTTCTTAATTCCTAATATTTTATAGGCTTTTGACTCTAGGTAAAAAATGTTTAATGGAAATAAGATTTAGATATTCATCATTAAATTATTAATTCACCGAAACTGCAAACAGCGCACCGAGTCTTGAAAAAGTTTCACTTTTCCTCCAATTTAAAAGTTTGATACATAGATAAATGATACATACAGTCGAGAAGCAGTGTAGGAACTACAATACTGCAAGACCCCGCAACTCTACTAAAATTTTTCGGATTTATTTAAATTGTCCCTATTTAAATTAGAATAAAAATACACTGACAAAAAACATGCAGCAAGCATAAAATTGTCCCTATTTAAATTAGAATAAAAATACACTGACAAAAAACATGCAGCTATAGTCTAGAAAAATAATAAAGTGCTGTGCATTTTTTATAATAAACTTTTTTAATTATTTAATAAATGTGCGGATGAGCGATTCTTGGTTGGGGGCTGGTTGGCAAACCTACGGATGTTTATATATAGGTAATACATATAATTGAATATTTAAATTATTTATTTATTTATTTATTATAGTAAATATTCTCATATTTAAATATATTCAAAGATATTACACTAGGGTATATTGAATGGACTTGATGGAATAACGTAATCCTGATGCCGAGAGACTGTGCGGACAAAAGATTTATATTTATAAGAAAGAAAGCGATCTTATTTATCGATTTTATCTAATCTGAAGATATTGAAAGTAATCATTCTAATATAAGAAAATAGCATTTCAATTAAGAATTTTGTAGTTTAAATGAAATGTTATGAAAACAGTCAGTTTCTTCACAGGGGCAGCGAGTCGACTATAGATAGAAATGGCAAAAGGGTTTAATTTTTTCCTCATCGCAAATTCAATTAAATCTATTGAAATTTCATATCTATGAAATATTTTCTTTTATCTTTTATATCAAATAGTTTTTATTATAATATCTTCATTTTAAAGGATAGTTTATTTGACGTCTAATTTGAAAAAACGCTAATCACTACTTTGAAATAATTGTTGAAAATATAAAATTAATAAATATTATAAAACAATCGATTATTAATAATTATATTCAATTTTGAACGAAATTGATTTATTAGTTTTTAAGAAAATGGTAAAAAGCTAGAAAACCGTAACAAATGACTCTCTGATGCCGGGTGACTTGCGACCCAGCCTCTTGATAAAATAGACCAAAATAATTATAAATGAGAAAGAAAACGATCTTATTTTATCGATTTCCTCTGTCTGAAGGTTCACACTATGTCTATTATATAAGAAAATAGCATTTTGATTAAGAATTTTTTAGTTTAAAAGAAATTGTATGAAAAGATTCAATTTCTTCTCCCCGGGAGCGAATCAACTAGAAATGGCCAAAAGCTTTATTTTTTTTCTCATTAGATATTTATTCAAATCTATTTAAATTTCATATCTCCGTGTTATTTTCATTTATTTTTTATAGCAAATAATTATTATTAGGAAATTTGCATTTTAAAGGGTAGTTTATTTGAAGTCCAATTTGAAAAAACGCTAATAACTCCGTTGAAAATTTTATAAAAAATATGAAATTAATAGATATTATAAAACAATTAATTATGAATCATTTAATACCATTTTGAACGAAATCGATTCAGTACTTTTTGAGAAAAATTGTCAAAAACCATCTGAACGGTCAAAAAACGTAGTTTTTCGAAAGCACGAGATGGGTTTGAAAAAAGCTAAAAAAGTCAAATGAAACCAATCGCTGACTTATGACATGGAGGTGAATTTTAAAATGTTTCTAAAACGGCCTTTCATAGACGGTTTTCGGGGTTTTTGACGATTTTCTCGAAAAGTACCAAATCAATTTCGTTCAAAATGGTATTAAATGATTCATAATTAATTGTTTTATAATATCTATTAATTTCATTTTTTTTTAATTTTCAACCGAGTTATTAGCGTTTTTTCAAATTGAACTTCAAATAAACTATTCTTTAAAATGCAAATTTCTTAATAATAATTATTTGCTATAAAAAATAACTGAGAATAACACACAGATATGGAATTTCAATAGATTTGAATAAATATCTAATGAGAAAAAAATAAAACTGTTGGCCATTTCTAGTTGATTCGCTTTCGGAGAGAAGAAATTGAATCTTTTCATACAATTTCTTTTAAACTACAAAATTCCATGTCTGACCTTTTGGTTTTGTTAAGTGAATTTTTACTATTTAATTTTTTTTTCAATTTTTATACTTTACCATACAGGGTATGTTCAAGTATTGTAATAGTGCATGAGAAAAGTGTTTTTTTGCTTCGTTTTATCTAATTATCTCAAAAACGGCTGAAACTATTTTGATTAAAAAAATTGAGCGAAACCATATCGTTACGCAGTCTACAAAAAATCCTCGAAAAAATTATATTTTTCGAGATATTAACTTTTTTGTTAAAATGTCTGTTAGTTAGTACGTTAGTAAGTGCGTGCGATACCAAATTATTGTGGACGCTCTAACTCAAAAATTATGTGAATATAAAACGAAATTCAAATGTAGTTTTGGTGATTTGAGATTAAGAGCTAATTATATTTTTGTTGAAATCGGACCCAAAATTAAGGAGGGGTTTAAAATTAAAACTATAAGATTTTCAAACTAAAAAAACAAGAAAAAGAATATATACTATAAAATGATCTTATAATAACGAAAAGATTATTATATTTTTTGGGAACAAAATTAGGTGGGAGGGGGGGGGGTCAAAAAATAAAATATAGGCCCTTGGACCAAACCGAACCAAATATTGAATAGTCTTGGTTAGTTTTTGCACTTTTAGACTTCTGGGGGCTCACTGATTATATATACAAAATTTGGTTGAGTTTGGTAAAGAATTGTATTTTTTGACCCTCCCCCACCCTCTAAATGATTTTATTAAATATTAAATATAAGAGAGGTGCCAATCATATGGTTAACTTTAGAATCACGCTTTCCGTTGCTGCTGCGATTTGACGACGGATTCTTATAGAACTCGTCAACAAAATAAGACGAAAATCAAGATTTTGATTCGAATGGTGTAGGTTCTTGGTGTAACATATTTAAATAAAGTAAAGAAAGATTTAAAAAAAAATTTAAATTATTTTTAAATTTTCTTGACTTCATATATATTTTTACATGTTCTATTTTTTAGTTATTTTTTAATCTTCTAGGTGGGGGCACTCTGCCCCCCTGCCCATAGCTGGGCACGCCCATGAGTACTATAAAAATGTCCAAAAACAAGATTTTCAATACTGCATATAGCAGCATTTATTTGTTATAAGAGAAATAATAGCTATAATTCTTGTGGGAGACGTAAACACTCAATTTCCTGTTTATATTTCGGAAATAAAAATTGTTTTTGTGTTAATAAGCAATTTTTAAATATTTCCATTTGAAAATTTAAAAAGAAAACTAATAACTGAACTGGCCTTAATGTAAACAGCAGCCTGGCGCCGTGTCGTGATGGCGCATGAATAAGTTTTCTCTAACTCCAAGTTGCTCAATGACTTGAGTAAACTTCTCATAATTTATAAATAAAAAAAAAATGCTGATTAAATGTTTGCATTTTCTGGTATATAAACATGGAGTTGAAAATTTTTTAACGGATTATTAAACCAATGAGAAAACTTTTTTAATTTATTTGCACGTTAAATTACTTAATTTCATCTACCTCTTTGTGTCTTTATTTAGTTCATTTTAATTTAAAATCAAATCACATTTATAAACCTTTTGTAAATTAATTTGATAAATATTTAATAATACGATACGTATAAATATATTATATTTTGAGAATATAAATGTGCCATTAAAGCTTCATTATTTAGAAGCTATTTTTTTTAAACACCTAATTTTATCAATTTAAGTGATTCTATATGTATACAAAAATAAGTTGATGTGGCCATCCAAATGACTTTACCATTCTCCTCACCCTTCTATTATATTTAATAAAAATAATTTATAATTATTTTCGAAGAACCCTTCTTATTTTTCGGCCCATTAGCAATTAATAATATCTTCTTTTAATTATGGGACTATTTTATTAGAAATATCAGCTTCTTCGATTTTTCTTTGAAAATATTTTTGAACCCCTCTCTTTTTGGTCACTATCAATTTCATAAAGTCGTATAGGGTGGATATTCGAATTTTCGTACAAATCGATTAAAGGTTCGATTTTCCTAGGACTATATTGATAGTTCAAACAAAATCTAGTCAGCTCTTAATCTCAATGCACGAAAACTACATGTGAAATTTCTTTTTGATATTCACACCAGTTTTTTAGTTAGAGATTACACAATATTTGCTACTAACGTACTAACAGATATTTTGATAAAATAATTAATATCTAGTAAAATATAATTTTTCTATGTTCTCTCATTACGGCTTTTTTTAGACCAAAACGCCATGGTTCCATTCAATTTTTTTACCTGTATGGAAATAAAGTATATAACGGAATACGCATTAGAAGCGAACCTGATGAAATCGAAATAAAAGTACGAAACGTCACTATCTAATTAAAAGACGTTTTCGTTAAACACGGTCTTAATCCCAATATCCTGCTTAAATAAATATATAAAATCATAGTAATTTTTTATATTAATTTACTGCTCTTTTTGAGTGAATTTTTATTGAAAATATCAGTGATTCTGTGTTTTTGGATAATTATTCAAATATTCTTTTTTATCCTTGATATTAAACTAGCTTCTACTATATAAAACGAATTATCCTAGCTTGAACGGTTGTAATTATTTTAGGAACAATAAACGATTTACAGCAGAAGACAGAGTTTTATTTAGTGATATAAAGCAATCCTTAAGTCAAAATTTTGCAACTTTAAAAGAAAAAAAGGAAACTATGGGGTTAGGAGAGTGTTGATGTTAAAGTAATTTCTTCAAATGTGGCATTTTCAAAAGATTAATTTTTATTTCCTTCAAATGAATTTAAAGTCTCTAGGGCTCGAAGTCCCAGAAAAACATGAGGCATAAAGGCAGAATTGACCAATAAAGAAGAATATTTGATTGAAAAGTTTTGTTTCTCTTTGTGAAGAATATTTGACACCGCGTTCTTTGCTAATAGAAAACCAACTTACTGTTCGTGGTTACCTGGGGCTATTAGTCAATTAAAAAGAAACTATAACACTTCACACATGGAACATGTTTAGAATTATAATTAAAAAATGATGTCCTTTGGATAGATATTATTTTGATTTGATGTATGTATGTAGGTATAGTTAAATAGTATGATTATCTAGAATCAACCATTTGTGCATAGTTTGTGATGTTCGATATAAGAATGAAGTTGTCCTTGTTGAATGGCAACACATCCCGATTCTATTTCAACAATCTAATCACATGTAATTTATTTGGATGATTTCCAAATCGGTTTTCATTATAAAAATGCTTGAAAATGACAATAAGAAAGCAACGGGATTAAAATCAAATATTTCACGATTAATATACGCTTATAAAAATCAGTTTTGATAGAACTAGGCAAACTTTCAATATTTAATTATTCATGGGATGTTGGGAGGCTAGAATCTTGCAGGTACTTCCCTCTCCTAGATTTCTTTCTCTTTTTTTCCTCCTGATTAAGAATTCATCGAGCTGGCTGTTACCTAACAGTGCATCGACCTACACATGTTATCTACCAATCATTTTCTCGAGATACATACCACCGTCAAACTATCTCCCTAACCAATGACAAGTGTTTATTTTTTTCAGCCCCTAAGGTTGATATTTCACCTGTCTTAATATTAGAGATGAGAGGGAAAAAGTTGATACTATGTATCTTTTTGGATATTTCATTTCATTTATAGATATTTTAAGTATCTATTTTATAAGAAATCAAATATTTACATTTATAATAACTTTATCGTAAAGAGAAATCAATGCTAGCCTTTTTAATTAGAAACATTCTATCTGTTATTTCTCATAGGTTCAAATACCGAATTGAATTTAGGTAAATTCGTTTTGATGTAAAAATAAGCTGGTCACTTCACATACGATTTCTTCTTAAGAATCAACAACTCTGTGGTAATCTCGGAAACTAAATCTTTTTTATTAAATTACTTGATCATCAGCATTGGCGTAATAGGCAGTTTTTCTAGTGGGGGTAGCCGTCCAGCTGATTAGCCACCACAAAGTTTGAATTTTGGTAATCTGATTAGAGATCATTTAACTTTTTAGTAGAATTGACAAATTTTGGAACTAACGAAATAATTTAATGAGAAATAGATAAGTGATACAGTGAAGCAGTATATTTCTTCAATAATATCGATTTTTCTAGTGGGGGGATGAGTTTTGTAGGGGAGACACTGCCCCCTTGCCCCCCCCCCCCAACTACGCCCATGATTATCAGTATGTCTTGAATCACCTTTTTTTCTCGTATAACCCTTGTTTTCATAACCTATTCCAACCACACTGTTGAGTAAATATTTAGCTGAAGGGGAATCCCGCACCCCCTTAATACTCGTCGTCTTGTCGGCTTGTTTTGGAACATCCGTTTCTGTCACTTTGTATTTGGCGGTTTAGCAATTTGCATTAAGCGTGGTCTTAAAATATTATTTCCCCATGTAGTCAAGGATTATTTGCCTTGAACAAAGATGCATGTATTCTATGGAGATGATCCCTTACAAGATGCCACCAAGGGTGTCCAATATCCCTTGTAAGGTCCTTTCCTTCAGGTGTTACAAATGTCGAATTAAAGCAGTTCCTCTTTATTTATTCCGTAGTAAAATCGATTCAGAATTAATTCTCGCAATTCAAATTAATTTTAGTAATGACATTGAAACTTTACGCTATATTTATTTTTCCTATAATTATCTCAAGTATAATATGACTCGGCAATGATTGTAATTTGATGAAAATATTTTTTGCCCTGGGCCAATCATTTATTTCTTCAGAGAATATTATAAGAAAAACTTTTTCAAGGAGGGGAAAAAGAGAGAAAAGATTAAAACGGTATCTAATCTTATGTTAAAAGTTCTTTCATAATTTATTAAATTAGATAACTTAATACATAAAAAATAATAAAAATATACAGGTACAATATATATGAACGGTCGGGGTTTTTTTTTTGGATTTTTTTTTGTGCAAATTGGTATAATCTAATTTTAAAAAAATGAGTTAAAACTTGTAAGAGTTAGACCATCTTTCATAATGGGAATCACGATCCTTAGGATTTTTGTGGCATCATAAGAAGGTGTCGCGAAATAAAAATATTGAAAGGATTTTCTGAGAAAAATGAACACATATCAAAAGCATTAGGCATAAATGTTACAAAGAACATATTTATTTTGAGACTAAAATCCAAAATCCCATTTCCCAGTAAATAAAAGTTAGTATTAGTATTATTATTATAAATAAAAAATTTTGCGGGTGGGGAAATGTTAATTTTATTTACTTGTTAGGTTTTGTTGGTCGAACTGATAAGAAGTTTTAGAAACGCTGAATTAGGCATAGATGTCTTCTTTTCATATTTACAATGTCTCGATCATTGGTGTATAATATTCTCAAAAATTCCTCATTTTTTTTTTTTTTTTTTTTTTTTGGAAAGTGAGAAAATTAATGAACTTATACCACTTTCATAAAAAATAAAGAGGCTCATATGTTTTTTATAAGTTTATTCAACCAAAATATAGTGTAATAATAAAATAAATAAATAAAAACGAATGTCATCAACTCTTCAATCGAAAAGATAAAGGTATATTAGATCTTTAATAATATAATAATATAACTTTTGAAATGTAAAAACAAGTCCGGATACTAAGGCCCTGAACTGTTCTCATGCACTAGCACATCGACTGTAATCGTACGACCTCACATTATTGTGGGAGGAGCAGGAGAAAATTATTATTATAATTTATTATTTACAAAATATATATATATATTTTCTCTTTATTTACATCAGTATTCGATTAATACTATGTACTCTATAAATCTACATTTAATTAAAATTAAACAGTTTTTTGTTAAGTTTTTTTGTTATTTTTAAGAGTAGGTATACCAATACGATATACGATATAACGAATGAGGCGACTGTGGGTCAGTGGCTAGAGTGTTGGGCCGCTGACTCGAGGATCGCTGGTTCGAGACCGAGTCTCGGCAGATAGATATTTTCAGTCGCCTCCTCTTGGAAAGTAATGGCAACCTACCAAGAGTATAATTGCCTAGTAACCTCTCCAAATTAGCCGTTCGGAACCGGCGTTAAAAAGTAGGTCCCATATATCTGTGTAAAACAACTAAACACACTCAGCACAGGTATATGTGGAGAGGAGCCTACACCCGTTTCGGGTATGGCACTCGAAGAAGAAGATACCAATACGAAATAATGTAGCTAATTATATGTATGTCTCTGATATTTGATATAGAAATAATAAATTCTAATAAATTTTTCAGTTGGGTAAAAGAATAAAACTATATTTTCTTAAAAGTGTCTAAGTTAAAGCATTTCTACAGCGTCAGATTTCCGAAGCCGTAAAAACCCAATGCACAAAGAGACTATCTTAGAGGAAAACGCAAACACAGCCCACACGTACACTTGCCTGCTTATGTACACAGTACACAAGGGCTTGGCAAGTTAACACTTGACTTAACACAAAGCTTACATGGACCCAAGCAATCCTAAATGGAAGCTTCGTAATGCGATCTACGAAATCAAAAATATTCCTCATTTTATTCACATATATGTGTAAATATGTATGTTCAATTAAAAGTAGATTTAAATGGTTGCAATCAATAGAAGTATATTTTTTCATATCAGATATGAATTTCGATGTCTTCATACATTCAGCAAGGTGCGCTTGCTGTTTAGTGGATTCGATCAAAATTTTTCATTTTTTTTTTACTCATGTTTTATTATAAATATCTGAATCGTGGACAAAAATGATTTCCAGAATTTTTATTTCTATCTGTCGATATGTCTGGATTCTAATATTTAATATTACTCGAAACAAAAGCTTGTAAAAAGTTTGTTCTTAGTATCAAAATGTTTGTTTTTATTTCCTTTACAAAGAAACCATTATATTTTGGAATTTATAGCTTAATAAATTTCTGGAAGAAATTAATAAATTTCAAATGAAATAAATAAAAAAAAATCAAATTATTTGATCTATTTAATTTTCCAAAAATAAATAGTATAGAAAATTGATTAAATAATTTACATTGATTTTTAACTTTACTGTAAAATATACATATATTCAAATAAATATTTTGAGAGTATATTATTATAGACGTAGCCAGTCACCCTTGGCTCAATTAGGACCAGCACCTGTGGATGGAACCTCCCAACATTCTCTTCCCACTCTAAATGCGATTCAAAAACGAGTTTTAAAATTAATAGAAGATTCGAACTTATCTATCTAGTTCCTTTGATTCATCGGCCCATATTTTTTCGAAGTTTTCCCTTTTTTCTTTTTTTCTCGAGATAGCATTAGTGCCTATGATGTGATCAATGATCATCCAAAACTGCTCTTTTTATATACATTTACATTATTTGAAAAAGTATATCTTCTTCCGAATCCTTGATTTTTTTATAATTTTCTTTCAATTTAATAGGAAATCCGACTAGGCTCTTGTCCCTTATCATAAGTTCAAACATAAATATATCCTAAATTTTAAAATTTCATTGCTACTATGAACTCTTCCAGTATTATAACAACTGAACCTCTTAAAGTTAAATTGCAATACAAAACTTTGCCAATAATAATATTTTGAGGCTTATATCTTTTTGCCTGTTCTGGTACTGTTGTACCCGTTGAAATTTCACTAAGTCTTTGAAGTACAAGTCACTCAATTACTTTTTTTTTTTACTTATGGAAAGTGGTGTAGGTTTTAGGTGAAACATGATGTTAGTTAATAGAGTAAAGGGTGTGTAGTTTCACAGTGAATGAAATAAAACTCAAAGAGGTTTATACAAACTCAATATATTTCGGATTATTAGTCCATCATCAGGAGTTTACAGGTTAAAAACTAATAATAATTGAACGAGTGGTCGCCATTCTTGACATTCAAATCATGGTTACCAATATAACAAAATATAACATTCAAATCTTACACAAGAAAAACACCAATGAAAATTTAAAATTTAAAAAATTTAAAAAATTGTTTTACAAAGATTTTTCTTTTTTAATTATAAAATATATAAATGTAAATATAAGAAATCTAAGTAAATATGAATATTAATATAAATAAAAATTACAAGTATAAATATAAAGTCTTTTTAGAATTAAATTAGAAAGTAAAATTACAAATTTAAGTCATAGACACAAAATTAATTATAAATATCAGTTTACAAATAAGCCTAAATAACATATAGAGATGAAGAATTAAGATAAAATATAATAGGGATAAATTAGATGAGATAAATTACAATATACAACAATTTTTGTGGTTATCTCATATATCAAAATGTCATTTATTTTAAAGACTGAAGGCGCGTGATTTGAATTTAATTTTGATTGTAATTTGGGAAATAGTATATATTTGAGAGAGACTGAGGTTAAGTTTTTTTAATTTTTGTTAATTAGTAGATCTATTATTGTGGAATTTCTAATGTCCTGCTGGTTATTGAGAATTTTATCTTTTTCAATTATAGCTTTCTTAATTTCGGTTGATTCTAACAGGTCTAGTTTTCGGCTTTTAGAGGCGAAGTGCAGTGGTATAGGATTTTGGGGTGAAGGTGAGTGACTGTCCTCAATAAGGCGGTCTGCGAAGGCGGAGGTTGGATCACTCTGTATGGTGCCTGATTGCAACTTTCTTAACGGAATTCTCAAATGCTCTTTATGCCGGGCTTTCACTATGTTCTGCCCGGACTGACCGGTGTAAAACGAGCCGCAGTCTTGACATTCAAGTTTATAAACACCAGATTTAAAACTTGAATGTCAAGACTGCGACTCGTTTTATATTGGTCGGAGCAGGCAGAACTTTCAAAACCCGGTATAAAGAACATTTGAGTTCGTTAGAGAAAGTTGCAATCGGAGCTACCATACAGAGTGATCCAACCTCCGCCTTCGCAGACCGCCTGATTGAAACAATCACTCACCTTCACCCCAAAATCCTATACCCGCTACACTACGCACTCTAAAAGCCGAAAACTAGACCTGTTAGAAATCAACCGGAATCAAGAAAGCTATAATTGAAAAAGATAAAATTCTCAATAACCAGCAGGACATTAGAAATTCCACAATAATAGATCTACTAATTAACAAAAATTAAAAAACTTAACCTCAGTCTCTCTCAAATATATACTGTTTCCCAAATTACAATCAAAATTAAATTCAAATCACGCGCCTTCAGTCTTTAAAACAAATGACAGTTTGATATATGAGATAACCACAAAAATTGTTGTATATTGTAATTTATCTCATCTAATTTATCCCTATTATATTTTATCTTAATTCTTCATCTCTATATGTTATTTAGGCTTATTTGTAAACTGATATTTATAATTAATTTTGTGTCTATGACTTAAATTTGTAATTTTACTTTCTAATTCAATTCTAAAAAGACTTTATATTTATACTTGTAATTTTTATTTATATTAATATTCATATTTACTTAGATTTCTTATATTTACATTTATATATTTTATAATTAAAAAAGAAAAATCTTTGTAAAACAATTTTTTAAATTTTTTAAATTTTAAATTTTCATTGGTGTTTTTCTTGTGTAAGATTTGAATGTTATATTTTGTTATATTGGTAACCATGATTTGAATGTCAAGAATGGCGACCACTCGTTCAATTATTATTAGTTTTTAACCTGTAAACTCCTGATGATGGACTAATAATCCGAAATATATTGAGTTTGTATAAACCTCTTTGAGTTTTATTTCATTCACTGTGAAACTACACCCTTTACTCTATTAACTCTCAATTACTCTTTAAGTCTTAATAATGTATTTTAACTGGTAGCAAATGGATACTTTTGGGATTTTAGTAAGAGCCCCTTATTCTTCCGATTAACCTATGCTATGCGGGTGAATTGGTTGCATATATTCAGGCGTTTGGCTAGAATTGAAATCAACCAGATGCCAAGCAAGGCTCGCTCGATCGATCTAATAAAAAAATTAACACATTGAGATCATAAACGTAATATTTAATAGGTTAATTACATACTCTAATTTAAAAGTGACCTTCAAAACATTTATACAATTTTCAAATTAAAATATAATAATCAATATCTAAAAAAAATTTAATAAATACATAATATACTATATATTTAACCGACTTCAAAAAAGGAGGAGGTTCTCTATTCGATTGAATTTTTTTTTTTTTTTTTGTGCCTATGTTACCTCATATCTCCGCCAATTGTCAACCGATTTTGAAAATTTTTTTTGCATTGGGTCCAGTCTAGCTTGCGATTGGTCCCATTTTTTTTTCGATTTTTTTCATAGGTATTAGACCTTTTTTATTAGGTTTGTTTAGGTTTGTTTAGACCTAACCTCTTTGTTTATGAACCAATTTCGATGGTTCTTTTTTATCCGAAAGGGGGTGTCTTAGGGATGGTGTCATATTAATTTGGTCAAGTTCTGATGATATAATCACTATTAATAACATCACTAAAAAGAGAAAAATAAAAATTTTTAAGAAAAAAATAAAAACCGACTTCAAAAAATTAAAAGTGCAACAAATATAAAAATACACTAAAAGGTATAAAATAATTATTATCTTATTTAGTTACAACTAAACGACGAAATATTAACACGAAATTACTTTTTGAAGTTGGTGCCAAACATATACCTTTTATGAATCGCACTCGACAGATCTTACTTAGTACGTTTGGCGGGTACGCTCGCTTATAGGTATAGTTTGTTTGGCACCGACTTTAAAAAGTAATTTCGTGTTAATATTTCGTCGTTTAGTTGTAACTAAATAAGATAATAATTATTTTATACCTTTTAGTGTATTTTTATATTTGTTGCACTTAATTTTTTGAAGTCGGTTTTTATTTTTTTCTTAAAAAATTTTTTTGTTTCAGTTTTTTTTTAAATAATATTTTATTTAGTATTTTATATTAGCATATTTGCTGGCTGGCCAAATGGGCTTTTGCTCCCCAAGGCAAATATTTTATATATATAAAAAATATTACGAATATTAGAATTTTTAACTTTTGTTTAATGATTTTTTAGATGCTTGACCATTTTACTAGTTTTGTGTATTATGTACGGGAATAATTGAAGGAGTCACCGATTAACAAGTTCGAGATTTTAACTCGAGTTTACCCCACGGAAAGCGAAACATTCCTTCACATGGGCTATTTATTTATTTTCAAATCGACTCTATAATGTTTATTTACAAATAAAAAAATACGGCGAAGCAACTCAAATTTTACTGATTTTTTCTAAATTAAAAATTCAACTTAACTAAGTTCTAAAAAGGATTTCGGACTGAGCAAAAAGTACTACGTAGCCGAGACGTAATGTTTGGACATTTTCTACCTAAATCCTTCTAAGTGAACCCTAATTGAATACTTACTATATATTTTTTTATCATGCGTATTAATTATTTGTTCATCCATGACTATCTTTTCGAAACATTTCAAGTCATGTGATTTTATATGAATTCAATTGCAATCTTTAAAGCTCTTTAAATAAATAATAGATTAATTTAAAAAAAAAATGAAAATTTCCCTTATTATAAATATAAGAGTTCAATCTGCCAATAGAAACAGATTTTAAATTTCTAAGAAAATCCCAAGAGGTTGTCTGTTAACTAATAGATTCGAGATTGAATGGGCTATTTTTAATTATATGTCATAAGGGTTGTTTTATCCTAATATGTATTTGTAAGACAAAGTTTTATAAGAAAACGAATCTAAAATTAAAGACTGATGTTTTTGTTTGTTTTCTTTTGCGCAGATCTACTTCCCACGGCTGACCTCTACGTAGAAGAGAACATCACCACCTACTCGCAACTTCTCTTCGACGTTTCCCGGGGGCAGGTCATCGTCGGCGCTAGGTGAGTTCTCGAACCCTGACAGAATCATTAGGCATCATGTAATTACTCACTCAGAAAATCCGCCAACGCTTGAATATCGTCTAATTAATAAATCACATCAAACTAATGATTAATATGCATATATTAATATAATAAATAAATGGAGACAATGTCCTTGGTATGTCGAAGGGATCTGATATCATCGATCACGAGAGATAATCAACATTTTGCACGATTGTTTTTGAGGGGTGGTCATCTAAGGATTCTACTCGGGATTCTATATGCTGTGAATTTATTGTCCTCACCCTAATTCACCTGCTTTGTTTGTAACTCATTGTTATTTAGAGAAATCATTTAAAGCAAATTCTTAGCATTTACAACTCTCAAATTTCCCTAAATTGCAGTGGAATGTGAGATGAAATTGTCGGTACTTGTGTACATTATTATAAACCGTAAAAATAGGTGTTGGGTTTCACTATCTGGGAAGTAAAATAAATTTGGTTTGAATAAATAGATAAATTTAAAAAAAATAAGTCAATAATTAATATCGAAAATTGCCATACGAAATGAACAAATAAATTAGTATAAAAAAATAAGAAAAAGTTGCTAAAGAAATATGTGAGTAGTATCCACTCCGTGAGTGTAAGACTTGGTCAATGGAAAATGCAAAGACGAGGGGAGGGAAAGGGGGAGAATTTAAGCCTCTGGTGCTAAGAATGAATGTTGAATGTGAAATTGATAAATAATAGAATTAATAAAATTAAGTAATTTTAATAAATATAAACATTCTTTATGTTCTGATTATGTCAAATCAATTAATTATATAAATAAAAAATAAAATTTTTAAATATAAGCAATTTTTAAAAAATTACAAAAATAAAAAACAAACTATATTACGAAAGTTCTCTTCATTAACAGTATTAGCTTAATTAATATAATTAAAAATATTGAAATAATTACAATAAAATATGTTATTAATAAATGAATTGTAACTTTTAAGGACATCATAGATATTGGAGAAATATTTTTACATGCATATCAGAGAGGTTCGTTCCCTTAGGAATCGAACCCAAGCGCTAACCAACTTGCCAGGCAGTAGCCAAACCCATTTGGCAATTTGGGTTTGGCTACTGGCCCGGCAAGCTTAGTTAGTGCGCTTGGCCGATTCTAAGGGGACGAACTTCTGATATGCAATGTAAAAATATTTCTCAATATCTAGTGATGTCCTTAAAAGTTAAATTCATTTATTAATATTATAGGTCTGGGTTGATTTTTGAAATAATTTCCATCTTTTTTCAAAAAAAGGACACTTAAAAAGATACTTAAATCTTTGCTTTCACTGTAAAATATTTTATATTGATTCTTGAGAAATTTATTATCGCTAATAAATAGGAGCCTGAGTCTGTGTATTCATTTTTAAAGGCTTATGTAAACTATTTTTGAATTGTACACTGTATGCAGACATGTATCGAGAAATTCGGGGAGGGCAAAATCTAAATATTCGAGTACACCTACTAATATAAAGATATTCGAATTAAAGTAATATTAGATAAAACATTAACATACATATTCTCAAAATGGCTTTAACGACTTATTTTCCTGATTGTGTGAAATGGATCCTGATTGACATATTCGGTGAAAAAAATTTCCTTAAATTAAATGAACAGAGCATGCATGTTAATTGAATTTCTCATTTTTAATTTGAAAAGTAAATAAAATATTAATTTCAAATTAAAGAGAAAAAAGGAAACAAATGTCGGGTGCTCTCTTTAATATTAATTTTTAAAGGTATTCACTAGTTGACTTGGAAACAAAAATATTTGCTTAAATAGAGTGAAGAATTTATGTATATGTACGTAGTATTAAAGTTATAATCTGATAAGGAATTTATAACATAGGTAGTGATTTAAAATGAATGATATTAATAGAGAAAGTAAATGAAAGTGATTATTACCTGGAGAACAAGACGGCAGGCATGGCGTGGTTACCCGGGCTCTCGCACTCACTTAACGGTAAAAACTGACTGAAGCCGAACGAACCCTGACTGCCCGCCCAGTCGATTATCATTTTCTCCGAAATGTTTTTCATTTGATTTTTCAATTTTCTTTAATCTTATCTTAAGAAATTATAAAAAATGCTCCCGTTCGTTCTTGCAACTCAGTTTAGAAAATATAGAAGAATTATTCTGATTCAGATCCAATTTTTTTTAGATTAAGTTAGATTCGGGGTATAAAGACCAAACAATTATTATTAAAAAAATTTCTTTTTATTTCTAAAATTACGAAGGAGAACAATTGCATCAAAATAATCTTCTTAATGATAGGATGAAAAATAAAGGAATAGAATAATTTCTTCATGACGAGATAATTACTCAAAATATAATTTATAAAAATTTCTATAAAATTTCACCTACTGCTTTAAGGCAGATAAAAATCCTCTCTGAACATCAAAACAAAATACTGTATTAATAAGGAAAAATCAACGAGATTATCCTCCTGCTTGATTTCTTATTAAGAATCAACAACAGTGCCATTCACGGAAAGAAGAAATATTTTCAATTTTATAAAATATTAAGTCGTCAGCTTTCTTTCTATCTATTCAGTATTCAAATAATTGTAATCGATGATTATTGTTTTTCAAAAGAAATTAAATCTTTTTTAAGATGAATATATTTTAAAATTATTTTTTGAATCAAGATGAAAAAACGGGGGTCGGGCTGGTATAGTGGTTAGTGTCTCCACCTGCTAACCAAGTGGACCCGGGTTCGAGTCCGGGTCGAGGCGTTCCGCTGATGGCTGATCTCCTTCCTTAGAGACAAATTTTAATAAAAAAAATAACTGGTATCGTAAATTGGCTTATGGCTTGAAAGGCCGAAAAGCCAAAAAAAAAAGATGAAAAAACAATTAGATTGCGAATACAAAAATAAAGGTGAACTTTGGCGACTTTTTGACGCTGGAACTTCAAATATTTAACTAGAACCCGTTATCAAGAGAGAGAGAGAGGAGGGTGGTTAGAGAGGGATAAAGAACAACTCCAATTAAATTCAATCAATTTGTTTTTGATTTTTTATTGAAAATATTTCTGTCTTAGAGGTTTAGCAAGCCGAAAAAAACCTATCTCAAAAATCTGGGCTTAAATTCACTTATTTGAAAGCGAATTTTGTTTTTTATAGAAATTTCCACGTTCCATTCTAATAAAAAAAAGAACGCAGCTGAAGAATGTTTTGTTTTTGTCAGCGTCTCTTTCTATAATTAAAACCACCTTTCCTTTCTTTTAACCTATGTAGAAGATGGCGATGTTTTTAAATTTAAAATGAGTAAGACACTAATTAATAAAGTAAAGGGAGTGTAGTTTCACAGTGAATTAAATAAAACTCAAAGAGGTTTATACAAACTCAATATATTTCAGATTATTAGTCCATCATCAGGAGTTTACAGATTAAAAACCATTTTTAATCAGTAAACTCCTGATGATGGACTAATAATCCCAAATATATTGAGTTTGTATAAACCTCTTTGAGTTTTATTTCCTTCACTGTGAAACTACACTCCCTTTACTTTATTAATTAATATCATGTTTCACCTAAAACTTACACCACTTTCCCTAAGTAAAAAGGGTAAGATACATACATTGCCATGGACTAAATGAAAAAAATCGTACTTTTTCTCTGGGTGAAACCGTCAGGTCCTAAAATTCAACCTGAATGAATACTACAATTTGTGAGTTTTCTTAAGACCATCGGTTCCGTAATCTTTCTTCCACTTTGAAGTCTCGCTTGGCGGGATACCGATTGCAATACTACTTCACTATGGTTAAAGTAAAAATTAAATTAGAGTAAAGATTGAAAAAATTTTAAAAACTCGGTATTATCTCTGTAAATTTAGGCGATTTGGTAATTTTTTTTTTCAATGAATGGTAAAACTTTACATAAATGTATGTAGTACAGCCTATAGCCTATTACTCTAAACCTGTATAATGGATTTCAGCACTAATGATAGATGTTCATAAAACGATTCGATTTTTCTCTGATTTTCAGTATTTTTCTTTTGAAGCTAGAAAGCTTAAATTCTAATCAAATCTTTGAAATGGAAATATGTACAAACATTTTGATACCAAAAGTAACTTTTTTTCAAATTTTTACCCTCTTGTCAATGTCACAGTTAAAATAGCATCCTTGTACAAATAGATGTCTGTAGACAGTGGCTTAGGTGGTAACATCATAAATGCGAAGACCCGGGTTCGATCCCTGGACCCCAGTCATCAATGAAACATGCTTTCTTAATTTAATTTATAGTTTTACGAAATTTCACTCGATTATTATAGTGAGTATGAGAATCTAAAAAAAATTAGAAAAATTAATTTTTGTTTTGCACATTCGTGTTATCTGAAACATGAAGGAAAAAATCATTTTTAAAAAATATTTTCTGTCCCTTTGTTTGAATACCATTTATTTATTTATTTTCGTAAGCGATACGGACAAATGTTATAATATGTATTTTTACTTAATCATAGGAAATATGGTCTATTATATTTAAATCATTAATGAAAAATATGTTATTGTTTTTTATAAGTAAAATTCACTTTTGAAAAAAATATTAATTTGGTTTAAATTTATAATCTAGAAAATATGTTTTTCCTGGTTCGGTCGTCACGTTACGAGCTCTGACGTATAAATACCCGAATTGACGAGGCTTATCATTATCCCAAGTGAAGTTATTTAATCGAGTAGACACGATTGAATGAAACCAATTCTCGATTTCATATTTCAATTGGATTTTTCTCAATCAGACCTCCTTCTAGCCTGGCCTATTGAATTATTCTAATGATTATCCTCATTCCCGGGATCATAAATAAGCCCACTCTAATTAGCAAACAACGGTAAATGAATATTCGGGCATGACGAGGTTAGAGTTCCTCAGGCTGGTGCATGACTCAGCATCCTCGGGGAGATTCTTCTGGGCTCCTTGGCTTTTCTTTAGGTAAAAGGTGCGGCCAACGTATTGTCTCAACTCCGTTTTACCCATTAACAACTCATTTTGCATCTGCCAGTCACGTGAGTCCATCGAAGACTCTTTTTGTTTTATACACATTTAACAGTATATAAAATGCTAATTGAATGGCCAAATATGTATATTTTTTCTCAATGAATATATGATAAAACAATTATGAAATATTAATTTATTAATGAATAGAAAAATTTTAGTTCTTTTATAAAAACTATCTTTGTAGCTTACTCTTTTAATCCCGATTCACTTCGATACAAACTGGATTTATGCTACGGTTTTCACTTGAATTATTCACTCCTATTAAATAAAGGTGGAATGAAAGTAAAATTCCAAAATTAAAAATTTTTTCTCAAAGAAAGTCGTACAGAAACCATATAGAAAGTATTTACTTTAAGGGCGGGTTTTTCCTCCTCTAGTTAAACTTGACTACGGGTCATCTTTACTTCTGGGGCAAGATATCCGTCAGATTGCAGCCTTAACCACAGATATCTGATAACTCTCTGATTTAGCAGCCAGTCAAAAAATCTCGATTTTTTATGTTTTCTTTAACATATATCAATTGACACCACTCAGCTTACTGATCTATAAGAGCTTAGAGCACAATCAATCCACTTCAAATCCACTTCGATTTGCTTGAAAACCGGATTCGAAGTGAATTGGGATAAAACGAAACTCTCTGACTGAATTTAACAAGTTGAACTCGTATTTCGCTCCTCAATAAATTGGGTTTAAACTAAATCATTAATAATAACAAAATATTTTAATATTCATATGAAAATGAATATATATAATAATTTGTAAAATATTTATTATTTGGAAAATACCTGTGGGAAATTAATAATATTTGTAAAAATTAAGTGGATATCGATGAGGCAGTCCAAAAAAGAATTTATACATTATATTACTACATTATAATTCTGCTGAGAATGAAATACAATATATTATTGTTACTGCCATTGAAAGAGGAGACAGAGGGGAATGTCGCATTGGATTTCCTTCACTGACTTTTCAAAACCCTGAAGAAGGAGGGAATAGCCTCCGAAACGTCGGTTTTATCAATAAAAAGATAGTGTAAATTATCTTCTTCTTTTTTTTGACTGGCTCATCGATATCCACTTAATTCACTTATCAGTCCGTCTCCAAAAATTACTTAAATTTATACAAATAATTTTTAGTCAAAAATAAATAAATTTGTCAATAAAATTTTAATCATATTTATTTCCGACTGATTAATAATCATCATAAAAAATAAAATAAGAATAACGAAAATACCATTTTAAATTTCTCTATTATAATTAATTATTTAATAATTGAAAAAACTTAAACCCTTTTCTCAATTTAAGTGTTTGGAAGGTTTTCCTCATGAAAATAGAAAAGTATATTTTAAATACCTGTATGGTTTCGGTTTAAACTATTGGAAGTTAAAAGAACAAACACTTGTAAAAAACACCATAAGTAGAATCTTTATTTATTTATTCTAAATCAACTATATCCCATACACTTCGAATACCATGTGTGTACAATGTTAATTATTCCTTTACTTCTGAATTCGATTTAGTTATGCATATTACGTTTTCCCTATTCTAAATAAATTATATAGACTTACTATGAGAATATCAGAATCTTGATTTGGTTGCATTTACTTTTACCTTAATATGCATATCGCTATTGTTTGCGGCGACTCGTAACAAAGGCTTCATGACTCTTTCGGAAGAAAATACGAGGACAGACAGACGGACAGACCCAGTTCGAATTGCATATCTGATTGAATCAAAAGGCCCGGCAATTAGTCGCACAGGCGACATGCAGCCTGTTTTCGTAGGTTGCCAGTAACTGGGTACAAGTTACAAGGCCAGGTTAGATCGGAAGAGATCAGATCAGCAGTCGGGTCAGAAGACATAACTTCAACTCCGCATCTAATGTGATAAGGAAAAAAAAGAAACAAAACAAAACCTTTTCATGCATTGAAATCTCCAGTTCCGGTTTCGTCTTCATACCATTCAAGCTCGATTCACTCGGTTAAACAGACAACAAATATTATTAAACAAGACTTAGGAAATTAATTTAATAATGATTGATTGACATGCGACTTTATTAGATTGAATCTTAATTTATTTGTGTTTCATATCCTTGATCGTTCTATGAAAGCTTGTTCTAGTTTTAAAATAAAAATTGTTTCTTTGTCTTACAACTTATATGTATAAAAAATAAAATTTTCCTGATTTTTTTTTAAAGCAATTAGCAATTTCATGTTCTTGTTAAGAACTCACTCTCTTTTTTACAAATTTTAACTACAGTATTAATAAATAAAAAAATTACTTAAATCAGTGATTGTTAATGTATCATTCAATCATTTATAATTAAAAAATATTACTATAAAAAATGAATCATAGAATGTACCAGGTGTTGATTGAACCACCGATATTAGAGTAAAACAAAGTTTATACATTTGGTGCTTCCTAAATTATTTTAGAACATATGTTCAAAGAGACAAATCTTAAGCAGAATTAAAAACGGCAAAGAATAACTACATCAGATATTATAAAGAAACCCCATATGGGTGTCCTTTCTTTGTTTTGAGATGTTATATATAATTTTGCTTAAATGTCAGAAGGGCTGTAATCGCTCCTCTCGGGAATTAAGTGCTAGTGACAAAAAGCTATGCCGGCCATTGGTCTATACAAAAACACTCTGACAAATATAACAATTTTTAGTCAATGTTATAAACATCCTCATCGTAAAATTTCACTTATGAGTGATTCAAAATTTAAACATATGGCCACATAGAGTATAGTCTGCAAATACTTTAGATAACTTTTTTGCACTTGGGTTCGATTCACGAGTGTGCGATAACACCTCTGATAGGGGTGTTAGCAAAATTATCTATAACATCTCCCAGAGATACCCTCATTGATTTTTCTTATAAAATCAAAATCTGCTATTTTTTTACTAATAGATTAAAAAAACGTCTTTTGAAATGAACAAATTTAAAATAAATTTAATGAATGTTATGTGTTTTTAATTTTGATTAAAACAGTGGTATGACCCTTATTAAATCTTGAATATAAAACAACTAGAATACTCCATAAAAGTATATGGCATTGTCAGTAAAAACAGAATTTGGTCAATATATTTTCTATGGATCGATGAGTCAGTTTTTATAAGAGTAACTATATAATTATATACAAAATAAATTAATGTAATTATTGGAATTCTAATTCAATCATTTTGAAAAAATATAATTTTTATTGGGGGCTATGACTTTTGATTAAAAACAAAAACATTAATAAATGAACGCAAAAAATTGGTGATTAAAAAAGACAAAAGTTTGCTCATTAACACCGTTTACAACCTGTTAATTATACATTTGGGCAAATCTCATTTGTTCCATTTAATTAAAAGAGACGTTCATTCTCTGAAAAAAATATTACTCATTCTGTTTAGTATAAGATATATAATATTATATCTATATACGAATATAAAAATATGAATAAGAAGTCCGTTGACATTCAATTATTTTTAATTGGCAAGAGGTTTTTAGTCGTATATCAAAATTCCTCTTTATCCCTTTGACTAAAAAAAAAATTAAAAAAGCAATTCAAAGGAAATTATACCTTCTAGAACTCCAAATACTATGGATTTAAATATTTATAAATTTCTTGGACCATTTATATAATAAATATTGAAATGTATTTGAATATTTAATGAAATGTATTTTAATTTATATAAAATAAATATTCTCTCCTTCATTTAATAAATCTGTGTTAAATTTTACAAATAAATATAAATAATATTTAATCTATAATTCAGATAAAAATTAAAATTAATGAATGTGTTTACTTAGTCTATTTCAGTCATTGACTACATTATTATTAGATATACTGTAATATAGTGAGGCTGATTGTAGCTAGAAAGATTTGCAAGTCTCAGTCAAGGCTGGTGAATTTATCAGTCATTAATGAATGGTTTAAAATTGCCACCAAAATATTATATAACCATAACACAACAACTTTGTAACTTTTGGTTTGATCGCATTGTAGTCGCCTTAAACTTTACAAAATAGGAATTATGATATAATAATAATTATTTCATACTGTGCGGTTGTTTTCTGATAATAATTGCATTATAATTTAATTATTCTTTTACAATATTCTTTCAGATTAGTTGTATCCCTACATGGTAAAATTAACTCTTTTTCTTTTGCACCTATTAAAAAAAAGTTCATTTATCCAGAGAGTAGCAGAGTTTGATTTTATAAGAAAAATCACTGAGAGTATAGTACTATATCCTGCTTAGTCTAAGTTGTTATAGATAACATTTCTTATATTTCAGGATTTCACCATTGGCCCAGATAACTTTTTTGTCCTTTGGGTTCCTTTGCTAAGGAGGCAAATACAATCCTTTTGGCATGCAAGAAAAATTATCAATAACATCTTAAATTAAACAGAAGATACTCTCATTGACTTTTCATATAATCTTTTTTGGTTTTTTTGTTGTTTTATTCTAATTTTAAACATTGTTTTTACGAAGAAAATCGAAACCAAGCCGTTAAAAGTTCTCCTTAAAGAGATATAAAGGTTTATGTAATTTATAAAACACTCAGTAAATTTAAGGACAGTTTTTGAGAAAATGATGAAGACCTAACAATTCTAATGAAGAAGTATTTATTACCTCCAAACCTAGTGGATTTCCTTTGAAAACTCTAATTTTAAAGCTAATGCATTTAATAAATGAAAGTAAAAGATATTCAAATATATAAAAATTGATAAAAAAAAATTATTTTTAAAAATTAGTTCAGGTTAAGAGGATCCTTTCAAAAATTTGATTTATGAGGTCATTAGTGATTTAATATACCTACTTCCGAGGTATGAAACAAGAGGTTGATTATTAGCGTTATAAATTACAAAATAATTTTCTTATTATTTCTACATTAATTTTTTTTTCTTCAAATATCATTAACTTGGGATTTTTATTTTTTTTTTTTTTATAAATTTAAAAGTAATTTCGTTAATGCAAAATGTACCGTTCCACCCAATCACAAAGATACCTAATGCTTTTGACATTTGATCATTCGAATATATTCAATAATAAATTAATAAAATTTCTCTCGGATTTTTTTTCTTCTTGTATACGTTACATTTTTCAGTCTAAAGAGATCCTGGCTAGGGATATTAATGAAATTCTTAATTGTTTTTTCAACACCTGAAAGGAGTCTTAGCTAACTGTTCCTCGGCTGATCTCCTTCCGATGTTCGTGATGGGAAAACCGACGCAGCTATAAATCACATTTGACATTCCAGTTTACTTTGTAAAGATTAATTTTAATTTAACTACTGGTCCTTTTGATAGAAAAATAAAAATTCAGTCTAGTGAATTTAAATTAATAAAAATTTTAAAAATTAAAAAAATATAATAATAAGATTATTAAATTTATTTCGATAGTGTGACAAATAACCCATTAAGTTTGAAGAATAGAAACTACATAGTCATTTAAGTTTTAGAATAATTAAAAATAATAATAATATTTAATTAAATAGCTGCTATTTCACACATGAAGAAGTCTATAATAAATTAATGTGTAGGTATATAAAATACTTTAAAAATTTTCATTCAATTTTCTAAAATAATGCACTTTAATAGTGTGTATTTCGATATAATTCATTTTGGAACACTAAAAACATTTACAACCTAACATAATGAAAAATATATATAAAATTAAGAATGTTTCTATTTTTAAAATTAAGTATCAAAATTTTTATTAAAAATTCTAGCCGAAAAATACATAAATTTTCTTTAAGATGTCTTTAAGATTTTTAGAAGACATCTTTAAGCTCTAAAGGGATCATGCTATCAAAGAGTCCATCAACAGAACTGTCTCCGCCCTTTACATGTTTTTTTATGAAAAAAAGACAATAATCCCCCAAAAGCCTCATTTGTATGAAATACGCGATTTTCGGATATTCAACACCCCTCACCATCAAATTAGACAAGTAAAACAAACGCATTCGCCTTATTCCTAATATTTCTAAGAAATTAAACTCGCTTCTTGCCTCCGTTTTTCTCAAAACTACAAGAGAAAATCATTAATGAACCGAAACTACAAATTTTCTTCGACTAGCCCCAGAAATTTTATTGTATTCTTTTCACGATGTAAAAGTCAATCTTATCTTGCATATTTTTAATTTAACCCATTTTTGTATCAAAATCGTTAAAAAAAATGAAGTTTTTAAATTTAAACAATTTGAAAATTTGATACATGTCAAGATGGTTAACTAGCTAGAGGATATGATTAAAAAGAATCATGCTTAAGAGCTATTTCAGTTTGAAAGCAACTCATTGTTTTCTTCTTCACTTCGCTTGTAATAAATATTTACCTAAGTAGTTGTGCAAACAAACATTTTTCACATTTCCGCTAAGAGTCTTTTTTTGCCTTTTGATAAATATTCATTAAAAGTGGGCTAAAAATAGCAAAATTTATTAACTAATGGATTTGTATTGAGAAGATAAATTATTGACTTGGTGAATGAGCGGAATCTCTCATCAGAAGGCAGAGTTCTTTTTTTCCGGAAGTGAGGAGGAGTAAGCATATAAGTTTCGTGACGAGCACAAACTGACAGTTTACACGCGGGTGTATTCTACATTAAACACGCGTGCCGCTTGAGGAAGCATGAAAGCACTTTTATCATGATCGAACACACACACACACACACATCGAGAATTTACATTTTACAACTATCGTCAATCCACCCACATCTTTCGCTGCGTTTGACACGACTAAAGACAACTTTAAATTAAATAGAATAGTTGGAATGATTTAATCTTGAGAATTTAAAAGTGATTAAAAATTAAAAAAAAAAGTTTTTTATTCATTCTTACACTTTCATGGTTGAGCACTCCGACCGATCTTATCATTCATTCCGCATGTTTACAAGCTTTTTCCTTAATAAATCTTAAACATGATATTGTTTTGTTTTTGTACGCATTAAAAATCTCACAATTAATAAATAAAATAATATGGTATGTGAATATTTTATGAATAAATTTTAAAATAAGTTGACCAACTGCGAGTTAGACTCGCATACTTTATATCTTCCAAAATACTGGAGATATCACATTCGTTCTTATTTGTCAATGATAAAGAGAAAAAGAATGAATTTTTAAAATTGTTTCATAATTTAAAGTTCAGCTACTTTTAACGGCGGCAGATGCAAAAATTACCTAAAAATTGTTACTTTGGGGCTCTCTCAACCCACAATTTTAAAGTAAATTAAATTTCTAATTTTACTTAAAAAGATATTTACGAATATAACTAACACCTCATAATACAAAACCCTCCCGAAAATAATCATTCGATTAAAATTTTAATACGATTTTTGATTTCGGGGAAAATGAATACTGATTACTTGTAAATTTCAAGTTTCTAATTATCTAGTTTACGAGTTACAATGCTCTGACAAATGGAAAGACAGACATTATACGATAATCCTTCTGACATTATCGATAACATCTAAGATTACACCGAAGACAATCTCTTAATAAGGGAAGAATTCCCATTGCACCATTGCATCTTGTAACTTGTATCAGAAAATTTTTAATGAAATTTATTTTAATTTTATTTTATTTATCACAGAGTAGAGAAACGTTACACTTTATTGGAAATCCTATTATTCTACTCACAAGGGCGGAGAAAATGAAACTTGCAAATTAGGTAGTATGGGTCTTGTACCCTTTTGTCAAACCGACTTAAATTAAAATATATTTTTACTTTATCCAATGCGAAGCATGGGAGAAAGTATTGGAATCGCTCTCGCGGCAAGCGCGACTTCAAAGCGTCCTCAGGTAAAGACTACGGAACCCATAGACTCAATTAAGGTCACAAATTGAAGTATTCAATGAGATTGAATTTTAGCACGTGGCGGTTTTGCCAAAAATTACCTGGAATCTCGTCGAGAGGCCAAAAAGTGCCATTTTTTTTGGAAGTGCGTGGGGATGGATGGATGGATGGATGGATGTATGTGTGTGTGTGTGTTATCGTTTTTTTCGTCCACGATTTTTTCCAAACCTTTGCGCTGATTGAAATGAAATTGAAAACCTACCATTAGTTTAACAAAATGAAGCGCTGATTAGTTTTTGGTACATATCGGTTGACAAACATTAGTACTTTATTTCAGTACTTTTTTAGTTTTTTCTAAATATCTTGAAAATGACTTAACCAATTTTGAGGAAATTTAATATCCTAATTAAGTACCTTGGGGACCACAAAAAAGGTTAAATAAAGTTTTTAGTAAAATTATATTTTAATGTACTTTACTCAAGAACATATTAATATTTCAAATGAATTTGGATAAAGTTTAGCAACGATCCGTTGCAGTTTATTATATCAGTAGATAACTGCGTAAGTGAGCCCATTTAATAAACAATTATTTATTAAAAATGTTAATTAGATAAAATATTAGGTATAATTATTTATAGAAAAGATTTGAAAGCAAATTATGATTAAATAAATCAATAGTTTACACTTTCGTTTGATTAGTTTATTAAGTTTTCTTTATCAGGAAAAAATACAATCAAGCAATGAAATGATAGGAAGCATTTTAAATTGCAATTAACATCAAATTAATTATTGACATTATCTTTTGATGTTTAATTAATTGTCTGGGTTCTTAAAATACATCTAGTAATATCTAAACAAAGCAAAAATCAATCATTAAGTAGTTAAGTAGTTAAGTAAATTAAATTTGATTAAAATAATATTAAAAAATATTTTACAAATTAAAATAAATCTTTTTAAGTAGTATTTTGTTATAAATCGAGTTCTAATTATTTTCTATTTTCTGGAACATTTGGAAGAATTCGTTACAGGTCAATTCTTTTTGTCAAATAAAAAACAAATAACATATGAAGTCTTTGTACCAAAATTCCCCTATTTTATAATATTTATATTTTTATATTCCTGATTCAAATAAAAAAACTTTCTCATTGAATTGCATAAATGAATTTGTTTATTGTGAATTTAAAAAAAATGCTTGATTGCATAATCAGCATATTTTATCAATTTCCTGCTTTTGCTAATTACTTTTCTTATATATTAATAATTTTCAATTAATCTCTCTCTTTCTATTTTAATCTTTGTCTCAAGCTCTGTATCCTGGAATATTTATTTAATATGAAAAGTGGATAGATGCTGTTATACATCAGAATGAGTTGATTAAAAATAAAATCAAAGATAAAAGCAAATGGAATATTTGCTCTTGAGTGATTAAAGCTTAAAATATATTTATTTAGAGAACGACTTCTGAAGATATTAATTATAGCATAAAATCACATAAACTTATATCTAGTCTAGTCGAAAAATAATTATAAAAATTATCTCCATTAATACAATGGCTTAATTTTAGCACATTTTACTTCTAGATACATAGAAAATTGCATTTTACGTCTTGAGGCTTTAGCGGAAATTAAATTATTTTTTTCAAACCGACCTAATGCAAGATGGGGCCTTCCTTTTGGTAAACCGTGGATTGCCGAAGAAAAGAGAAGAGAGTGATCATTCACAAGAGTGAAAGTGAAGGTGAGCAAAAGGGTAGTGAAGGAGTGTATGAGTCGGAAAATATTATAAGAAGATATGTGGGGATATAAACATATTTGCGAAAGAGGTGGTTTGGCACTTCTCTATATCATATTAGACTCTATTATACATGCTCAAAACACACGAGTGCAGGTAAGAGTGCATTAAGTCCAGTTTTATGTGGGGTCAAAAATAACAAATAGTTTTATTAAAATTTGAATTTTTATTCAAATCACACATAATTAATTAGAATTTGGAGCACCGAGCGATGCTCGGTAACTTTTTGCCTCTAAATTGCTTAAGTTTTAAATCTCAAGGCTCTGCAACTTACCGAAGATGAGATATGATCGATTAAAATATTTATTTTGCGACATGACTAATTTACACCCATTCCTTTATTTCAATCGGATTAAAATTTATATACGACTAATAACTCATGAGACTTGATAAGTTTACCAATTTTTAGCGAAATCGTTACATATATTTTGCGATCGCATGTTCAAATATTATTACTTTTTATTCTGTAAATTCCTGATGCTGGACTAATAATCCGAAATATATTGAGCTTATATAAACCTCTTTGAGTTTTATTTCATTCACTGTGAAACTACACTCCCTTTACTTCATTAATTGGAACGGCTTAACTTAAATGGAAAAATTGTCACAAATTCAGTCATTTCCTCATTATCAACGATAAATAGAAACAAATTTTATATCTCAAGTAGGTATTTTGAAAGTTGGACTCGCGCTTGACCGGCTTATAAAACATTTGGTCAATGTTATCAGACAAATATGAGCAGAAATCTTAAGTCTTATTCTATTCGAAATTCGTCCCCTTTAAAATAATACCATGTCGATATAGATGGGTGTATATATAAGGTCTAGTGATACGGCTTAAGTGAGGTTTTAAAATTAATTTTTGAAATAATCAATATTTAATCTCGTTAAGTAACCAAATGGATTTTATATCATCTGCATATCTTAGTTATATTTGAATAGAAAATATTAAATTCAAATTCATTTATCAACAGAGTGCTATTATTATTATTCTACGACTTAGCAAATTTGCTTTTTCGTTTAGCTTTTGAAGCAATATTATCATAAAGAACTGAGCATAAATTAATAATTTGTTTTAAAAAACAGAAAGAAATACATCAGTTAGTTAGTTGAGAAGGGAAATAAGGACATGGTCTGCTGGAGTGATCGTTTTACTTGCTTTTAGATGCTGTTATTAATCTTAATTATCCAACTAGCTTTTTGAGACGCGATCTCCTTCAACGGCTATACATCTATAGATAACAAAACGCCTCCGGTCCTAAGATTTACTTCAGATCAAAACACTACTAGTCTGGACTAGATTTAATTATGAAATTTAACGGATTATAATTCCATTTACCAGAATTTATTTATGGGTTGGAAGGGTATAAATCGAGGGGTGAACCGCGACCTAATATCGTGTACATCTACTTCCACTTCCACTTTCGTTTCCAAGAAGAAGACAATAGATGAAGGGACATTATCTAATGAATTCCAAAATAATTCCACATAATTCCAAAAACGTGTACACCTAATTGCAATCGCGGTTCACCACTTGGTATAAATGGAACTATTCAACCGATGGGGTGAGAATATATTCAAACTATAGTCAAAAAGAAATTGAGCAAAAAATGAAAACTTTTTTCTAGAGTGAGTACCTACACTCTGAAAATGTTGTTGATTTACTAATGTTTTTGTCAGCAAACAGTTTAAACTATAAATTTTAAATTTAGCATATATATACATTATTCTCTTCTGTCGGGCATTTTGGATTTTTTAGTAAAATAGTTTTAATTCTCTTCGAAACATTTCAAAAAATCTAATTCTGCACGTTTCATTATCTATTTGTAACGTAATAGATATAAAAGTATTTTGTAAATCGTGCATGACAAAGTCATCTGATGTGCTTAGGTCACGCCAGATTTTTATATTAATTAATGAAATAGATTCTTTAATATTATCATAATTTGTCGTTAATATTCCAAAGACCAATCTCTCTTATTCTAACTTAATTGGCTTTACCTATGGAAGCCAGATGTTCCTGGCATTGAATCACAGATCATTCAATTATTACGGACAATAATTATCATTCGTGGTGTATTAACTTCCGAGCGCACACTCAAATGAATTCCAATGACAAAGTGAATACATTTGAATCAATTTATTGATAACCGATTATCTAGAAAACCTCAATAAAATTTACATTAAAATTGTTCACATTTTTATTTTATTTTAATGTTTTAAAATAAACAAAATAAAAGGAATTTTAATATTTTATTGATAATTTTTTATTTATGCTAACATATAAAATCCATTAAAAAAATTGAAATTTTAAATCTTTAACAAAAATCCATTAAATCAAAAATAATTACATTGACTTCCTGATGATAAACAAAATTTGGCTATTTTTATAAAAATGTATAGGTATATTGATAAAATCACAATCAAGTCTCGGATTATAATTTACCGTTTAATAATCATATAAATTCACTAGGATTAAATCAGGTGAATGTGGGATTAAGAAAAAGTAAAACTTAGTAAAAAAAATTTAAATTAATTAAAATATAAGTCAATCGAAAATTATAAATTGATATAAATGCAATGAGTATAATACTGATTAAAAGATTAGAATGGTAATTAAAAACAGATTAGTGGACTTCATTATTTACTAATATTTGACTTATCAGCTGATTGATATCAATCAATTAATTAATCCGACGTTTGATAGTTTTTAATGGAAAATTTTATTAATAAATAAAAAATATTTAGATGTAAAAATATAATGTACAGCCATAAATTGTTGTAGGTGATAAGATAGATCCAGTTTACGCTAAAGCTACAATCCCGATTCATCTTGTTTGAACTGGAGTCACTAAAATAGAAGCGTCCACTCATACTACACGAGGATCAATGTTGCCATTTTCAATTGGTTGCAAATGAGGGATGGCGCGGTTGCCACATCAGTTTGAATTCATCTCTAGAGCTACCCTCTTTTACTTTCAAAACGGCAATAGTGGAATAAGGCATTTAGCGGACTCACATTTCTAATTTCGTTATCCTTGAATTGAATTACCTTATTCCTATTAAAAGTGACATAAAACTAAAATCTCAGAATTATATACTTCCTAAGTTATATCCTTGAATTTGATTAGATAAACATTTTATAATTTTACTTTTTAGAAATGTCAAAATACACACTACTTGAAGGGAAAAGATATAACTACTCAAATTCAAGGTTTTAAAAATTCATCATCCAAATACATTTTACTCATTCTTTATGAAATTATAATATGAACTGCAAAACTTTTTTGGTTTTCTTATTCCGTGAATTATATATCACTAGTTTTTAGTCAAATGAATTGCTAATTCTTGGTGACCCATTAGCGATCAACTTGGTGTCGTAATGAGCCACCCTGTATCGTAGGCTCATTTGCATGCATAAGCGCTTCTGTCCATTAGGTGAATGGCTTCTGAGTTACTGCAGATTTTAACGCTACTCGACGCCCGCTTATCGGACCTACTATACATTATATTAAATTGACTAAGTGAATCATAAATATAGACCGCCTTTGGGAATTACGCTAAATAGATTGTGTTTTATTCAGTAAGAAAAAGTTAGTTAAATTAAATGCTTATACCTGCTGCTTATGCTTGATATATCAATATCAAAAAATGGAAACATTACCTAAGTTTTTACACTTATCGTAATTATTTTACAAATAAACAATCGGATACTAAGAAAAAACGCTTATGCTAGAATATACACGATACCTATACCGATTATTGTTAATGTATTATTTATTTCTTATCTTAGAGTGCCATCACTTTGGCTGTTGAGTTTTTCAAAAGAAAAATGTTATTTAATGTCTTATTTGCGGATAAAACGAACGAATTGCTCTCAAGTTATCATGTTATCGCGGAATCCAGTCAGGGAGACCCGAAATAATTGAAAATAATTTTTCTCCCCTTTTCAAACATTTCTAAACATAAATAAGTAAAACGAATCCCAACAAAAACACTTGTATAAAAAAAAGCCCAAGTTCAATTAATAAAAACCGTTTGCCAGGACCAAGTAGTGAGATCTAATGTGCTGCCAAGTTCAACCATCATCAATTTAGTAAATATATAAAATATTCCGACTGTCAGGTGAGCTGTGATTGCGGAGCATGGTAAGCATAAACATAATATTTTCCTTTGTAATTATTTCTACATCGAAGTAGAGTCATTGTTTTATATAAAAGTTGACATCTTTGCTGATTTTATTATGGTTAACCACTGGAATGATTTCTAGTCAACAATCCCATCTTAAATTTTAATGGCACAATTCCATTCAACCATTTGATATATTTTTGGTAACATTTCTCTCAGCTGGCATTCCAATCGTTCCTCGGAAACATATTGTATTAGGGTCTATATTGAAAATACCGCACGTTGCTTGGACTTTATTGAACGTTCTTCGCAAATAGCAGAACTTGACAGCTGTCGTCGATGTCGCTGTTCTAACCAAGTCGTGTGTCGATCTCTCTTTCATTCGGTTTCCTTCTTGATTGCCAACTATGGAAACATACAACGTGAACATCGTCTATGGTACAGGACACTGAACAACTTAAACCTTCAACATACACTTTATAATTAATATTATTATAGTTTTCCTCTCTGACCGCTTTGTTACTTTGGCAAATTATTATTCCTGGTGATTAGTTTGCCAAATATTGCCGAATTAAGAACATCTGTGTTTTGAATTCGAGCCAAATGCATTAAATTTCACTTTCTCAAACTTTAAAGCATAACCCTTCGTCTTCATTAATTTATAATTAAAATATTATTCTCTCAGCCGTTTTACCTCAATTACCTAAGTGACTCGGCGTGGTCAATTTTGTAGAGGAGATTCGTGGAGAAATATGCTAGGCAAGACCGTGGCGGATTTAAAGGTGGGCGGTGTGGACACTTATCCGGGAGCCTTGAATCTCTTGGGGCCCACAGAACTCATTTTACTATTATTTTTCATTAAATTCCTTGTTTCATTAAAAAGTTAACTTAAAATTTAATTACTATCTGCGTTGTTAAGAATCTTAAAAACGATATTGATAAATGGATCAAATAAATAATATAAGGTCATTTTTAGTTCTACCGTCCCCAAAAGCGAAAATCCGCTATAGCCTATACACAATTTTTTTTTTTTTACTTTCACTATATCTTTTTATGGTATTAATATAAGTGTAAATATTGCATTCTTCTTTCGAGGCATCTTGATGTCTTCATTGTCAAGGTTATAAAAATTACTATAACTTTGTTGCTCTAGATGAGGGATAACATAGATACTATTAAAAAATAGAAATCGAATAAAAAATGGTTTTGTGGTTCTCAGAGTCAAAAAAATTATTAAAAATCCATTGTTAAGTCACACACAGTCGTAGAGCAATAAAAATTGAATAGATATTGGCTAGATGCTAGAAGTACAACAAGATTTTTTTGAAATCTTCGAGCCGAAAGTACTCTTTTATTAGTTATTACTGTCACTTCTGCTGTAGGTTCAAATTAAAGTTCCCTATTCTTGAAAATTAAAGCTTATAAATTTTATCTATGTCTAAAGTAATATCGAAAATGTTACAGTTATATAATTTTTTCAATTTGTTTTTTCTCCCATATTTTATACGTATTGTTAGAGTTCGTGGCTGTTATGAAACTGTACTAGATGAAGGAGGAGGTATCAGCCAAAGATTGAATTACTGGGTTCAATAAAACACCTTTAATAAGACGTTTCGGCTTGAATTTTATTTGGCCATCTTCAGTCAATTAGGAGTTATACACAAAATGCGGTACACATATATGATCGAACCAAGTCTTGTCAAAAATAAAAAAAAAATTGGCTTCATGTGAATTTATAACGTGCCTGGAGCCAAAAGTTTCAGAATGAAAGTAATCTTACGTATAAACGTAGATTGATTCTATATTTATCATTAAAAAAATTCTTTGCGCATTTTTATCATTAGTAATTTAATGGTTACATTACTTTGTACGCAATCATCCGAAGGATGCTTGATATTTCATAGTCAGGCGAGAATCAAATAGTTCGTAATATATAATTTGTCTTACATACTGTAGAAATCTACTATTGTATTTTATCACATATTTAAAAGTTTTCTACATAAATAATAGATTAAATGAATTTTTTGAATTTGACATTAAATTGTAGAAAAGCATAAACATTAATCGGAGCGGAGTTGGGTCAATCAGCCTCTTTAAAAGGCGATGAGTTATTTATAAAAGTCGGAATTCATCTCGGTGGAATTTTCTCATTTTTATTTTTTTCATTTCAATAATACATATAAATCTTTTCTTTTTTTGATATCATTTGAAAGCAAAGTTATAAGATTTCGAATTTAATACAATATATTCACTCATAGAGAGAACGATTTTCTAAAGGAAATTATTATAGAGGAAAATGGTGGAAATCCTTGGTGAATCATTTTAAAGTCAAATAGTTCCTAAAGCCAGTGGGGCTAACCTCGAGCTGACAACGCCCTCAGTTCAAACCAATACTCGAAAGATTTTTCAGAGTGGCAAGTGAAGGATTCCAAAACAATTTTTCTTCTTACCCTCTTCCAGGAAATAAATTGCTCCTGAATAAAAAAAAAAAAAAAAAAAAACATGAGAGTCCACTCCGGTCGATTCACTTTCCAATATTATTTGGAAATAGATTAAGTAATGATAAATATGATAGAATATAAACGGAGAATAGACATCTTTTTAAATGTTGATTAATCTTATTAGGGTATTTAAAAAGTGTTTTTATAAACAAATTATTTTAAAATCAAAAATGATTTTTAGCCGAGTAGTTTTTTTTATTTTTTTTTATAATGATATTGATACAAGAAGAAGTTGCACCAAGAAAGTACAACCTCTGTAGTCCGTGGTGGACCCTTGTAACGTGAAGATAAGGGGAGATTTAGGGATTGGGTAGCAGTCGAAGGTATCTGTGGATGCTGGTCTTGAAAGATTGAATGTTATAAGTTGCTGGAAAGACGGTAGGGGGAAGAGAGTTCCAGTCTCTAGATGTCATAGGGATAAATGAATTGGCGAATGCGTTTGTTCGATTAGTATCAAGTTTAAGCGCGTAGCGGTGTTGAATTTTAGAAAATTGGGTATTTCGCGCAAATGAAGCCTTTGGTGGGATTATCGATTTTATTTCGTCAGAACAAAAGCCATGGTAATATCTATAAAAAAGGGAAAGGGCGGAGACAGATCTACGATGGGCTAGAGAGTCGAGAGTGTCAGTTAATGTAGGATCGCCTATCAGTCTGATAGCTCGCCTCTGAATTGCATCTAAGGTATTAAGAGAATACTTGGAGGCTCCTCTCCACAAATGCGAGCAATATTCAAGACAGGGGCGAATTTGAGCCTTGTATAATATAAGGAGTTGAGTGGGGGTGAAAAATCGTTTGGTTCGGAAAAGAAAGCCAAGCTTACATGCTGCAGCTTTTGCTACTGAGATAATATGGTCATTCCAAGAGAGGTCAGAACCTAAGGTGACACCTAACATTGATATTTTATTACGGAATTCCAATGAGCTCGAATCAAAGGAAATGTCCGGAAAGTTCCTATCTACGCGCCTAGAAATTAGGCAGCATTGTGTTTTGCTAGCATTAAAGTTTACCAAATTGTGGAATCCCCAGTTTAATTTGAAATATGGAATAAATCCAAGAGTCTGTTTTTGCATAATGTACTTAGAAATAATTGTAAAGAGAAATCAATGAGGTTGTCCTCTGCTTGATCCAAACAAAAGTATATATAACATTTAGGGAAAGCGGTGTTGGTTTATAGTGAAACATATTAAATACAGGAGTTAAAAAAAAGGTTATAGTAGTGGTTCACAAGTAAGTATTTTTAACCTTTTTTTAAGTATATATGTATATACATCAGTGGCGGTGGTGACATGTCAACCATAGGATGCTGTCCAAAAAGAATCCTTCAACTTTTAAAATTTTATTTTATTTTTCACCCCTTTTTGTAAATTTCATCAATAAACGCAGAATTTTTTATCATTTTTAAAATTTTATATAATACATATAATTTATTTGTTAGAAGCTATAGCTTCGAAGGTTTGATCTTAATCATCACTCTTTTTAGAAATATTTTATCTGTTGATTGGATCTTTTCGTTTTATTGTAAAAGTGAGATGGTCAGTGACCAGTGGTCACATTACATACTAATTCAAATAACTCTCTTTATGAATCAATAACTCTGGTACTTTCTGCAAAACAAAATATTTTCAATTAAATAATTATACATTATGTATAGGTATGTATATTGCTCGAAAAGATCACCGAATGAAGCTCATAGGTAGTCGTAGTATTGAATTAACTGAAAAATTATCAATTTTTTTTTAATTATGCTTAGAAATGTCTGAGATGTAAAGAAAATACATTACCTACGTCTCCACCCTCGCACTTGATCAAATTTCTCTTCTCTTCGGTAATGCAAGGGTCTTTCGAGATCCATAGGGGCTGCTGCATCGCACTGGTGCGGAGCGCCTCTCCTTCATTAGGTTGCGATTGCATTAAAAACAAAAAATGTAACCATTATCTTTTCTGGCTGTCTGTTTTGTCAATCTTCTGAACTAGATACCCACGATAGTACAGAGAAAAATCGTTTTGGTGTCATTTCAAAAATGAAGTACGGATTAGATTTTGATAATTTTAAATTCCTATCTTTCCGATGAAAAATGAAATAATCGACCTTTTTTTAGGTCTTATTATCAATTCCAGTTGGATGCAACAGGTCTGTGGAAATAATAAACCACCTGCAGATAGCTTTTCTGGATGTTTACCAATTCATTTCCAAAGAAATGGTTTATTCAACATAATCTTATCAATAATCTTAATTATAAGAATTATTTTATACTTTTTGTGCTTTTATTAAGAAAAAATGCATTTAACGTAAAAGTGACTGATTTGTCTCCTTCTTGTTAAACAGTAGATCAACTTATGGCAGTCTTAGACTCAGACAGCCGCTATTAAACTTTAGATGATTGTACATATATAAACTCTACAGCAAAAAAATTGACAAATGATAATTTTAAAATATGGTAACATGAATTAAAACAATTTTTTCTGAAAATTTTGTTTTTTCGATTTGTTTACTATAAAATTATTAGTTTGGAGGATATAGCAAAAGTATGCAACATTTGATATACTGATTTTACTTGCAATAAGCCGATTTTTTTATTATAAAATATTCATAATCATTTATTCAAAAATTTCAGAAATCTCTTTTAAAATTATCTAAGGCCATTTTTTTAAGGTTAGCTGACTTAGCTGACAGTCAAAAATACCCGGCAATTTGTCTGGAGGTCTACAAACCAGCAGTCCTTAGGGCCAGTTGTATGTCGATTGGTAAGCTCTTTTTAACCGTTGAGAAAGGGTAAATCCTTAGAATTCACCTTGTGCCCGAAAGCGAATTCAGAGGATTTACCTTTGCTAACGGTTAAAAAGAGTTTACCAACCGACATACAACTGGCCCTTAGTACAGGAATGTCCAACCTTTTGGATTACACGGGCCACATTTGAAGGAAAAAATTGTCCCGGGCCGCAGATAAAATATACTAATTCTACTGATTTTGTTGATCAAAAAAAGATAGTTAATAATATTAAAAAAATAAAAAATATTGGTTGTTAAAATAAATACAAATCTTTTATAAAATATTCTTTAAACGTTTAATCAAACCCAAAAATTTGGGGAGAATTTCTCCCTTTCTTAATGGAATATTTTCAACAAGATTAGCTAATAAATATGTGTTTATTAATTGAAATTTTATTTCATCGGTCCATTTTATAATTATATATTTTTTCTCTTCAATATATATATATATATATATATATATATATATATATATAATCAGGAAACGTTTTCAGATAAAAAGCTGAAATTTGGTGCATTATAATGCAAAATACATAGTTGCGTACCACTTTCCCCTCATTAACTAAAACCTTTCAAGATTGGCATTTTGTAGTTTCAGAAAACTTTTTCAGGTAAAAAGATAAAATCTGGTGCATTGTAAAATATTTGAGTACCAATTTTCAGCTCATTAACAAAAACGTTTCAAAATTGGCATTTTTTACTTTTATAAAACGTTTTCGGGTAAAAAGCTAAAAATTTGGTGCATTGTAAGATATTTGCGTACCAATTTTCAGCTCATTAACCTCACAAGATTGGCATTTTGTACTCTCAGGAACCGTTTTTAGGTAAAAAGCCCCCTGGACCCCCAGCTCTCGAACCCCACCCTCACCCCCACTCCCACCCACCACACCCCCTGCACCATGCCCAACCCCCGCCCCCACACTACCATCCATTCCGCACCCTAACCCCTCACCCCCACCCCACCCCAAAACCCCTCAAGCACACCCACCCCCGCCCCCACGCCACCCACCTCGGACCCCGCACCCCATCCACCACGGACCCCACCCGGTGCCCTCCAACCATGCGCACCACACCCCCGCCCAGCCCCCTGGACCCCACCCCCGCTATGCCTCCTGGACTCCACCCCGCACCACCCCATGCACCCCACCCTACTCCGCTTTACTTCTCACCCCACCCCCATTCCACCCCCGCACCCAGTTTTTGCATTTCTAGCCTTCTAGTGACCCACAGATTATGTATACAAAATTTGGTTGAGTTTGGCCCAAGAGAAAGAATTTTCATTTTTTGACCCTCCCCCCATTTTTGGTGGTTAGTTTTTGCATTTCTAGCTCTCTAGAGGCCCAGAGATTATGTATACAAAATTTGGTTGAGTTTGCTCCAAGGGCAAGAATTTACATTTTTTCACCCTCCCCCCCTTTTTGGGGAAATTTTTTAAAACAAAAGTTGTCAGAAATCACATCCCCTACAACTTTGTCTATAATAAAATTTGGCCTAGGGTTAATAGTTTAGGAGTTATTTGATGATTTTCATTCCTGCCCCCCCCCCCCCAAACTCCCTTCTGGGGTCAAAATATCAAAACGTTATATAGCTAAAAACGTAAGTTAGAAGACATCTGATGTAAATATGAAATTTCATAATAATCCCTTCAGCCGTTTTTATGTGAATCGTGAGCAACTTTTCGGAAACCACTGAAACAGACAGACATACATACAGACATACAGGAATTTTGTTGAGGGTGTTTTCGTTCATAACTTTGCTTGAAACGTGTGCAACCAAAATTTGGCGTGATTTGGAGCAATGTACAGACAAAACCTTAATTTTATAAATATAGATGTTATTCTTCATGTAATTATAAGGAACGATATTTCTTTTAATTACTTTAATGCGATTTAAAATATATTTTAAAAAACCCGATAAAAATCAATTTGTCAAATATGACCACGGGCCGCAAGTCCATCGAGGGCCACATGCGGGTTGGCCAGGTCTGGGCTTAGTACATATAAAAATGGAATAAATTTATTAATACATTTGTTTTATATTCAAATAATGAATTTTCTTATTCTTTTGTTAAGATCACAGATGGCTAGACTAATTAATTTTCAATTTGTATCAAGTACATACTAATTTATTTATAAAATAAAAAATATTATGTTTCTCGTTCCGAGCAGCCTGAAATAAACCTGTATATGCATCAGGGCACGATTCGATCCAATTAAAACTAACATGTGAGCCTTAATTACCCTCAAGAGTTATCAATCGAAACCATCGCTATTTTGGCACCTCGATTAAATTGAATTTCACAAAATCCTATTATGCCTTCCATTGTGACCAGCAGACAAGATACTAATTGATTAATTCAAAACGTTCTACGAATCTCTTATGGAATTATCCACTCCTTTGACTAAGCCTTTCCTTTGAAGATTATAAATAAAATAACTTGCTAAATTTTGTTTGGTTGTTTTCGGCCAAATTCAACTATTTGAACTTAGGATATATTCCGAATGTTTTACTAAATGATTTTACGTGCTTTTATTTATATATATACAGGTCCCCATTTTGGAATAAAAAAAATGTTTTTACACTTTATCTACTCAATGAATTACAAATGAGATGGGTTGTTTGCAAAAACCCCACTTGTCAACAAATAATACTTTTTAAGAGAGGAAAAAACTGTTTATAACCTAGCGGGCTAGACAGTAAAAACCAATATTTTAAATAACCTTATTTTGGATTACTGTAGCTTTAGCGGAAATTTTCACGCAGGGACTTCGACACCAGTGGTGCCTTCTTATCCCCTGGCACCATAGATAAGATTTTCATTCAAAATGACATATGGGGTTTTTACAAAGAACGCCTCAATTTATATAAAATATTTATCTATTATTTATGACATCTTCTGATGAATGTTTCTTAACGTACTGAAAAAACAAGCCCGTTAGAAAAATAAGAAAAATCAATGAGAGTGTCATTTATTAATAATTTTACTAATATGTCCAAAAGACTATCATTGCCCTCTCGAAAAATGAACCCAAGTGCCAAAAAGCTTCCAAGCTGCCCATTATATTAACCAGCTAATAAATTTTAGTCAAAGATCTTAACTTTATAAATTTTAGGGTTCATTTAGTCACACAAATTAGACAAATAGAGTAATTTCAGTTAATTAACTTCAGTCACTTAACTTTTGGAAGAATCTTATAAAAAATAAATTGGGTTTCCAATATTTGACTACTGTAGATGGTGTACCAGTGGTGACCTGGTGACCGAACTGTCTAATAAATCTATGAAATAAATAGTGTTAATTTTCTGAAATTACTCTATATGTTTAATTTGTGTGACTAAATAAACCTTGAAATTTATAAAATTAAATTCTAAAAAGTCACTTAAGTTTTGGAAGAATCTTATAAAAAAGATTTTAACATCTTCATCAGTGCTGTCGCGAGCTCAGTAAATGAAATTTTACAAGAAAGATGTTTAGTTCTTCGAAATATGTCACAAATATCTTTTTGAAACCTACCTTCAAATTTCTACACTGTTCCTACGTATTATAATAGATTAATAATAAGATTCTCATAAATAAGACCCCATCATTCTTATTCACAGATGCCTCTGTCTGTTAAGATGCACGATCTTAAATTGTCCAAATAGAGAGATCCTTTCATAATTTATATTTGAATATTTATAAAGTATTTCCGTTCAATGTTCTTCTTGAACGTTTGCCAACTGGTTTTATTTAGAAGAGATTTGATTTGGTTTGACAGCGCGGCATTCTACCATTCCAATTAAATGAATTATTAATGTTAGAATAATATTTATGCAATTGCATATGGCATCGAAAGGCGAAAGACCGTCGAGGGCGACTCAAATACAACATGTGAAACAAGGCAAACTGTCAATCGGAACAGAATTTCGATAAGGACCATTGGTCCGTATCCAACTGTTAGAATACATGATCCTTCAATGTACGAGTCGATGTTATAAACCAAACATTATTTATCATAAAGTAGTTTGTTAAACGTCAATGAACCGAGCTATTTTGGACTTTACTTACCAGTCGAAATATATAATACATGATTTTTTTAATAATTTGTATAATCTCAAAAGATTCACGATTTGAAAAATTTTCCTCTTAGACCACCAAAAATTAGAAATTTGGTTAATATTTTGAGGTCTCCAACATAACAACCAAAGAATCAAACCGAGCTTTTTTTCTAATAGAAAAATCCCTGAGAGTACCCTCTACTTGTCTACTTAATCCGAGATATGGATATTTTTTCTTACATGTCAGAAGGGTTGTAATCCCCCATAACATCGGTAATTGAACTCAATTGCTAAAAAACAATCCGAGCAAAAGGCTATCATTCGAGACAAAACCAGTTTGGCATATATAACCTCGAATTAAGTTTAGAACATTCTAAGTGATTTTTCCAATGAAATCAAAGTCTACTACTATTGGCAAATAACTTTTCTAATAAGTTTTCTATTTATCACTGGTTTAATTTACATCCAATTTTGCAACTTGAACAGGATTTAGGAAACTGTTTAAATTGAAATTATATAATTTATTGAAAGAGAAGCTAGACTAAAGTATCTTACCCCTATTAAGGGTGGAGTGAAAGTAAAGTGTGGAAATTACAACATTACTATGATATAAACATAATTTTTATATTATACAATTTAATTTTTGGTAATGATAACTATAAATTTTTAAGTAGTGAAGAAGCTTCTTAGGACTAATCATGGTGGAGGGTTAGGAATATTTAAAGCCCTTTACCTTAAAAAAGGCTTCAAATGTTCATTAAAAAAATTAAAATTATAAAGAAAAATTAAAAAATATTATTTTTTATCTTTTTATTAATAATATTTTATTAAATTAAATTTTTCTGAGTTATAATATTTTTTTCGAATGAAAAAACTCGTAGATTTGATTAGATTTAATATAAAATATTTTGCAAAAATTGACAGTCATTAAAATAATCTTTATTCCTTTTGATTTTTGCATATTTCAATAACTCAGCTATTTTGTTTAATATTCCTATTAATATATTTATGCGAAAACAGTAAAGAAGATATACATAAATTTTCTTTTAGTTATATAGTTGTTATTGATGTTAGAGTTGAGAAAGACATGTAATCTGATTTTTATATGCAAAGAGATGCTAATCTCTCAAAGGCTTTATTTTATAACTCCGTGGGTCATTACAATTTTATATCAACTTGTCGTCAGCTTTCTGTAAAAGGAGCCGCCAATCAAAAAAAATGGACTCACCAGTGAAATTCATTCACACTCTTATTCCAAAGTGACTTTATTCTTCTAACAATACATTCGAGTATAATAAAATAAATAACCATTAGCTATGATTCAAATTAATCATGAATTCTACTTCTTATTTATGATTTATATTCGTCATCATTCATGGTTAAAGGGTTAAAATAAAATTATGATCAGATATTTTGTGAAAAGTTATTTCGGTTTTATATTATGTCAACTATGAAAATGATTCTGGGGTTTCTTTTTTAGTATTGTTTTTAAGAGGTTTTAATATGTTAACACTATCTTTTGGCTATAGTCCTAGTAACAATTAGAAATTTTAAAACTTTAAATGAATAAATAAATATACATTTTAATATACATATGAGCCGTTTATTTTGAAAGTGGCCTAAGTCAATTATTTGTTATTTTGAGATATTTGTATTTATATTTTTAAAAATACATATATATATATATATATATATATATATATATTTATATATATACATATATATATATATATATATTGATGGATTTATTTTGACGAATTTATGATGAAATTGTACTCCTTTACCTATGATATTATAAATTTGAAAGAAGACACTCTATGTCTAACTAAATCTGTCATTAACTCAATTTTTTTCAAAATTGAAGTTAGGCCACTTTTCAAAATAAACTACTCATATAATAGAATGATTCGTGTCTATTATTTATAAATTTAATTTAAGATTCATAGGGATAATATTTTTTTTTCAAAAAACAAAAAATTAATCTGAGCTGAACGTTTCGTCATTATAACTCAAATTCAATCATGACATCAAATTAGCAGCTGTATTTTAATAAAATAATAATTTTCTCTCAGTTTTGAAAAAGTTTGGCAATGTAAAAGATAAAATATAAATAAAGATAATTGTCTAGTTATGCCTCTCCTTTCTATTTTAATGATAACGAATTTTAATTTATTAAATAGATTCATTCATGATATTTGATACAATAAAATCTAAGTAGCTGATTAGGAAAGTCGAAATATATCGACAAAATGTTCAACACTGATTAATTTTTATTTTTGAAAGAAAAAATAAAGTAAAATATTTTGTCCACATTCTACGAATCTTCACTTACATTTTAATTATTAGCTGAAAAACCTGACTCTTCGTTCGGTCATACATTCTCATATTGGTTTGATTCAAATAAGATATTTAATTCAGAATAGCTACTTACTATTATTTATTTATTTTTTTAAATTTATAATCTCCTAGAAATACCACACTTTTTCAAGTTCGGATTTACACTTTTTAAATTTCAGCTTTCTTTCTACACTGAACTTTAAGAAGAAGAATTTTATAAGTTTTATGAATCTCTCCGTTTTGTATAACGACAAACACAAATTATCTTCCTCTTTTATATATATAGAAAATAGTAAAAGTAGAAAGATTTTATGTTTAAATAAAACTAAACGATAATAATGTCGAGAGAAACGATACAAAACTTGAGCAAAAACAAATGTTTCGCTTTAAGCATAAACTAGGGTAATTCATTTTTGTTAAATCAAAATGTAGAGTTTAATATTGATTAACATATTTTAAAGGGGATATAAGATTAAATTTTCACAAATAAAACAATTATTTGTAACTTTCTTAGTAGCAAAAATTTTATGAATTTATTATAATTTAGTAATATTTACAATTAATACAAAAATTATCTCGCTATCGTAATTTTATTACATATTGAACAACAAATAGATGTATAAAATTGTTAGTTTTTTCCTTATTTTTTTTTAGTAATATCTTAAAATGGTTAAGTAAAACTATTTTAATTAAAAAATTTTTTTTTTAATTTGTAAAAGATGAAAGAGTGATTTTATATTAATTGAGATTGAAAATAGTCTTATGAAAAAATAAGTCCTAATATGGGAGTTAAGGCTAACCAAAAAGTTTTATAAATATATAAAATATTATAATTTAATCTATATTTTATAAAATGGATGGAATTATTCTAAATTTTAAACAATTTCTATCTATTCAAAGAATAGAATAGTCCAAGAGCTGGTGACACATTTTTGAGTACGAATTTGACTCAACTAGAAATAATGCGTAATAGTACTGTCTATGATAGTTGTACATATGAATAGCAGCCTATCTGGCTGGTCTAAGCAGGTGAACCAGGTACTGCGTATGATGTGAGTGCAGTACAAAAATACATATGTGTTAAAAATATTTTTGACCCACAATGAAATTATAAAAATTATAATTTATAGTCAATTATAAACATAATATATTCAACCCTATGACCATTTGAGTGGTGGGACGAGAACCTGAAAGTGTATTTTTAGCATGCAAAAATAACATGATGCTATTTTTTTGTTGTAAAAATACACTTTGGGTGGTCTAGTTCCACGGCCACCACTAAAATGGTTCTGAAGGTGAAATATTATGTTTATAATTGACTATAAATTATAATTTTTATGAATTTCATTGTGGGTCAAAATATTTTTTAACACATATGTATTTTTACCGCACTCACACCATGCTCAGTACCTGGTCCACCTGCTTAGACCAGCCAGACTGACCATTCCTTGTACAACTATCATAGACGGTACTATTACGCATTATTTCTAGTTGGGTCAAATCCGTACTCAAAAATGTGTCACCAGGTCTTGGACTAGAAATCACCTAATCTCTTAGATGTTGGTAGATATTTATATTTTTTTATCTCCCCCCCGCAGAATCGAACCTGAGTGCCAAGCCAGCTTTCCGGGCAGTTTGTCTTGAACCACCTTATTCTGTTGTAACAAAAAAAAATCAATATCTACGAACATCTATAAGGACTTATATACTTTGAATAGAAGAAAAAATATTATTTTAAGAGATTTTCATTAGTAATTATTTTTAAAAAACGTCAAGAGTAAATGTCAAATATAAGGGTCTTGAATCCATCAAAAATCTAATTAGCTTGTAATCTTAATATAAAATAACTAAAAATAAATTTAAGTTTAATACTTTTTGGTATTTGAGATTGAGCGCACACAAAATCTGACCACTCACGAATAAAGGTAGGTACAGAGATTTCGACAAAATAATTAATATCTCTTAAATTATTATTTTTGATGCTTACTACCTTTTTCATGGCTTGACTTAGCGATTTCGCTAAAAAAAAATTTAGCAAAAGTGTCTTAAACGTTTTGAGTTATTTTTAAAAAACTAAGCTTAACCCCGTTTTTCCCCGTACGGTTACAATATTCCCCTTAAAATCCTATGATAAAATACTAATTTATTGGAATGAAGGGTAATAAACCGAAAGTTTTCTGTCGTCTTTCATTAGGAGAATTTTAACCATTTCTGACGGATCGCTGTCATTTCTGCGTGAAAATACATATCATTCCTTACCGCTCATTAGTCAGGCTGAAAGCTTCAGTGGAGGTGGATACTGGCGCCGGCGGCTTCCTTTTTATCTTCTTTTAAAAAATACCAGAGACTCAAAGATACAAAGATATTTTTCTTCTAGAGAAATCAAATTCTTTACGTTATATACGAATTCTTTAATCGTATTATTTAATTTACTTTATTTATTTGAAGAGATTCTCGTAATTGACATGTCTGTCATAGCAAGCAGCACTCAAGAAGTTCATCTAGCATATAGGATAAAGGTAAGCTAAATAAAGATAAGAGTAAATAAATATTTTATTTAATATGAATTTACTATGAGTTAAGGATACTGGGTCACTAGTAAATTCATATTAAATAAAATATTTATTTACTCTTATCTTTATTAAAGATGTTTCACCTTGCACCAACACCACAATCTCTACTGATTATTAATAAGGCAAGCTAAAGGTTAAAAGAATTAACTTTTAGAATTTTTCAACATTAGGAAAACTCTCAATATATTTATACATATATTTTTGTTTTCCAATTTTTAGAAAGATAACGAGTTATTTTATTATTAAAATATTTTTTTAATTATATATGTATTTAATTAAAAGAATAAATAATATACAATAAATTAAATTAATTTTCATTAATTTTCTATTAGCTTAAATACGCTCTAATAATGATTAATTGAAAACAAAAGAGCCTCGGCCTCGGTTTTATTTTAAAATTAGTTTCATAATGAGAAGAAATATTATACTTAGTTTATGTATAACAAACTTATTTCGAAGTTCCGATATACAATAAAAGTTTTTAAAAGCTGACACAAGAAATTAATTGAATTATTTTTAAAATAAAACCGAGTCGACTGCCCTTTTTTTATTGTCGTATATCTGATATATCTGCCTCTAACTAGCCCTTTTTATTCCCAACAATTCTTTCACCCATAGTAGTGATTTATCTTTTAGGGATTTGACAGCGTATGCAATAAAAAGCTTAAAAAGCTGTTTTAATCCCACTTTACGCTTATTAGTGCATAAGAAATTAAGCTAAATAAAATATAATCTTAAACATTGTAAAGAAAATATAGGTACTTATCAATAGCAAAAGTATTATCCGAATCGGTTGAGCTGTTTCCTAAATTACCTCTAGTATTTTTTTGCTTTATATTATTAATAGCTATAAGTGGTATATATTTTTTATAATAAACAACTTTAATGTTAATTAAACACTCTACGTCTCTAATTTTAGAAATCAAATGGGAGGATTTGAAAAAATAAATAAATAAATTATGAGATTCACAAGTTAAAATTATGAAAATGTTCATATATTATGTTTGACTGCGGGGACTCCGTGTATATACTGGAATTCCATGCTTGGGCGAGAAATTGGTTGACTAAATCGCAGGGGCTAGACGGAAATCGTAATGATCTTAATTAATTTAAATCAATTAAAAAAGCAAAAATTACTCGTTTGATCAAACACATTGTGATTTTCTAATTGAATAGATTTATTAGCCATGGCTTTTTATTCTAGGATAATTATATTAATTGGAAAGGTGTGTTGAGACTAGCAGAGTTGTTCATTCATGAAGTGAAATCAATGAGGTTATACTTTATTTGATGCAAATAAACAGATTCGTATATATATGTAATTTGTTTGTTAGAGATTATAGTTTCTAAGCTTTGACCTTAATCAGCAGTATTTTTAATTATAAATATGTTATGTGTTATTTCTCATGGCTACAAATACACGATTGGATATAAATAAATTTGTTTTATTGTTATAGTACATTCAATAAATGATGAAGACCAAACCTTCCGAACTATATTCTCTAACATATAAATTATATATATGCATATTTATATTCGTTATATATATATAATGTCTATTTATTATTTGAATCAAACAGAAGACAAATTCGTTGATTTTTCTTTATTAAAAAGGTACTATAGTGTGTATGTGCATAAATGTTAATTTAAAAATAAAAAATAAATGTAAATAATTATAAATTATGACTTATTAGCTCAGTGATCAAAATTCAGCGAGTAGTCACCATATTGAATTCACTCAAAAGTGGTCAATTTTTCACTTTTACTTACCTAGCGAAGCATGTAAAAAAGATAAAGTATTGCATATATTTTCGGAAAGCTCACTTTTCGAATTACTCTAAATCCAAACGTATAAAAGCTAATTTAAGTCCATCAGAAGAACCACAACTCACCCAAAAATTCAATGCTCGTTGCATGTGTTTGGGTTTGCGTGTGTAATCTGCTACATCAAGAATTGGGTTTATGCAAAAATTTTCCCATAATTTAAAAATGATTGAACTAATAAAAAGACATTGTTGTAAATATGGACATCGAAAGGCATTGTTGACTCGATGTAATTCTAATAATAAATATGTAATTTTAAATTTTATATTAATTTTTATCACAGACAATTCGTATATTTACATAAAAAATAATTAAGTAGATTTTGGATATTCTAGCTCAAGAACTTCCTCTTCAAAACCTACAAAATCAAAAATCAATTGATATACCATTTTGATCAAAAAGTTTCAGAATTTATTCAAAAAATCAAAAATACAAATTAATTCATCAAAATCGATATTGTCCCATTCAAAGTACTCCACACCGTCTGCAGCGCACTTATGCCACCGCTTGATCCAATTCTCGAAACATGTTTTATACTCGGTTTTTGGTATAGACTATCAGAGCCGTTTACAATTTTTACGATTTTAAAAATTAAATCGTCTTTGCATCAACGAGTTTGTATTAAATTTTAAGTTAAAAACGGTGGGAAAATGTTGAAGAAGTGTTACTCTATCGAAAACAAACTTTTATGTGTGGCCCAAGTTTTCGTGAGTCTGTCAAGGATGACGAACGCAGTCGACATCGAAAACCGACGAAAACGTCGATAAAATCAAAGAAATGATGACCGAAAACTGTAAATTGACCATTTGAGAGATGGCAGCGAACTTGAACATTGCTTATGAATCCGTTCAAGACATTTTGTTTAATGATTTGGCTTTGAGACGCCAAAAAAGACCGGATTTGTGAGAACCACGTAACGCGCGGTCGAACAATGCCATCGTTATCCGCAACTTTTTGACCAAGAACGGGACGAATACCATCCAAAAGTCACCGAATTCGACCTATTTGGCTCCCTGCGAATTCTTCCTGTTCAGTCTACTCAGAAAAATAGCTCGGGGGTACGCGTTTTAGCAGCCAAGTGGAGATAATGAAAAATCGCAGACGGCTCTGATGGCCAAACAGAAAACCGAATTTAAAAAATGTTTCGAGGATTGGATCAAGCGCTGACATGAGTGCGTTGCAAAGGAGTACTTTGAAGGAGACAATATCGATTTTGATTAATAAATTTGTATTTTTGATTTTCTGAATAAATTCTTGAAAGTTTTTGATCAAGGTAGTATGAGAATCTATCGAACGGTTGAAACTAATAAGCTGAAATAGACCCTACTTGTTAGTATTAATCTTTGGCAACTTTCAATTTTCTAGCTCAAACCTTTCTCTGAGGAAAAATTACCGAATCCCTAAAATTTACGGACAACGTTTTGAGACTTGTAAAATCTTAACTGTTTCTTCCAATTTTAAATTCTTTTTGATAGTCAAAAATATATCAATAAAATCTATTTACCAGAGGGTCCCTAAACAATATTTTTATGTAAAGTCACTGGCGGAAGAAAATGAGCAAAGGGCGTGGATAATAAGAGTAGCGTTGCCGTTAAGCTGTCCTCTTCGTTAACCTTCCATGTTCTTCCTGGAGAGACACTATAAAGTCTCTTGAGTGGAAAGCTCTCCGCCGGTGCTTCTCTATGAATGCACCGCTGACAGGCTGCAAATGATGCCTAATTTGTGTTTATTTAATAAGACGCAACTCCTATTAAATGATCGACTATCGAGTTCCAAGTAGATCGATTGTACTCTTGTCATCGAGTTTCACTCTGTCATTAGAAACTAACTGGACATGAACAAAAAAAATCCGATTGCACTGTCAGCTTGATTGATTTAACTAACCGAAAATAAAGATCATTCATTCTTGAATGAAAAAAATCACTATTAATTATGCTCGTGTTTTCTATCCATTTTTATAAACATTTATCAACTTTTTCAGATCAACTCATTTAAATTATTTTCTAGAATCTACAGCTGTCATAACCAATAAGTGGATATTTTTTAATTTATTCACAAAAATCAAATATTGATTTTTTTTCTGTATGTTGTCTTAATTTTCCCCTAAGTTAATGATCTGTTATGCTTTTTTTTATTTAAATTGATTTGAATTTTTATCTTTTTAATTTAACAGACATATTTTTCAATTAAAGAACTTGTTTCTCTCTTTTATGGGATTGTCAATCTATTGTAAAAGTGTCTACGAGTTGTGAATAATTATTTCTTTTATATAATAATGTGTCAAACGAGAAGACGCCAGGCATTAGATCGGTGCAGATTATCGTTTTAATAAAAGAAAATGAGTTATAACTATTAATCAACATGGCTAGTGATTCAGAAAGAAAAAGATAAGTGATAGAACTTTAGAAATACTTTGGCGGTCATATTGAAGTCGAAATTATTTATAGCATCTTAATGGATAGATTTTAAAAAATGGTCCATATTATCTTATATGAATTTATCGGGTATATCACGTATATCGCGAAAATAAAAAAAAAACATAGTTCTGAGACTTGGGTGCCAAAAACCAGGGAGAATTACCCCATTGAAATGACATGGAAGAAAGTACCATTAGAGCTCTTAAACCTAAAGAAAACACGAACACCCAGCCATAGTAATACAAGGAACATGTCTATTAGGAAAAAAAATATGTGTCACGTGATCCATGTTCGTAGCCATAACTAGACCAATAAATGTAGAATATGTTATACCAGGGTTTCCCTAAATGTGCGCCGCGACTCGGAAAATTTTGTGGGAACCCCTGGGTTATAGTAATTCAGACAATAAGAATCAAGTAGAAAAACATTCCTTTGAGTTGTTAGTAATTTTATAAATTGAAGAATTTATTTGTCTCGAATTTGGCTGTCTATAAGTATTTGGTGAATTACAAATTAGAAATGTTAATTTTATTACAGAATTTGCCATGTTAGTGGCTAAAAAAAGAAAAAAGCCGGAAGCGTTTAGGACAGTCTAAGGAATTAAAAGAGTTAGCCAGGTTAGAAATGTCAATTAATAATTTGGTAAGAAGAATACAAAGTGTGGTATCACAAAAATAAGCACACGATTTATACTGGATACCAAATTGTAGCAGTGATTCATTTAGAACCATTTGTGTCTAGGGTTATAAGTTATAATATTAGATAAGATAATGAATACATGGAGTCTTCTCTCCACAAAATAAAAGCATTTCTACCCGAAGAAGAAAAAAAGATTTACATTATTCAATATCTTTAGATAAATATAGAAGACGTCAAGAAAAATTTAAATTTCAAATTTTTGTATTTATTTCAATAATGATTTTTGTTTATAAACTGAAACCATTTTATTTAGATTTATTTATTTCTAAATGAATATGTTAATTTGAAAACATTGATTAAGCGTTAAAACACAAGTCAAGTAGAAAATTCGAGTAAATTTTCATTAGCCGGTCAGAGTGAACTAGTTTCATTGATGAGCATCCTCCACATTCTTCTGGTTACCCAACACACAGCCATTTTTGGTAGCCATTGAGAATCCCTGCCGAACAAGAGCCCATCAATGTCCAAGTGAAACTTAATTAATCAAAAGTAAAAAATGGCTTTAGAATAGGTCTATATTTTACAATGGAAAAAAATGACGAGCTGGAGTCTCGACTAATTTATCATTGAATGTGCTTAGAAATATCATTTGCATATTTCTTAGGAAATAAATTTCTCAATGAAATTAATTTTCTTATACACTATCAGTTGCGTTTTTAATATTACTGTTTCTCATTGGGGTAAATCATGCCATCATCTCCATGGAATATCACTAATCCACTTTAAAGAATCATTTGCTGGAAAAGTCAACAGCAATACTGAAATTTCCTTCCTGTTTTAATTCCTCCAAACCAAACAAACAGCAATCCTTTAAATCTTGTCCAATCCAACCGTTGATTATTACAACCCAAATGGTACTCCACTTTATTTAAATAAATAAATAAATAATAATAATAATAAGTTTCTTAAAATTTCTGCGCAAATAAAAAAAATATAGAGTTTATTTTAATCTCAACTTCTTTGATGGTGTTTTCTGGTGTAGTCCTTGTAAACCAACGCACTATATATACCTACCTGTATAAACAAATTAACTAGGTACATATTTGTGTTTTTATTAAAAAATGGCTTTATAGTAAACTGTATTTTCTTTGGATTGTGATACTGTAATTCTTAGATTTTTTGTATATATTTTATAACCTCGGTTACTTGATTATTTGGCCAAGACAAATTTTATATTTGTGGGAATTTGCTCATTTGTACATTATTAATGTACTCGTACGTGTAATAAACTAATAAGTTAAATATGCTTACTGCGTTGCCATTAACATGAGAGTTATGATGAAATGTTATACATCATAAGAAGAAAATATAATAAATAACAACATCAATCAAATAATCATCGAAAATCTGGTGTAAAAATGTTTCTAAAACGAAGAACTAATTTAATTTTAAGCTTTCTGCCTTCATAAGTTCTGAAAAAAATATCAAAAAATTTACTTAGAATTGCCAAACAAATCTGTAATAATAAACTGTATCTTTGTCTCTATTTTCAGCTTTTTAGCTTAAACCTTGTGTGGACAAAAAATTGCCTAATCAGGAAAATTTGCGAATTATTTATTTCTCTAATTTATCTTCGTCAATACTTTTATACGTTATACTTTTGAGGGCAGGATACTAGAAGCTATGAATCTCTATCCATTTTAGAACACAAAGACTAAATATAATTAGTTTTCAAATTATTTATTAAAAAGGATTATTCTTCTAAAAATATTCCATTTAAATTTTCATTAATTCTGTCAGTCGTTTATTAATACACACTCGAATAGTCAGAATCAATTTAGTAATTAATCAGTAAAAACGAGTTAATTGTGAGAAATTTTTAAATAGAATCATCATAGAATTATTCTGTTCACATTCCTTTTCACCCATAAGAATAGTGAATTCACTAACACTCATTGGCATACTTATAAATGAAACATTTCTCAGAGAATCTGAGAATATTCGCTAATTTATTATCAAGGGAGAACAAGCCTCTTGTTAGATGTCTATAAATAAATTGACTATTTCTTAGCTTTTATAGAAGAAAAATATAAATAATCCACTCACACAATATCACATTTTAACATAATATATGTATATCTATATATACCATATAACTAATGAACTTTTACAAAATAGATAAATCTCTGTCCCTAATGAGATTTGGTTGAATATGGGAAAGATTCTTTTATCAGGTGATTCGGTTATGTGAAGAGTTTGTTTCACAAGATCACACTCTTCGTTCTATGCATTTAAATAGCATCATAATTTAATTCCGAGCCGAGCATTAAATTATCTTAACTTGATGCTGAAAGCCACTTAATAAGTATCTAATAAGTAAAATCGGGAATGTTCGGTCTACAGGAAGCTTACGAGTTGATCCTTTCAGCATTTCATCTCGCCTATTCTTTTAGAATGGAGATGACGGAGACTCTGCCTCAGGGTGGTTTCTAATCTAAAGCATTTATTTTCCAAGGGAATGAATATTTTATTCTAAAAAAGTAGATTTTTCTGTTCAATGTTTCTTGAATTTATTTAATTCATTCAGAAAACAATGGTTTAAAAAAATACGCTTTCGAGAATCAGCCCAAGAAATATAAGCTTAGAGTATTGTAGAGCACAGAGGGATATGCTGTTATTCTTTTTCAATGGCTAGTATAGTTTTTCTTTGTCATACAAATGGTATGGAGAAGTCGAGGGGTGAATCACGACCTAATATCGTGTCCACTTACTTCCACTTCCACTTACATTTCCAAGTAGAAGACAATAGATGAAGGGGCATTATCTAATGAATTCCAAAATAATTCCACATAATTACATAGATGTGTACACTTAATTCCAATCGCTGTTCACCCCTCGGGAGAAGTAATGTAATTGTGTAAATGTAAAGATTAGATTTTTCTGGTCTTGGTGTTTCAACGTCTCTCGATTGGGTGGTCAAATTTTGGAAAAAATATGTATTTGTTTAAATTGATAAAAAAAAATTTAATTAAAAATTATCAAAAAAAAAACATTCTTTTTTTATATGCTAGTATAGTATTCCCTAATGTTCCACAATACGAAAAAACTATATCGAATTTTATATTTTTTTGTGTATCGTTTATTTTTCTTATTATAAAAAAGTGCCTGGAGCACCGAGCGATGCTCGGTTATTTTTTGCCTCTAAATAGCTTAAGTTTCAAATTTCAAGGCTCTCCGACTTACCAAAGACGAGAGAGGCGGAAACTGATTTAAAATTATTTGTTGGGGACATGACTAATTTACATCCCCTTCCTTTATTTCAATCGGATTAAAATTTCTACACGGCCATATGCATTCATGAGACTCGATAAGTTCACCAATTTTTAAGCGAAATCGTTAGAGCCGTTTTTGAGAAACCGTTTCTATATCTACTCTTATTAAACGAGCAAAAATTGTATATTTATTTATATGTGCATTTGTATCTGGATTCTATTTCGAAAACTGACTCTACCGGGATTTTGATGAAATTCACGGGTTAGGGGGTTTTGGGGTTGACAATTCGATATGTCACGGTCTCATCTTCGACAAAATTGTTTTTGATGGGTTTTTTTCGTAATCAAATTAATTATTCTCTAGGTAGACAAATGCCAATCTTATCTTAAGGGATTTAAAAAAAGGAGTTCCTCTTTTCTTTTGTACCCAGGCAGACAATGGGTTGAGCTACTTAAATCTTTGTTCTCAAAGGTCTTGCATAAGAACTTTGTGATTGTGGTGTGTTGTGTCAAGCCAAACCCGAACAAAGCTCGGTCTCTCCAGGTATATATATATATAAGTATTTGTATTTTTTTTTTTTTTTTTAACCACTCCTAACGATTTTTGATGAAACAAACCCTACTAACAAGTTTTGAGGGGTGAGAAAGCGATCTTGGCGCGGAGCGGGGCTGGATGTGGTGGACGTGGAGGGTGCAGAGAGGTGGGGGCAGTGGTGGGGGATCCGGGGGTAGTTCGAGGTTTCGGGGGTGGGGTCTAGCAGGGGTGGAGGTGGGGGCTACAGTGGTCGAATACTATATAGATATATTTGTATTTTTTTAATTTGAAAACTGGCTCTCAAATAAAAATCGACCTTTTTATCAGAATTTTATATTAAAAATAATATTAAAATAAAGATTTTAACTGAAGGAAGAAGTTACCGAGCATCGCTCGGTGCCTCCAGGTATCTATATATATATAAATATAAACAAGAATTGCTCGTTTAATATAATAAGAGAGATAAGAAAGATAAATGATCATTTAATTTACCCCCTTTCTGAGTTACCAATCGATTAAGATTGTAACGGCTGAAATAGTAAATAGCAAGTGCTTTAGGGTAATTTAAAAAAAAAGCAGGCTACCCAGTTCAGCTTTACCGGCGCCAAAAAAATATAGATAATCATACCGTAACCAGGGGCGGCCCAGACTTTCATTTTGGGGTCATGTTCCGGGGACGTTATGTTTGATATAACTATCTTACAAAATTAAGACCATTTTTTTTGTTTTGGTAACCATTTGGGGGATCATGACCTCCCCCCCCCCCCCGGATCGCCCTTAACATAAAGAGCGTAGCCCCAATGAAGGTAACCTGCTTTGTTTTTGAAGTCAGTCTTATTTGGAAAAAAAGCTGAACAAAAACACTCAATGATCAGGTCTTTATTTTTTGCTACCTATCAAGTGAGTAACCTGCTTGCTTTCTTCCTGAATTCAGTCTAAGGCGGCTGCCTGTCAAAGAAGACTAGAAGCTTTGTTTTTATCCGAGATGTGTTCGAGTGCTCTCATTATGGAACATGCTAAGACCGTTCTTTACATCCACATAAAATGTAAAAATCATATTAAAATTTAATTTATATCTAATCTATTGATTTATAATCAATAACAAATTAGAAGCTCATTTATCATAACACGATTAAAAGCGACTTTCCCGTTTTCATCTCAATACTAATTTTATCAACTTTTAATTGATAGTTACCCGATCCGATACGCTTCAAAATAAACAATTAGCTTTTATTGGATTATATGAAAGCCGACCGGCCTTCGTCAGGATTTTCACCGAAAATAACCATAAATCTTGGAAATGGATTTACATCAGCTTAGCTACTAAATTAATGGATTTTCGATACTAAAGTACAGTAACAAAATAAGTTCCTAGTTTTCTTTAAAAAAAAACATTCAGAGGTTCAGAGTTTTAATTTGATAGGCGGATTTGGAATAATGAGAAATAAATCATGGAAAAATAAATTTATATTTACTTAAAAACAAAATTATTAAAGTAGTTATTATTTTTAATAAAAACATAATTTTCGGGATTGGACCCATTAACTCTTCACCCTAAAATGTATGACTAAACCTTTGGTTTGATAGTAAATTTGCATCATTATTATAGAGTATACAGTTCTAAGACTGGTTTAACGCAACAACCCGCCTCCAATAAAGTAAATTAGATATTATAATAAATCTAAAAAACAAACGAAAAATATATTTAGAAAGTTATTATCCCCATTATAATCACAATAAATTAGTTAATAATTAGCGTGTCGAGTCTTAAAATAGTTTTTGACCTTTTTCTTCAATTTTATATAAAGATTTTATTTTATTTTTAAACATTATTTGAATAAAAATATCATTCGAAAATGTTATTATAACTTTTGTTACAGAAAGTAAAGAAAAGAAGAATAAATGTTAACATAACCTTGATGAAAAGTCCTGAAATCACAAATATAAGATATACCTTTGTTTGTTTTTCTTTAAATGAATCAGTGAAAATCTATTTTAAAAAAGAAGATTTGAAATATTTTTCATTCAAAATTGGGAATATTCTTCTAAAAATCTCATTAAGTAGAATAAGTAACTTATGAGGAGAATTTCGTAGGTTAGGTTTCACAAAAAGGTGTGTGTGTGTGTGTGTGAAACCTAACCTAGAAAATTCTCCTTATAAGTTATTTATAATGTTTCACCTAGAACTGACACCTAAATCCTTAAAAATTATTAAGTAGAATAAGACTGAATTATTTATTAATTGGTACAAGTGGGCTGAAGTATTGAATTCGATTTTTTTTTGCATATTTTATGGTTAGAAATGACCAAATAACGAAAAACTTGGAACAAAATATTTTCAAACATGACTTTCTTTTGGTTGTCTGGATTCAAATACTGAGGATTACTTAAGAACAAAAATCTTCGTTCTGGAGCAAAAATATTTGTATTTCAAAAACAAAAAACTTCCGTTTCTAAAATGCAAAAAACAGAAAAAAAATGAGAAGATATGGAACTATTGAAATGAAATTAGGCCCATATATTTTCAATAAACTGCATCTGCTGTTAGTTTTAACTTTCTGGCTTAAGCCGTTGGTTAATGAAAAAATCACTAAAATGCTTGGTGTATTTACGAGTATATATAGGGTCAACTAGATATAGACGTTAATCATTGGGTTAAATAAAAAAATATGTGATATCGCTATCTCATGAATTTTCTATACACCTGCTCTCCCTCATTGGTCATTTGCAGTGATAGTTTCCCTAAAGCCTTGAAAGATAAATAAACTGTTCAAAATTTGATTCAAATCGGATAAAGGGTTCAAATCTTTAAGTAACTAATCAGATCTTAATCTCAATATAAAATATCTAAATATAAAATTTCGTTTTGAACCTTCATCGGTTTTTGAGTAAGAGCGTATCCAAAATTTAGTAACACACGTACTCATTAACATATATTTTAACAAAATAATTAATATCTCTTAAAATATAAATTTTTCGATATTCATTATATAAGATTTAATTATACACAGAAACCTCGTAAATTTGCTATTTTTTTCAACTTTTAAGGAGTTAGGTGTTGGTTCTAGGTGAAACATTTTAATATAATAATAAAACTTGAGCAAGATACGAGGTAGGTTTCTACAAAATATATCGAATTCAAAACTCAATTTTTGTTTTAATTCTTTTTTTGTGAAACCCACCTTTAATACAAACAAGACTCAATGTTGTCTAATTTCTAGGCGCGAAAATAAAGATTTCCCTGATATTCACTTCGATTCGAATACCCTGAAAATGTGTGACAGCCTATCCATGTTGGGCGTCTCTGTCGCATCTGACCTGTCTTGGAATGAACACATCTCCTCTGTGGCTAAATCTGCAGCAAGGAAGATTGGCCACTTATTCAGGTCCAAGCGATTTTACAAACCCCCACAACTTCTCACCATCTACAAGGCCCAAATCCGCCCCTGTCTCGAATGCGGCTCTCATCTATGGAGAGGAGCCTCTTATTCTCTTGCTACCCTAGATGCAATTCAGAAACGAGCCGTCAAGCTAATTGACGATTCTACCCTCACCGACTCCCTCGACTCGCTGGCTCATCGAAGAAATGTCTCTGCCCTTTCCCTTTTCTATAGATACTATCACGGCAGGTGCTCTAATGAGATAAAATCAATAATTCCCCCCCCCCCCCCCAAAGCATGCTTTGCACGTAGCACGCGTTTTGCGGACTCCCAACACTCTTTCTCTGTTAAATTAGAAAAGTGCCGGACCACTTCATTCGCCAATACATATATCCCCATGACTTCAAGGAACTGGAACTCTCTCCCAGCCTCCATCTTTCCCAGCACCTATAATCTTCAAACCTTCAAAACCGGAGTGCATAGACACCTACGTCTACACCCTCTCATTTAATCAACTTTCCCTTCTCTTCGGTAATGCAAGGTTCTTTCGAGATCCATAGGAGCTGCATCTTTACTGGTGCACCCCTTCTTGCATTCGATTGCATTAAAAAAAAAATAAAAACCTCGCATCTTGCTCAAGTTTTATTATTATAGTTTCAGCCGTTTTTCAGATATTTCTAAAATATGAAGCAAAATAACGCTAGTTTCTTGCACGATTAAAATACTTCACCATACTATGTATGTTAAAGTAAAATAAATAGTTAATCTTACCGGGATGGTGTTATTTAAAGAGCTTATCATTCTCCATTAATTTTCTTATTTTCTATAGGGTATAGGTTTTCTCGTCACTTTCTATTAAACACAGAATATTTCAAGAAACATTTAATTCATACTTTTTTAATATTTAATGTTTCATGTATAATAATTTTGGTTTTAACTTTGATATACATAAAACTTCAATTATGTTCTAATGTTAAACATTTTATCACCAATCCAATACATATAGTCTTAAAATTTCTAGACTCATCCTGTCTACTATACCCTCAGGAACAATTGCCAATTTTTCCAGATCATAAATTAAATAATTTTTATATTTTCACAAGTACAATTGTGTAAATTGGTGTTGAGGCCAGCTTGTAGCCAGTCCAGTCTTTGCCGGGTTTGAACTCGAGCTAGCTGATCCATAGTCAAGGACTCTAACTACTCGGTCAACCTGAACCCTTTTTCATAAATTATTAATGACAAAAAAATAATAATAATAATACTTGACCATACCCCTGTATGGTAAAGTAAACATTTTACAAATAGTTTAGAAATATTTCAATCGTTAATATTAAAATAATAATAATAAAAATAATCTTTTAAAATTCGTCAATATATTATCAAACTTGTATAACAAATTTACCTATCTCTCTTTTGAAAACCTTGAAGCCAGGAATCTAAATAAGGATAGGAAAAAAAGATAAAGCTAACACACAGATACAGCCACACAGATCAACACACAATGGGTACTTTTCTATTTATATATATTTCGAGAGTATTAAATAAATAATTCTTGAATATGATCTTGTTCAGGTTGATTTAAAGCCCCAAAGAAAGATGATTAAAAAAGCATTTCATTCTTTCCTCGCCTCATATATAAACTTTGCGATTACTAAATGTCGGTCTGTTTCGAGAGGCTAGATTGAGGTCGTCAGGTTGTTTGAGTTTGAAGGGGCGTATTCTTGTATTCCGTCACCTTGCATGTCGCCCACCAGAAACAGCCGTCAGCATCCATTCTCGTCGTCCTCTGAATCTGAATGCACTTCCCAAAAGAATAAAAACACTCTGGCTTTCTCTTCACTTGTTCTTCTCAAGTTCTTGGCCATAGGGTGTAACATCCAAAACAAAACTTCCAGCCAAGGTTGACGAACATTTGAATATTCACAAGGAGCAAAATACAACGCCTAACAGCCGAGGCGGTCTTCTTAAGACATAGACCGCCCAGAGTCATCATAATTCACTCTTTACTTCCATTTCCTATTTTACTAATTTAAATTAATTCAGCTGCCGGCGTCATTATTATTATTATTTCAAATTACTTAACTCTTACTAACATTTGATATGATACATGTCAACTATAATAGAAAAGTGATTTATTCTTATTGTTTTGAGAAAAAATATATAAAACCCTAATCGATTTGTAAAAATATTTAATATCATTAACAGAAATTATTGTATCCAGTAATACAATGACAATATTTTATCCAGTGACGACGCCACCCCCTATCTTTTGCGCCCCCCCCCCCCCCCCCCGCTTTCACTATTTACATCTAACCAAAATCAAAAGAGAAAAAATCAAGAAACTTGAGAAAATGAGTAGATTTTTAGGTTTTTTATTTATTTGTTTGGTGGACCGCTTTTTAAGTTAGTAAATGGCTTAATGTAACGCATTTTGTTCATTTTAATGCACACCGTCCCTACCTACACTGTTAAAAAATTGTAAATTTACTATACCTATGTTTCACAATTCAAATAGATAAAAAAAATTACAAGCTGGCGTAAGGTAAAAAAAATACTATATTATATTGGTAAAATCATATTAATTCATAGCAAAAATACAAAAATAAATTGTAACTTTACTTCTTTCTTGTATAATTATAAACGAATTACTAACGAAATATGATGTAAGATTACAATATTGGTATGTAATATTATTAAAAAGTTTTGAGGCCGGGCTTCCCATTTTTTTATAGTAAAATTATATAATACATTTTTAACAGTGCAGGAAAAAAGAAAAAATCGCTTAATTCAAATAATTTTGGTCAGAGCAGTTTTGCCCCACCCGCCCCAAAAGTCTGGTTTGAGTGTTTCGAATTTTGAATTTCTTTAAAAAAAAATCTTGTGATTTTCTTAGAAAATTTAAATCTATTTCTATCGGCAACTTGAACTATCTTATATTCAATTATTAATTATTATTTATTTTATCCTCTTCAAATTAATCCCCATTAGATGGAATAGCGATGGTAACTAGATAAAATTTTCAAATTTTTCAATTAACTGAAACATTTCTATAAGTAACTCCAATTATTTTATCCAATTGCTTATGTATTTATGTATTTTACTATTAAGCGGTCAAGGTTATTAGAGTGCAATGTTTAATATTTTATACAATCCTATCAATATATAATACACCAATAATATAGGATTTTTTTATTGGAACGAATTAATCATTTTCCTTTTATTTCTTATGACAAAAATTCGCTTAGTATACGACCTGTGTAGTATAAGTACAAGGATCTAGAACGGATTAAGAACGTATACCGGTATATTTGTGTGTGTGTCAATGTAGTATATTAGCCCCCCCCCCCCCCAAGTACAAAATTCTGGTTGCGCCATTGGCTGTGTATGATTACTTTTTGAAGAACTAAAATTCAAAATGGATATTAGAGTATTCCTAAATAAATACTTCCATTGAACACCTCCAAATATAATATATTGCAAGCTCCAGTGTCGGTCTTGGGGGGGGGGGGGGGAAGGCGCGGAATGCATAGGGGCTCCAAAACCGAGCGAACTCGATATAAACTGAGTATAAAATTCAATTCTACTTATTGTATTTTGCACAATTTCACATAGATCACCTTTTCAAAACTCAAATTAATAAAAACGTACCTGCTCAAAACAGGTTATCTAATTTAAGAACTCTCAATCAAAAATGACAGAGATGAGAATTTATATTTTACAGATCTAAAAATAAATTTTGCCGAAAAGAAACCACGATAAGCAAATTTTTAATATTATTATTATTTTTTAAATTTTATTTTTTTTTATTTTTTAATATTAACTAATTTGTGATTTCTATTTATTACAGAGATGTTCTACTCCGGCTGAGTGTTGATCACCTGAAGCCACTCGAAAAGGCCTTATGGCCCTCCTCTGCCAATAAAACAACATTATGTTTGACGAAGGGTCAATCAGAAAGAGACTGTCACAATTACATCAAGGTCCTCTTAACTAATGGAAAGCGCATCTTCACATGTGGAACCAATGCTTTTTCGCCACTTTGCTCTTGGAGAGATGTAAGGCCGATTCATTATATTTTATTAACTTTTTTTTTTAATTTTTCTCATAAGAAATAAACCGCGTCTTTTGCTTGATTGATGTAAATAAATATACAAATTGATAAAAACTATATATGGTATGTGTATACATATTATAATATGTATACTATATAGGTATGTAAATGGTATGTGTATACATATTATAATATGTAACTATACTATATAGGTATGTAAATATTTTTTGAAACTTTACTTTTGAAGCCATGCTTCAATTATATAAATCGATGATTTGTCTATAACCTAGCCCATGAAGTCAATTTAATTTTTAACCAAAAAACTGTTAATAAATATTCAAGTGAAGGCCAAACCAGAAATAAAAAAAATTTGAATCCAAAATCCTGAATAAAAAAACTTAAAAAAAATTGCCATTTTAATCATAAAGTAGTTATTGATTTATTTTGATTAGATAATGTAAAATTTTTAAATAATATTAATTAATATATATATATATATATATTATAGCCTTTATTGGTTCTGTTATACATTTCTTAGTATATAGCGTTATTTAAATAATTCTCAACTTTAAAAACTAAAGATAGTAATTTTATACACATTTTTGATTTTCAATATTTAACATATATTTTAAGGGCGATAAAATTTTTGGCTGAATTTTATTAACTCTAATATTTTTAAAATAACCTAAGGTATTTCGTTCTTGACGGGGGTCCCTCGACCGCAACACGTTTGAATTTTTTGTTTAATTGGCTTCGGGAACTAGATGCCATTTAGCCAAATTATTAATAAACAATTGTTTATTTAAGTCTAAACTAAATTTAACATCCTCTTAAAATCTCAATAAAATAATTCATAAAATAATATTTTCTACCTTTTGAACGAGATATTCCAAAATCTAATCAGTACCTACCATGTATTAATACAAACGATCTTTTTGACTTTCCGTTTTGGGCTATCGTGGTTATCGGAATTCAGAAATACAAAGAGAAAAAAATCATAGTTGAAAAATATTTATCTCCGTTTTTCAGACATTTTAAAGCACAAAGAGCAAATATTTATTTTTATGTGTGATTTAATAAAATGGCAGCCTGAGAAGAGAGTAAAGTTTATGCTTGTGATATATACTAATAGTTTAGCTCAGTTAAGAGTAATTAAAAATCAATATTACTTAATTGTTTTTCTTTAACTACTTCACAAAAAATATTAACGTTTTGAATCATAAATACTTTGCAAAATTATATAGAAGTTGCTCATTTTTTATTTCGAATAAACTCACGAAATTGTCCCGATTTGAGAAAAAAAAATTGAAGTCTATCTTCATCAAGTAAAAGACGCACTCTTTTAAAAATTCAATAAATCTGCTACTCTCTTTATATAAATCTTTTTCATTTTAAGTTATTCAATCTTGAATTTTAGGTTGAACATGTAAACAACGTCGCTGAGTGGGTGAATGGAGTGGCCAAGTGTCCCTATAGCCCACGTTCCAATAGCACTGCCCTTCTATCTCATAATGGAGGACACTATTTTTCGGGGACAGCCACCGATTTTAGTGGCTCTGATCCTGCAATTTACAGAACTCTGGGCGGTTCATCATCTGGTACAGCTGGGTCGCTATCACCGCCCGCCCTGAGGACAAACCAATATAATAGCAAATGGCTGAACGAACCTCAATTTGTAGGGTCGTATGAAACAGATACATTTGTCTATTTTTTGTTTCGAGAAAGTGCCGTCGAATATATCAATTGCGGAAAGGTTTGTAAATATTTATTCCTCAAAGAGCTCTTAAATTTTATTCAAAATCTTCTTGAGATTAATAGAACAAATTTACTAAAATTCTTATAAAGTGCTTATTTTGCAACGTTTCTTTTAGCTTTAAGACTGCTTCAGGCTCAAAAATATAACTCATCAAAAAATAATGTGTTGTATTCATTAAGTTATTCTTTAAATTTCAAACATCGAAGCCTGTAATTTATTAAAATTGAAGTTTTTTGATTATTAAAATTTAAAAAACAATTTAATAAATGCAAGACTCCCTTTTTATTTTTTGAAACCATTGAATACTTATGCTACAAAGTTATAATTTTGAGGCTCAAAAGAAAAGTAAAACGTTGGTTAATTATTATAAGAATTTGCGTAAATTTGTTTCATAAATATCAGGAATTTTAATTATACTTTCCGGCTAGGGGGGTCAGATAAGCTAGGCGGTAGCGTGACAGCGAGCTAACCAGGGGACCCGGGTTCGAATCCGACTCGAGGCATCCAGCTAAAATCTGACCCCCGGGGGTAGAGACAAATTTTTAAAAAAATATAACTAGTATCGTAATTAGGCTTATGGCTAGAAAGGCCGAAAAGCCAAAAAAAAAAAAAATACTTTCCGGCTAAAATGTTTTTACAAATATAATCGAATACTGATTTTACATTATTATTTATAGATAAACATTAGGGATTTTTGATAATACACAGTATTTAAGCATATTTTATTTTTTATACATATTTTATTAATATTAAAAAAAATTATAATAGATTATAAACAACATTTTATATGTATTCATATTCTCAAGTATTATTCATAAAGACAAATGAACAGTTAATTTATTATTAGTTGAATAAAAGATTTCACTGTCGATGGTAACAGAATTGTTTTTATTTTAGGTTAAAAATAAAATAAAATGAGAGAGTCTTCTGTTTTTTAAATAAAATAATTTTTAATTATTTCTAGAGACTATAGTTTCGAAGGCATTGCCTTCATCATCAGTCTATCACAAATATTTCAAATTAGTTTACAAATTAAGATTTATACATAAAAAATTTTGAAAAATATATAATGTCTTTTTCTTCATCGTTTCTTCTTGGGAGATTAGAATACCAACGGGCTCAATATCTGGGTTGCTCTTTTGTTTAGGCATTTTCTAATGAGTTTTTACCTGAATGAATGGAATAAGCTTTAAAAAGGGGTCAAAGGGTAAAAAAAAGGTTTGTTTAGGCATTTTTCTAATGAGTTTTACCTGAATGAATGGAATGTTTTTAAAAAAGGGTCATTGATAATTTCTGGTTTTTCATTTAAAGATTCAATTGGGCTTTTTTCCAGGGATTTTAGAAATTTCAATGGATTCTTTTAAAGAAAGAATTAAGGGTCGATCATTGAAGCTTCTTTGATCAATTTAATTTTGGATTGATCTGGAAAACTACGATTGTGAGCATTTAAATGCTTCCGCAAGTCATAATTTTCATATTTTTAATTTTGTAGGTTTCTCTTGGGTTCATTGATCCTAATGGATAAATTTCTTTCCGTTTTTCCTATGTAAGTTGCATTGCAAGTCTTGGCATGTCAATTTATATACACCGGATTTTTCATTTTTCGGAATTTTATCTTTAATTTGACTTAATTCACTTCCTAATGCTTTCTTATATGGTGATCTAAAGAGTGTCGCGTACCACTAAAGATTTTAATTCTTATGTTTTATTTTTTCGGACATCTTACCATAATATGGTAATATTAGTTTTGGCAGATCGTTAATTTAGAATTTTGTGAATAGATTAAATTTAAATTTGATTTTTGAATTTTACCTTTTAATATTTGATCTATTAAATTGCTTTCATAACCATTATTTATAGCTATTTCTTTGATTATCTCTAGTTCTGTTAAAAAATGCTCTTTCTTTAATGGGATACTATTTAAACGGTGGATCATTGAATGGAATGCTGCCGAATTTATGTGACATTGGTCGACAAGCCATGTTGTGAATTACAGTATCTGTAGATGTATCTTCTCCTATAGATTTCGATATGTGTTTATTTTTTTCAATTTTAATTTTAAGGTCTAAATAATTTAATGTTTTTCTTTTTCTTTTTCTACGGTAAATTTGATTTTCATGTAATGAATTTATATGTTTTATGAATTTATTGAGAGATTCTTTCAGTCCTGTCCATAAGACAATCACATCGTCAACATATCTATAATAATATTTGATATATTGAGAGAATTCGCACTTTATATTTAAAAATTGTTTTCGAAATGTTTAGAAAAAATTTCTGAAAATAATGGTGACAGAGGTTTCCGATTGCTAAGCCGTTTTTTGTTCATAAAATTTATCGTTGTATTGGAAAAAATTGTGATTTAGACATAACTCCATCAAATCACTTAGGTCTGTTTTCTTTTATGTTCAAATTTGGACATGTATAAATTATCTGGTCAACTAGGTCTTTTGTTTCTGAAGGGAACGTTTGTAAATAAACTTATGATATCTAAAGAGATTAATTTTGCGTTATTGGGGATATCTATGTTTTTAATTTTATTTATTAAAGTCTAATGAATTTAAAATTGAGTGATCTGGTTGAAAATTAGTTTTTTCTTTGAAGATTTTATTTGAACTTTTGGCTAATTTTGTTACACACGCTCCTGAGTAGCTTACTACAGGTCTAATTGGTATTTCATCTAGTTTTTCCGATTTATGAATTTTCAAAGTAACAAAATTAGCCAAAAGTCTAAATAAAATCTTCAAAGAAAAACTAATTTTCAACCAGATCACTCAGTTTTAAGTTCATTAGACTTGTATCGTCAAAAACACTAGATATCCCCAATAACGCAAAATTAATCTTCTTTAGATATCATAAGTTTACTGGCGAACGTTCCCCTTCAGAAACAAAGACCTAGTTGACCGAATAATTTATGCATGTCCAAATTAGGACGCTGCAAACAGATTACAAGTGACTTTTGATGGCGTTGTATGTCTAAATCTGAAATATTTCTAACACACTTATGATCAATTTTATGAACAAAAAAACGGCTTAGCAATCGGAAACCCTCTGTCACCATTATTTTCAAATTTTTCTAAAACATTTTCCGAAAAACAGTTTTCAGATATAGCAAGTTAAGTTCTCTCAGTATATCAAATATTATTATAGATATGTTGACGATGCTTGATTATGTACGGACAGGGGACCGCGGGAATTCTCGATAAATCCGATAAAACATAAATTCGCACGCAGAAAAAATCAGACCCACCGTAGAAAAAGAAAAAGAAAAAACATTAAATTATTTAGACCTTAAAATTAAAATTGAAAAAAATAAACACACATTCGAAATCTATCGGAAAGATACCATCTACAGATACCGTAATTCACAACATGGCTTTGTCGACCAATGTCACAAATTGGCAGCATTCCATTCAATGATCCACCGTTTAAATAGTGTCCCATTAAAGAAAAGGCATTTTTTAACAGAACTAGAGATAATCAAAGAAATAGCTATAAATAATGGTTATGAAAGCAATTGTAGATCCAAATATTAAAAGGTAAAATTTAAAGTAAATTTAAATTTAATCTATTCTACGAAATTCCCAAATTAACGATCTACCAAAACTAATAATACCATATTGTGATAAAATCGAAAAAAATAAAAACATAAATTGAAATCTTTAGAATTTTTGCATTTTAATCTTTAGATCACCTATATACATTAGAGTAGATCAAGTCAAATTAAATAAAATTCCGAAAAATGAAAAATCGGTGTACTTATAAATTGACATCCCTGAGATTGCAATGCAACTTATAGGAAAAACGGAAAAGAAATTTATCCATTAGGATCAATGAACACAAGAAGGCCTACAATTAAAATATGAAAATTATGCATTTGCAGAGCATTTAAAATCAACTCTGTCATGAATTTCAGATCAATCTGAAATTAAATTGATCAAAGAAGTCAATGACCCATAATTCTTTTCTTTAAAGTCCATTGAAGTACAAATCCCTGGAAAAAAACCCAATTGAATCTTTAAATGAAAAACTAGAAATTATCAATGACCCTTTTTTAAAAAACATTCCATTCATTCAAAATTAAAAACTCATTGAAAATGCCTAGCTTATTACTTTTTTACCCTTTGACCTTTTTAAAAACATTCCATTCATTCAGGTAAAAACTCTTCGTACCTAAACAAAGAGCAACCCAGATATTGGGCAGATTATATTAATCTCCAGAGAAAACATGAAGAAAAAGACATTATATTTTCAAATTTTTTATGTATAAATCAATTTGTAACTAATTTGAAATATTTGTGATAGACTGATGATGAAGGCAATGCCTTGAAACTATAGTCTCTAGAAATAATTAAAAATTATTTATTTAAACAGAAGACTCTCATTTTATTTTATTTTTAACTGAAAAAAAAAAAAAAAAAAAAAAGTTAATTTATTTTATAAAATTTTCTGAAAGTATAAATATTTCAGAGAAAAATATAAATGTTTTTCACAATGTTGGTTGCCGACCCCTGCTTTAGAGGGCTTTCAAAAAAATCAAACCCGTAGTCTAGCCATGGCATTATCCAGTGGAGGGGGGGGGGGGCTAGGAGTGTTAACCCCTTCGAAATGTTGAGGCAAACATCGAAATTTCATATGATATAAACAAACGTTCAATAAAAATTTAATTAAAAAAATACTCCGATAAATAAGGCAACTGGGCGTCAGGGAGGTCATGTCTCACACTCTTAGGAGTATGTTCATACTCCCCTAACCCCTCGGTAGGTAACTAACCCTCCTCCGAAAACCTTTTCTGGCTACGGCCTTGAGTCTAGCTGAGACTGACTGTGTACAGGAAGTTCCATGTATGTAATTTTCATAGATGCCTCACAAATTAATTAATTAATTAAGGACTACTGGTTGATTTAATAATTTTAAATAACCCTTTATATCACACTGAATGAGCTTGCCCCTATTAGATATGCATTCAAATACACAGCTCTGTCTACCCAATGCCTACCATACAGGAAATTAAACATTTTATCCTATTTTGTTTATATTTTTATCGAATAAAATATTAAAAAATATTAAAAGAGATTATCGTTATATAATATTTCTGATTTTTATGTACAGATTATATATTCGAGAATTGCACGTGTGTGCAAAAATGACAGCGGAGGTGGACAGCTCATGCTCAAAGATAATTGGACAACTTTTGTCAAGGCTCGACTTAATTGCTCCCTCCCTGGAGAATATCCTTTTTACTTCGACGAAATCCAAGGGATGCATTATATCGCTGAGGAAGGTTTAGTTTACGCCACATTCACAACCCCTTCGTAAGTTAAATTATAAACATTAGACATTGTTTGAATAATTCTAGTTAGTTTTTTAATAAAACAATTTTTTGATATATTTAGAAATTCAATTCCTGGTTCTGCAATCTGCGCGTTTAATGCTACGGCAATAGCCACTGCATTCAATGGTCCATTTAAACACCAAGAAACTCCAGGATCTGCCTGGGAACGACATAGTACACAGCATCGAGCTCATTTTGAGTGCCAACAAACAGCAGCTGGGGGCCAATTACTTGATTCGAATCGTTATCAGCTCATGGACCTGGCTGTACAACCACATACTCCAAAACCTCTGTACACAGCTAAACTTGACACATTCACACACATAACTATTGACGTTTTGGCGACCAAACTTCATTTGTAAGCTTAAAAAATTATAAAACATCTATCAATATATTAATCTATTTTTGCCAATTAAAAATGTTTACAAAACATTTGATTAGAAAATTCCCTGCTTAGCAGCAAAGATTATTTATTTTAAAATTATTTTTTAGGAAGTTCATGTAATGTATGTAGCTACAGTGGATGGATATGTAAAAAAGATTTCTATTTTACCACGAACTCAAGAAACTTGCGTTGTAGAAGTGTGGCGGGCATCACCACCACATAATGCTGACTCACATATTTTAGCTCTAAGATATCTCAAAGAAACAGATTCGGTAAGTAGTTATGTCTTAAAATGAAGAAATTAAATTAGATGACAATTTAAAGGAATGATTTTTTTAAATTTATTAAACAAATTTAATTTTTTGTTATAGCAATTTAGATTCTCTATTAAAAAATGATAAATTCATATTTAACTCATCACATATCATTTATTCACCCTGTCAATTGAATACATTGATTTCCAGGTGTATGTTGGATTTGAGCATGGGTTAATGCGTGTTCCTGCCCAACGATGTTCTCGCTTCAAATCCCGTCAAGCTTGTCTAAATGCTATGGATCCATATTGTGGCTGGAACGAGCACAAGGAGCAATGCACCCCAGCACCAAACAGAGACCCGTTGGCAGGTTATTGGGCTCAAGGGGTTACCCAATGCCCAGTGCTTACAGCTCCTGGTGAGAATCGTAAATATTACCTATATTATAAAATAGTTTTGCACCTATATATATATTACAACCTGTAAAGACTTCAAAATTAGAAGCTAAAATATTAAATAATTTATTATCAAATAGTTCGAATGTAGTTGGTTGTTATATTAGATTTTTAAAATAAATTATTTCAGTTGATGGAGGCTGGTCCACATGGTCTGCGTGGTTTTCCTGTGTAAGTCACTCCTCAACCAATTCTGCGGATCCACAAGATATAACTCCTTTAGACACGAGTACAGCTGGAGGAAATGGAGTATCTTCTTCAGGCTCTAGTTCTAACGGTGATCAATGCCTTTGTCGAACTCGTCAATGCAATAATCCTGAACCTTCTAACGAAGGCTCGCCTTGCCGAGGTATGAGTGTATCTGTTACAAATTGCACAGTTCATGGCCAATGGACAGCATGGTCGGCTTGGTCTGCGTGTAGTGAAACCTGTGGAATAGCTGTTAAAACTAGAACAAGAATGTGTGGAAATCCAGCCCCTGCTCATGGTGGACGTGTGTGTGTTGGACAAGATCGTACTGAAATATATTGTGCATCCAATCCGCCTTGCCCAGGTAAGCAATATATATATATATATATATATATAATTTAATTCAAGCTATAAAGTATGATTTATTCCCTAAGGTCACTATTAGAGGAAAGAGGGGTGTAACGGGTTTTAATTAACAAACCTAAAGATCTAAATTTAAAAATTAATATTCTTTTTACAGAAACTACAAATATTCCAAGAGATGGCCAATGGGGAGTTTGGAGTACTTGGGATGAATGCAGTGTTTCATGCGGGGGTGGTTTTCGAACTCGACGTCGCAGATGCGATTCACCTCCTCCAAGGGACGGAGGTCAAGACTGTACTGGATGCCATCTGGAATATTCTTCATGCAATCAACATCCGTGTCCGGAACAAAAACGCTTCACTGCCTGGACTCCTTGGCTTGCAGTACAAAATTCCTCTAGCCATGGCAATGGCTGGACAGAAAGACGATATCGATTTAATTGTCGGGCACCTGTAACCGAACAAGGACAAATTAAAGCATCGTTGGCCAAGGAAGAAGAAAGGCAGTGTCAAAGTAATGGACAATGTCATCGATCAGGTATTTTAATCAAACAAATATCATTTAATTATACAAATAAAATTTATGAAAAAATCTCTGTTGGTATCGACCATAGTGAGGAAACGAAAATAAAAATAAATTTTTTCTTATTATTATTGACTAGGACTGAAAAGATTAGTATTAAAAATAAATTAGTATTTAATATAGATACCATATTTTGTTTCTTGACTTAAAAAAAATTTCTAAAAGATAAATTAATAATCAATTCAGATATTTATTTAATATTCGTTCATGATATTTATTTCATTTGCATTTGTTAATAGATAGCTAAGTACTTCTTCATATTATTATAAAAAAAATAAAAATTACTCAGAATAATTAGAAAATAACACAAATTCATTTTTCCTTTTTCAAAAAAAAAAAAAAAAAAAAAAATATATAATAATAGTTTTTAAATCTGTAGAATTAACAGTTCAGAAATTATTAAATGAATTATTTGACTTTCTCGGTTCATTTACTTAAAAATAAAAAAATGAAAACTAATGTTTAAAGTAAATTTATCTAAACTCAAATTCAAATTTGAAAATTTTCCCGCCTTAAGCTTGATTGGATCGGATGTCTCTCCCTCTCTCTCTCTAGAGAACATAACTGGAAATATTTGTTTGAAGAAATTCGTAGAGTAGAGGTAGCGTGCTAGAGCTCCAAGGAAACATCCTAGGTTCGAACCCGACAGGTGCATAAACGGCTTGATAAATTAATTACGCTCTCTTTAACTTATAACTGAGTGTCTAAAATTCAGAGCCAATATTAATTGCTTACTCATAGTACCCTTAATGAAATATTCACTAAGGACCTCCGCAGTAAGAGACAAATACCATTTTTTTTTCTAATTTTCCTATTAAATTATATATGTATGTGTTGCAGTAAAAACAGTCTTTTAGTAAGAACGCGTTCTTATTAGTTAAAACGCGTTTCACTGAATACCCTAATGGAAGCTAGAGTTTACTGATGTTGGTTGAGTTTGGTTTAAAGGTCTAGAATCTTCATTTCTGGCCTTCCACTTCATGTCGGGTGTTTATTTTCAAAATTTTTTAAACGAAAATGTCAAAAATTACATCCTCTACAGCTTTACTTCTAATTTTTGACACTTGAGTTTAAAAATTTTTGAAAATAAACACCCGAAATGAAGTGGAAGGTCAAAAATGAAGATTCTAGACCTTTGAACCGAAACTCAACCAACATCAGTGAACTCTAGTTGCTATAAAGGTATTCAGTGAAACGCGTTTTAACAAGTAAGAACGGGTTTTTACTGCAACATATATAACATATATACATATATACAATTATATATATACCTACATATATATAAAGTATCATTAATATATAATTACATAAATTGAAGCTTGTGGCTTTTGCCATTAAAAATTGATTTTTTTATAATCACATGTAACTCATTTTTTATTAAGTAAAAATGCAGGAAGAGATAAATGATAAGAAATAATAAAAAATGTTAATGTTAAATCATGGATGAGACTAAATTGATAAAAGGATTATGTAAGGTTACTACTTATTGGTTGAAAAAAAATTTAAATTAAATTTTATATTAACTATGGAAAGATTCAGTATCTAGTATCTACAAAACAAAAATTGCTCACTTTAATAAAGATTTTCTATACTTGAAAACGCCTCAAAAAAGGATTCGAAAATTCCTGTCTTTTACAAGATTTAATTTAGGTTTGTTAGCAGGGTAAAATCTTGAAATCGATTTGCCGAGCCTATTTTCGTGACATTTTGCAAATACACGTTTGACAATATATAATATTCTATAAAATTTGAGTTAATCATCCTCTTCCCCTCATTCACATATTTCCAGACAGCCCTATCAACTTAGTGAGTAGAAACCAAAATTAAGTTGCCCCCCCCATTTCTTCTTCACCTCAAAATTTTTATATTATTAGAAAAATGTGCTGCTGTAAAGTTAACATATTTTTTTTGTTGTTTCTCACTTACAAAAATTTATAAAGTAAAAATATATTTAAAAAATTATGTTATTTCAACCTACACAAAAAATTTTAAAATATTTTTTTCATTATTTAACCAAAAAATTTTCATACACCCTGACCAAAGATAAAAAAAAGCGTAGTGGTTCTAACAAAATTTAATTAAAATAAAGGCACAGCTTTTTTACTTAAGCCATGTGGGTAAGAACATTTTTTAAAAAAGAAAATTCCATTTTCTACTTTTTAGTAAATTTTGAAATAAAAGTTTTTTTTAATAGTATATTTTTCACAGTGTGAGTGAATAATCCAATCTGAAATTTGTTTACAAAATTAGAATGCCTTCTGAAACTATAGTCTCTAGAAATAATTAAAAATTATTTTATTTAAAAAACAGAAGACTCTCTCATTTTATTTTATTTTTAACCTAAAAAAAAAAAAAAAAAAAAAAAAAAAAAAAAAAAATTAGAATTTATTTAAATTTGTATATTTTCCTTTATTTCGTATTTGAATGTTTTATGTATTATATTTAATTTTTAAATCTTAAGATTATTATGTCTTTATTTTTACAGATCGGATCGATAATGATGATGTGTGGTCCGAATGGTCTCCCTGGTCTCCCTGTTCCGTAGAATGTGGAGGCGGGCAGCAATCGCGTATACGCCAATGTGAAGGCAGAACTGACCAATGCGTGGGTTCCTCACATATGACTCGCTCTTGTAATACTCATCGGTGCAAAGGTAATTATCTCTCGGTTCGTCTGCCTGCTGAGCCTAATATTGAATTCCTGCAGAAGTTTTCTTTCATTTTTTTCCTCTTTGTGTTGAAAAATGTCTGGAACGTAAAGAAAAATAATTTTCAACCATTATTTTTTTCAGTCTGTGTGTCTGGATTAAGATATCCAAGATATCTTAAGTACGAAAAGAAGAAAGTTCATTCTTGTGCTAAAATATTTGTATTTCCAATTCGTAGAACTGATTAGAACATCTGATACAAAGATGCAGAAAACATCAATTTTTGAATGATTTTATTGGGATTTTAAAGCAATGTTTAAATATAGGAATAAATGAACAATTTATTTTTTATTTAAGTTTATTATTAAATACTTATCTTTATCATAAATAAGTTTCTACTTGTTTATTAGTAAATAAATGTGTGATCTCTCTATCTTTAGAGCTAAGGCATTGCAAGGATGCGAAATACAAGTTCAGACTTTTTCAGACTATTGGAGATTAATTACTTAATTTCTATATTTCTAGGAATGGTCTTTTGACTCCACGAAAAAAAATATTAGATCGAAATCAATATCAGATTTATAAAATTATTAATTTACCGAATTTGCAAACAGAACACCGAGACTTGAAAAAGTTTCACTTTTTCCTCCAATTTTAATTATAATTAAATTATTTTTCTTAATTATTGAATCTTTTAAATTTTAAGAAATGTATGTTAATGTAGTTTTCACTAACAAGACGACTTGAGAATTGGTTACACTCCAAATTTTTAAATTTTGTTTCTTGTTTATGAGTGTACGTTGGAAGTGTTTGAAACGTAAAGAAAAATCACTTTCACTAATAATTTTGAATGTATGTCTTTCTCGATTCCGATATTTGCATATTTCGGGAGCCGAAGCTTGTAAAAATTTCGTTTGGTTTCAAAATGTTTGTATCTATTCCAATTGCGAATCGTTAATTATATGAGCTTTTAGCTATAGAGTTGAGATTTGCCACATATATTTATTTTGATAAGCTAAACCAGGATTGTTTTTTTTTCGCAGAGGAAAATTGTCAAATCGCCCGAAATTATAAGAAACTTGAAAAATGATATTTCCCCTTCAATTTTAAGACTTTATTTCTGAATGAAAATAAAAATAATTGAAAATATATACTTATAACAAAAACTAATAAATATTCTAATTATTAATTTATTTTTTTAGCTGAATGGGGATGCTGGTCCGAGTGGTCAGGCTGTTCTGCAAGTTGTGATCATGGTATTCGTCAGCGAACTAGGCACTGTCTTAATTTGTCAAATAGAGAAAGAATTAGTGGTGGGTGTGATGGACAGGCCGTACAAAAAGAACCGTGTGAAGGCCCTGCTTGTCATTGTAAGCAATTAAATCATTTTATTTCAAATAATATATTAAAATATTATATAGATCAAAATTCATTAATCAACTATTCTTTATAGCTCTCCATGGATGGGATCCATGGACCGAATGGAGCGAATGTGATCACAATGAAGAACAACATAGAAGAAGACACTGCGTATCTTCAAATCCAGGACCTGAACTATGCCGAGGCGATGATCAACAAACTAGAATGTGTACTCCAGATCTCGTCAATGGTGAGAATCTATTTTTTTCAATATCTGATTTGGATATTTATAATTCTAATTTTGATTCTAATTATTCTAGATTTGGCAGCACTTCGCGAACATCGTCCACAAATTGCTGGAAGTATAACAGTAGCTGTAGTATTAAGTTGTTGTCTAGCAGCCTTTTGTATTGGACTTCTTATTGCTGGATTCATATCTTATTGGTATACACATCGGCGAAGACCGAGAGTTCCAGGAAGCCCGCATTATATTACAAGCAAACAAAATCCATATGTCACCGTTCCTCTTAAAGATACTGCTCCTCCTCTGAAAAGAGCGTCATCTTCATCTTCTTCAAAAGATGGAGGTTCAGGATCTTGTACTTCAGGGAATGGCACAACTGGACGCAATGGGAAACATCATCATCATCACCATCATCATCATCATGGAAATGGTGAATTGAATACAACTCCGAAACTATTTTCAAAACCATCGGACTACGAAACAGCAACAATTAAAAGAAATAGTCATAGTCTTGCAAATGGACATATTCGCAATGATTTAGATCAGGATAAATTCTATTAAAAAGACAATAATTTTATTAGAATTTCTAAGATTTAAAGAGATGAATTATTATCGGTGGGCTTTTTAAATAACAAAATAACAGATAATATTTTATCCATTATTAAAGCCTATATTCTTTTAATAATTGTGATAGTGGAAAGTTTTCTAGAGATTTCTGGATTGACAGTCAAAATACCTTTGTACATATCATTAGTGTTTAAAAGTGCTCAAGAACGTGTAAAAATTGTGAGTGGATTTTGTTATGGTACCAAGTACCAACGGAATGCTACAGTATTGTGTTAATTCATTTATTCAAAATATATGCTTTATTTACGCGAGGCTTAACATCAATGTTCACCAATTTATCTTCATTGCCCGTAAACATTAGTTTCGTAACTGTAGATAAGCTTTCTTGGATATATATGATTTTATAATAAATTTAGTAATAGTGAATTCACTTTATGACATTGGCACTGGTTTGGGGTGAGCCACGCGTGAACATTGAAACATTTCTAGTGAAAAAGTTAAAGGAAGCATGCGTAGTTCACCCCAAAACAGGGCCAATTGCCATAGAGCGTGTTCTACAATCCTAAGGTAGTCGCCAAAATAAGACGGGCGCAAGGGCAAAGATCTGTTTTGGCTTGGGCCATAGTTCCCTTCAAAAAACAATGCTATGCTCATGCTCACGATATATTTCAACGACTAGCGTTTAATTGTAGAAACATCACTATATGAGTAACCGCTTTAACTAACATCAATGTTAAGCCTCACGTAATCAAAGAATAATAACTGATATGATTCAGCCATGTTTGTTATTTTTTTATAGGGATAACAACAATACGGCCAAGTTATTAACTTATTAAAATAAATTAACATTTTTACGAAATAACCGTGTGTATGTGTGTGAATCATTTTGTATTTTAAATGGTCTCATAAATAAATAAATATAAACATTTAATTTATTAGATCTAATTTAGAAATTTAATGTACAATTTAACGTGTGATAATTGTTCTAAAACAATTAGATTAATTATACAATAGAAATATGCATTTGCACATTTAAATTTATGTAAGACTTATATATTTATTTATTGTAAATAAATGCATCAATTAATCATTTGTAAAATAACTTCCATTTGTCTTTAAAACATACAAAAAATTTAAATAAATGTTCATTTCAACTTTTAAATAATTGTTCTATAAGTAATTGATGTATTAAATATTTTAATATACATCGCTTTAGAAAATAGGATATAAAGCTTTTTCTTTTTTTAAAAGTCTGAATACCTTTCTCTAAATGGAAGTTATTAAAACCGACAAATAAATTACATCCCTATGTAAGTATATGAGATTTTTTATAGAGCAATACCCTTCATGTATGAAATTGTTATTTTAGAATATAATGTGCCATTTATTTAATAGTTTTATTAAAAGATAACCTGGCTTTGTATTTGTTAAGAAACTTTTTTTGTAAATATTTTTAGTTAATGTTGGACAAATGACTCATATTGAGTTTATTTAATTTCATATTTTTTAATAAAATAGACTGGTATATAAATTTACTAAATATATTTTTTGTTTTTTAGTTCCTTTTATTTCAGTTTATATTTTTTTGAAAGTTTATATTGTATTTTTTTATGAAAATATATTAATTATCTTAAAAAATGATAATCTTTTTAACTATAATAAAATTAATTCTCAATTTAATTCTTCAAGTAATTTCATTTATTTTAAATGCTATAATTAAGAAAAAAATAATTTTTGAAATGGCATTCTTTATAATCTAATCAATTTTATTTGGGTAATAGAAATAAGTAATACCTGTCTCAGAAGTGGCCAACAGTTTGATACCATCGACTGCTCGATCGCCAAGCAATTTTTGGTCGATTGCAGTGGTATTTATAATTTGGTAACTTATATAAAAAAATTGATAATTTTTCCAAATACGAATGACCATTCAAAATTTTTGGAAACATCTTAAATGGGAAAGACTCCAAAAAATACAAAATTTAGCGACTATCATTGTTTTGAATTCACATTTTTATATGGATCTATTTATTTAAATTTAATTAGTCCTTGATGCTTACTAATTCCCAATTTGAAGGTACCTCAAAATTGATCCTCTTATAAAGAAAAGAAATTTAGTTGAACATTGTTGAAAAAGGTAAAACAATCTACTTTGTGTGGGTTCTCAGGTAGAGAATGAACTATTCGACCAAGTGGCAAAAAAGAGAGCCAACAAACAAAATTTCCGCTTCTCCAAAAATTTATAGGAAGAAGTTCAAAATGTAATGTTTAATTAAATGTTTGGCCTTCTGTATTAATAACTAATTTGACCATCGTTATACAAACCAATTCAAATTTTAAAATTTTTATAATAATCTAGAAAATATAATTTAATACAACCGATACAAACGTAAATTATTTAAATATAAATAATATTATTAGAAATTTAAATATGTTGACGTAAATGATCGATTTCAGAGATTTTTAATTGAGAGGGCGATAAAAATTCTTAGGACTGGCTATTCTTCGAATTCATCTTTTTTTATTAAAAGACATGCTAGTACTATATTGAGAATAAAATTATAGTAGTTGGAAACTTGAATAGGAGCATATTTAAAATGGATTAAACCTGTCATTGGCTCCTTACCAAGTTCTACAAACCCAAAAAGAAAAGGCAAGTGGAAACATTGCTTATTCACGCATTGATATCAAATGAAATTTGAAGAGCCTCTTTTTTCAACTTCCATTGCCAGAAAAATATTCAGCTCGTAATTAGTAATTGCCCAATTCATAAAAAAGAAAGGAAATTTCACTCAATGGCAAAAATAATTTTTAAACAAATTTTATCTATGAGGAAGTGTTGATGAACTGTTCACTTCCTTGTGTGAGATAAATTTCTATGACAAAATTTGACCTCACATTTTTAACTATTATAAAAACCTATAACAATTTACCATTTAATATATATCGTCGGGTTACTGCCAAAACAAGCTAACTCCACTTTTAGTCAATTCGGAGTTAAGTAATCCATTAGATTAAAAAATGTTCGAAAAACATACTGACAAAAAACCAGACAACTTACTTACTTTGATTTATTTTCAATCAATAAATCATTTTGAAGTTGTGACGATTTTTCATTTAAATTTTCAAAAGACGATTTCTCAAAAGTTCAAATTATGGAGTTAGCTTGTTTTGACAGTAACCCGAAGATATATATATATATATATATAATATGTAATGCCTTGTGGCGCGAATGATCTTGTAGTCCATATCTATATTAAACGAAAAAAATTAATAAACTTGTGTTATAATATAATTAATCATTTTTTAATATGCATGTTTATTGCAATTGCTTGCTTGACATGTATGACACATACATAATTTCATTTTTTCTAGATAATTTTCGAAGATGGGTAGATCGCGGTGAATTTTTAAGTAAAAAATCAATCTCAACAACAACAAGTTGGCCACTTCTGAACTCTAAGATTACTAGTATATTGAAAAGATTTTGTTTTGCCGAGTTCAGAGTTGTTGAATCATAAAGAGAATCAAGCAGAGGTCAACTTCTGATTCTCTTTATGATCTAAAAATTATAATTTGAAAAATATTTGTTTTTGTATTAAATGAAAGCACTTATTTATTAAAAAAAAAATCAATCACAAACGTAAATTAATTATTGGATAAAAAATACTTGATAGGTTTCACATTAAGATATAAAAATAAAACGAATTTATTTTTGGAGAGACTTTAATCTCGATATATAGTAGATATATTTGGGTGGCTAACCCATCTTCAGGAGCAACAGAAAGTAACTGACCTGAATAATTTGAATTTGAATACAAGCCAATGGTAAAATTTATTTTTAAATAACAAAAAGGTAAATATTTAAAATTAGGGGAGGGAGAAAGGTAGGAAGTCTATTTTGTTTAATTTGTAATGGCCTTCTGAGAAATGAGGATCTAAACTCAGGTAGGTGTAGGGGGGGGGGGAGGAAGAATTAATGAACCCAAGATTGCAAATATTTAAAGAATGTAATCAATAATTGTACTTTTCTTAACTTAATTGATTATTTAGTATATTCGTTTTATTTGAAAGAGCTAATTTTATTTCAGTTGACTCTAAAAAATATAAACGTAAGCCCTTTCTTAAGCCTTTTCTAATAGAAGAGGTGTGTTTATTCAAATGTAGATGATTGGCAAAGGTAGAAGTAGATTCCATATTAATATCATCTGATCTGTTAAGACTATTAAAGGCTCTTTCATGTTCCGAGTAGCGAGTTCTAAAAGACCATCAAGAACTTTGAAAAGATTAGAAATGTAGTTGCTGTAGGAAAGAATAAATAAAAAAGCACCTAATTTTCTAATCATTTCATTGGCAAAGGGAAAATCACTTGTATAATTAATAAACGTTTTGTTATTGTTTGTATTCAAATAAGATTATATAATTAATAATTTGGAGGATCCAAATCTCATTACATATCAAATTTCAAGCTAGTATTCTTACTATATTATTTCTCATATTTGTTAGTTAATTTATTTATGATTATTATTATTTATTGCTAATAATTTATATTCAATGAAACAAATTATAATTTTAGCAAACATTTAAATTTTTAAAAAATATGTTTTAAATATAAAAGTATACAAAAAAATATATATATATAAATAATAATAGTAGTATATTATTCGGTATAACATTCTTTATCGAGCGGTTCGTGCTCGTCGTCCTCCTAACCAGCCCATAGTTTTTGAGGGTCGAAAACCATTACCAAGACCTCGAGATTCTCGCCAAGCCTGTTCCAATCGCACATAAGTTCCACCTATATAAACATAAAATAAATATGGTTAAATTAATAACTAAAATAATTAAAAAATTATGTATTGAAGGAGACAATAAAAGAGTGAGTCTTCTGCTGGAATTATAAATTTTATTTATTTATAACGATCGTTATAAATAAATAAAATTTATAATTCCAGCAGAAGATACACTCTTTATTGTCTCCTTCAATATATAAAAATTCTGCTACTCTCGGCAAAAACTTTCAATTTAATAAAAAATTATGGTAAATTTATTCTCACCGGGTGGAACTATAAGAGGACCCCAAGTGGATTTTCCAAATTCGTGAATATGTCTTGAATTATTATTTCTTGAAAGGCATGTTCTAAATTATTACAAAAAATTAAATTATTTTTCATAATTAATCCAAGAAAATTAGGATAATAGTTACTTTTGAACAAGTTCTAAGCTGATACGTGACATTAACCGTTCTTCAAGTTCACGTTGCCTATCTTGATTGGCTCGAGTAGACGCTGTAGCCATCCAATGAGTCTGAGCACCTGCGCGTCTAGAAAAATTTCAAAATAATATTTTATAAATGTACTTTATAATAAAAAACAATTACTATCTTTGGAGAGACAGCCAGGAAAAATAAAAATTTGATTTTCTATTGTCAAAGTTTCTATTAAATATTTAATTGCAATAAGAGAAACTACATAATACGCCTGTTCATAAATAAAATTATTTGTCCTGTCGAAGAATGAATATTTAATTGAAACATTGACAATAGAAAATAATTTTCAATTATTGAATTTTTACACTTTCTGGCTGCCTCTCCTCTTATCTTAATTATTCTTTGCTATCGCACCTTTTGCGTCTTTTCTTTTTGACGATTTTGGTTGGTTTGTTTTGAGGCTTGATATGGGATACACTCCTTAGATTGGTTGGGGTTGTTTTAATACATATTCTTTTATCTACCCCGTTTCTTGAAGCAACAGGTGTCGAAAAGAGAGTATGCCTTGAATCCTGTCTTTTGCTTCGCTGAATTTCATTCGATCTCGGTTCATTTTCTTCTTCTTCTCCGAAATTCCCCGTTCCTTCCTCATCAGGCCCATCAGAATCAGATGTATCGTCTGAATAAGTAGTCGACCATTCTCCAACTTCACTACTGGATGCATCGCTCAGAGTAGAAGTTATAGATTCATCTTCCTCGCCATCGCCAGATCTTATTTCTTGAAGTGATGTTTTTTCTACTGTTTTTTTCACTATTGGATTTGCTGAAATTTAGTAGTTTTTAAGCTTTTATTTATGATAATATACTTAAAGTTAAAAAAGATTTAGTTATTAAATTAATTAAATATTAAAAAGTCTGAGCGTACGTCATGAACGATTTTGATATCGGACAATTGTAAAATTAAGAAGTGAAATCTTTATTTCTATAAGGAGAGTATTCCAGAAATGCGTTTAAGGTTCTAGATTAAACATTATAACGATATATAATAGCATGTAGAAATACTAGGTGAAGTTTCACAAAAATAAAATCACGTTTTTTAAACTCTATGATTTTTTTACTATTTGTCCGAAATATATTTAGTTTTAAAAAAAAATTGAGAAACTACATCTAGTATTCTTCATACTAAATTCCTATAAAACATCGGTTCCTGAACTAGGGGTATAAAAGCTTTTTGAAGGGCGTAATCAGCCTAATTTTAATATTGTAACGCAGAAAAATTTTATAGTCCTCAAAGTAAGATTTTATTTAGCCAATTTTCATATTCAAATAGTATAATATTTACACCATCAAAGTTCTACAAATTGAAATTGAAAGAATGCTGAGAATTTTTAGTATACAAATGGTAAAACAGTCAATAATCCTAATAGCTTTTTAGTTATTTTCTCATATTTTTTAACAAGGGGTAAAGACACATGGCTTTCTTAGAGGGGTGACAAAACTGAAAAGGTTAGAAAACAATGCTGTAAGGGTTCCGGTAAACTATAGAGTAAAATCTAGCTAGAAGGGACTGCCCGCTAATCAGAATAAAGTAAGCGAGGTACAAGGGGCGCTTATTTCAAAACAATTGGATCAAGGTGCACTTGTGCCATGGCTACTTTATCCTGATTAGTCCCCTCTAGCTAGATTTTACTCTATAGTGAACATCCACTATAAGAGAAGGGACATGCAAGAGAGCGAAATACATAGTTCATGTGAGTATAGTAGACGAAACAATAAATACTAATTTTTTTCGCCAAAATTGAAGCTTTCATAATAGAAGTAATGAAAAAGTAAATGATTCAAAAAACTCTTTATTTAATGAAATTTATTGTAAAAATTTGAAAATATCATAATTAGTTTAGAAAAAGAAAATGAATAAGTATTACTTGGAGTATTTTGTTTGTCCCAAAATCTATAAAGAAGACCCGCCTTTGATTTCGAAGGCGCAAGCGCCATTCCTTGCCAATGAATTATTTCAGGAATATCTTTGGAATCTGAAATTTTGTTTTAACATAATCATTAAAAAAAAGTTAGTAAGAAAAAATAAATTAATGAGCCAGAAAGACCAAAGGTTTTTACAAAAACGATTTTATTAGAAATACCTTTGTAGGATGTAAGCCGTGATAGACGATCTTGTGGTAAATGTATAGGTGGCGGTTCACTGGTTATTAAAACTTCGAAATCTTTATAAAGCTTATAAATCGCCTCGTCTTTTTCATTTGATAATTCTGGCTGGTGCTCTCTAAATTGGCAACCCTATTAAAATTATAGTTTTTAGTATAAAATTATTATTGGAAATACTAATATAGCTATACCGTGATTTGATGAACGGGATGAAAGCGAAAAGCTCTCTGATTGCAACATGGATACCGACCAACTGGAAATACTCTATAAGCAATATTTACTAATGCTGAATTACCTGAAAATAAAAATATATCACATTAAAATCAAAAAACAAAAAAAATATATCATATAATAAAAAAGTTCTATCTTGTTTTATATATAGATATTTATATATTATAGGAAAGATAAATCTCGAGGGACCATATAGTTGAGGCCCATGGCAAATTCATCGGATGGATAAGAGTGATTGATGCGGGCGGTATAATATTTGAATTTTATAAATTCACTAATAATTTTTGAAAACTTATTCAAGTTCAACTAGTCCCTTCAATGTGTTTTGGCTAATAAAATACAGAATATAATTCTCGCTGTGATAATGTTTACATTATTCGTACAATATATTTTATTAATTAGTTGTTTTTTTAATTATTTAACTAATATATCAAAAAACATAAAAACAACTGCTTGTTGCCTATAAACATTAAAAAGTTTCATTAATAAGTTATGGCTCCCCTTTGTTGATCGTATTATCTCCCTTTTTGCAATTTCTATGAATATGTATTGGCAAGAAATCATAAGTTGGTGTCATCTATTAAATTTGATGGAATGGAATATTTTTAATTATATGAATTTAATAGATGACACCAACTTATGATTTCTTGTAAAGTTGAATCTATTACCATCGGCAAATTAATATCTTTCATAATATGTATTGGATTTTTTAATAATTTAGTTTTAAGTGGAAGTGAATCTCATGGCTAAACGACCGAAATTAGTGGTCCTTAAGCCCTAAATAAATGACGATATTTTCGCGACCCTAGTTTATTTATTAGCGTGATATAATTATCAAAACTATTATATTATTTATATTTTTAATTTAAATTGGCTTTAGTAATTACCAAATAATGTTCGAGGCCAAGCTTTCAAAAACCTTTCGCGACTCCCACACGTTAGGAGCCAGTCTTTTAGAGAGGTAGGAAAAAGAAGAAGGGAAGACTTAGATTTTAATATTTTTTGCAGTTAATTAAAGATATGCAATTTGGGAATTTTAGAAAAGTGGAATCAAAACTGGCATGCTCAATGGAATCGGCTGAGTCACGTAACGCCAGAATTTTAGGACCGTACAGTCTCTCTGATGATGATATTTAAGGTAGAAGTACCTTACCTAAAAGGATTGAACAGGATTGACGCTAGCATTCTAGAAGAAAATAGGAGGAGTGAGTAATCTAATGCTATTGTTTTAATAACATTAGAATGAAAATGTAGAAATTTGTGGACGCTTTTAAAGCTTTAGTGGATCTTGTCAATGGTAATGAAAAAAATTAATAATATTCGGAATATAAAATTTTTAACTCAGAACTAAACTAAAAAATGATTAAAACATTTTTTGTTCAATTCTTCCTTGTTTCTTAATGCAAGAAAAGAAGATAATGTGGTTGCATAACTTTAGGCGCTTCCATTAAATGAATTGGGTGTGCAATAGAAATATTGATTTTAAAATTGTTTTTTAGAAATTTATCTTAATTGAGACACTGCTCATTAGTATAAATGTCACTTTTAGACTAGAAACATTCTATATTTTTATTCTTAAAAGTTACTCTATTTTTAATTTTCAATATTGCAATAAGTGAATTGATCCAATATTATTCTTTAATAAAATGAACATAAATAAACTAATAATTTAATTACTTTTCTTAAATAAAAATTTTTTCGGAAACGTAAGTAATTTAATAAAAATTCATGAATTCATAGAAGATCTAGGAGAAACAATATTTTAATATATTATTGATTTTTAGATTTTATAAATACAGAATTAAATTTTCAAATGCTATACTAACTTTCGTGGTAGCATAAATTTGGTGTTCAGAGCTCAAGTAGATCAAGCCAACATTTATATTGCCTTGGATCCTAATTCTATAACAGAGGTTCTCAAATTTTTCTTCCAATGAACCCATTCTTAAATGTTGCAGAATTTTTTAACTCAAAAAGTTTATTTCAAATAATATGCTTTTAATATTGAAAATACAGGGTATCATAATTTAATATAGAGATAAAGATATTAAGTAATATTTACCTAATGAGAAAGCTGAGTTTTTTGCCAGTTCTTTAATACGTTCTTAAAAACTTTTGAAATTTGTAGGCAGATTTATCTCTGGAATTTCACCCGGTTTGAGAACCCCTGTTCAATAAATAAGTGTATCTGAAAGAATGCTTAATTCCTCTTTTTATACTAAGTGTTGTTAAAATTTTTTTTATTCAAAACTAGATTTTATGAATTCAGCACTTGATTCACTTTAGCTATGAAATCTGTATATTTATATTTTTTCTACGAATATTTCATTGGTTATAAAGAAAATGTGTATATTTAAATCAATTCAAATGTGAAAATAGGATTAAATGCCTTATTAAAATTATAATAAATATTACTTAAGGTGTTATTAGACATTAATGAATGAATAATAATATCACATATTGGTAACTGATAATTTAATTGATTACCTATATCAGCAGAGACAAACTGAGCTTGTTCAGTGATGGTGTAAACAATGTTTCGCTTCTCTACAAGGATACCAGGTTTGACAATTTTTACACCGTAGCCAATGGCATTCAGCCCACAATCGCCAATAGACTTTTCGCCAGTTTCCACGAAACTGGTCTCTTACATATTTGATATGAGAATTAAGAAACCATTTCGGATCTCTGAAAATAGAATCAATAAAAATTATAAATTATAGACGAGAGAGTCAATTCACTTCTCTCTTCTTTCAAATGAAGAACTAAGTCGATGAACACATTGAACAGTTATGTTTTCTAAAAAATGAAGATTTTTCTCTAGAAGATCATGTTAGGAACTCCATATGTTGTTCTTTGGTTTTGATAATCTTTTAACAGAGATGAAGTTGTTAAGCACATGTTCATAGCATATTATAACAGATAAACATTAAGACGATTTTCCCCAATTTTATAATAGCTTAACATGTTCATTCACTCAAGGGCGGATCCAGGGGTGGGAAGGAGGGGGCGATCGACTGTGTAATAATTACTTTCATATTTATATTCAAGAATATAATGGGGAAGTATTGCGATGACCAGTCTGGGTCATGACTCTTTGAGAGCTTTTATATCAGAGATGAAAAAAGTTCGCGCCGGGACACTCCTACTTTACACCAACTTCCTTTATTTCAATCGGATTAAAAATTTAACACAACTAATAACTCATGACACTTAATAAATACACTAATTTTTAAAAAAATCGTTAAAACAGTTTTTGAGAAAATCAAAAAAAAAACGAAAAATCTTTCATGTAAATGTCCACTTCCGGTATTCTGATTTCAACCAAAAGCTTGATGTACATATATCAAGCTTACGTTTTGAATATCGTAGTATCTCTGAGACTTATGGTTGCGAAACGTAGAGGGGTAAATTCTTCCGGTTTTTCTATTTTAGCCAAAATCTTGTTATACTTCTAGACCTCTTCTCTACCTCTAGATAGCTTAAGCTTTCAAATTTCAAGGCTTTCCGAAGACGAGATATGAAGGATTAAAATATTTATTTTACGACACTCTCAAATTACAACCCCTTCCTTTAATTCAATGGGATTAAAAATTTGACACAACTATTAACTCATGAAACTTGATAAATACACTGATTTTTAAAAAAAATCGTTAGAGCCGTTTTTGAGAAAATAAAAAAAAACGAAATAAAGGAAGGGGGTGTAAATTAGTATTGTCGCGATGACTTCAAATAAATGAAAATGTGAAAGTCGTGTGGTGAACACACCAGTTGATTTTTTTCTGTTCCTCTCTGATTAACCTCTAGGAATAAAACAAATAACATTGTTTCCAAACATATATAATTATCTTATCAAATAATGTTATTGGCTAACCGATTGTTCTTCTTTACAAGTGTAGATTCTAACAAGTTGGTCAAGAGTATCCACTTTCAGTTCCTGCCTTTGTTTTATCATATTTCTTGTGATTTATGACAATCTCATTGTATAAGCCTAATGTAGCTCCTCTCGCTATTTTTGTCTTATAAATTGAGACATTTCAAACACTACAACTATGTTATTCTTTTTTAAACATAATTTTACTATGGTGATTGTGGCAGAAAAAGAAAAATTGAGTCAAATAAATAGGTCAGCTCATTTCTTTTTCTATATCAAATACAAGAAAATCGCTTCATTAATCGCTCGAATCGAATAATTGTTTATTTTAGAATGTCTCAAACAAGATAAGTCATGGCAAAAAAATCTTATAATGTGATTAGGGTCAAGCGAGGGGTGAACCGCGACCTAATATCGTATACACCTACTTCCACTACCACTTTCATTTCCAAGTAGAAGACAATAGATTAAGGGGCGAAGGGGCATTATCTAATGAATTCCAAAATAATTCCACATAATTCCAAAGACGTGTACACCTAATTCCAATTGTGGTTCACCCCTCGGGGTCAAGTAAAAGATTTCATGGAAGGAAGCTCAGCCTGTTAGTTTCGAAAATGTTTACCTGAAACAAAAATTCAAAGATCCTTAACAAATACAAAACTTTTCGTTTAATCACTTTTACATTCTTCGGTAATTCAAGGGTCTTTCATGATTTATAAGGGCTAAATCCTCTTGGTGCAATATTTAAAAAAAAGAGGGAGCCGCACTTGTGAACCATTTTCTCAAAAAATTACTTGACCTTCCTTTGTAATCGCCAACTCTCAAATTCGAATTGATTTGGTACGCAAAGAAGAAGATATAGTAAATTATTTAGGGTATTAAAAAGTAGATTTGAAGAGAAAAATTGGAGGAAAAGGCAAAAATGTTAAAGATTCAGTACACTTTTCGGAATTTTTCGTCACCGAAGGTTTATCAAAAGGAACAAGTGTATTAAATTTCAGCTCATTAGTCACTAGTTAATGAAAATTCGATTTTGTTCATATTTCTGAAGTTAGAAAACTCAAAATCTTATCATTTGTGTGTTTTGAAAATACAAACATTTTTAAGCCAGAAGAACTGTCTACATCTTTCTGTTTTTGTTTTATTTTGGGAATCGGAATCCAGACAAAGAGAAAATTATGTGTGAAAAATGCATTTTCCCCACATTTTAAACATTTCTAAACATTAAAAGAAAAAAAATCGAATGAAATTAATACCTATTGGCCTGTCAAGCGCACCAAGTAATAAAAATTAAGGAAACAAAATATATTTATTAACGAAAATGAATTTAATAAATCAAGATTTTAATAGATATGTTTATATTGCAGTGTTGGATGGTCTTGTCCCCTCGGGAGACGAACCCAAGCACCTAGTACGCTTTCCGGGCAACTAGCTAGGACAAGATCCTCCTATACATTCAATATAAACATATCTATTAAAATCTTTGATTTGAGTTAAATTCATTTTCGTTAATAAAATTGATTAAATGTCGTGAGTTGATTTTGACAATAAATTCGAACTTTTTCAAATAGACACTAATTTCCTTGCAAAATACATTTAATTGAAAAAATAAATAAATAAATAAAATTCCAGCGGAATAGTTCGATAATTTTCCTTGGTCGAGAGAATCCATGAAGTCCGCTGTGACAATTTGGTCGCCTCTAGATTAAGCATCTCCAATAAGCTTGATCCTAGTTTCTAATACAGCGGAATTTCGCTATCTTGAAGTTCAAGGGACCACCAGAAAATTTCTAATTATCCAACTCCTCGGTAAAATTTTCTTTAATATTATAAATTTCCTTAATCAGTTTTGAATTATTTTATTAAACCTTTTGAGAGTTTTAAAATAAAAAAATAATTAGTGTAAAGATTTAAGCATCTTTTTTGAGTTTCTTTTTTTGAATGCAATGTAAAAATATTTCTACTAAAATCTTTGATTTGTTTCCTTAATAAAATTAAATTCACTTCGTAATAAAAAAAATAAAATAAAAATATTTATAAAAGTTAATTTTTTTAAAACACACCTGATTGATTAATCATTATTTTTAACCGACTTCAAAAAAGGGAGGAGGTTCTCTATTGGACTGAATTTTTTTTTTTTTTTTTTTTTTTTGTACCTATGTTACCTCATATTCTCCGCCAATTGTCAACCGATTTTGAAAAATTTTTTTGCATTGGGTCCAGTCTAGCTTCCGATTGATCCCATTTTTTTTCGATTTTTTTTCATAGGTATTAGACCTTTTTTATTAGGTTTGTTTAGACCTAACCTCTTTGTTTATGAACCGATTTCGATGGCTTTTTTTTTACCCGAAAGGGGCTGTCTTAGGGATGGTGTCATATTAATTTGGTCACGTTCTGATGATATGATCACTATTAATAACATCACTAAAAAGAGAAAAATAAAAATTTTTAAGAAAAAAATAAAAACCGACTTCAAAAAAATTAAATGCAACAAATAAAATACACTAAAAGGTATAAAATAATTATTATCTTATTTAGTTACAACTAAACGACGAAATATTAACACGAAATTACTTTTTGAAGTTGGTGCCAAACATATACCTTTTATGAATCGCACTCGACGGATCTTACTTAGTACGTTTGGAGGATATGCTCGCTTATAGGTATAGTTTGTTTGGTACCGAATTCAAAAAGTAATTTCGTGTTAATATTTCGTCGTTTAGTTGTAACTAAATAAGATAATAATTATTTTATACCTTTTAGTGTATTTTATTTGTTGCATTTAATTTTTTGAAGTCGGTTTTTATTTTTTTCTTAAAAATTTTTTTTATGGTAGAAACGAATCTCAAAAAAATTATTTTAAAAAATCATTTTTTTAATAATTTTGCATTTTTTAATCGGTTGATCTGTACTTAGAAAGCCCAACATCTAATCAGTTCTCTTCATTCGAAATATAAATATTTTAGCACGAGAACGAACTTTCTACGACTTTTCGTTCTTAAGTTATCGTGGGTATGGGAATCCAGGCACACACCCAGGAAAAAAAAAAATGAAAATGATTTTCTCCACGTTCCAGACATTTTTCAACATGAGCAAAAAAATTTTTTTGTAAATTTTTGAGTGAATTCAAGCCTTCCTCCCAGACGTACTGAGTTTAACGTATTAATTTTTTATTTAGTTTAGTATATTATATATGTATAATTACTTACCGGATATGGTAGCTTCTAACTTCACCAAACCTGTCCAAACGCATTCTTCCAGGACAGCAAGGTACCCACTCGGCAGTTTCACGAATGAGTAACTTTTGACACTCTTGACATTGAAAAAGTGAAGATAAAGATGTCCAATGCCCTCTAATTATTCAAAATGTAAATCATAAGAGATTTTTATATAAGGAATAAAGTTTTTTAATATAAAAAAAAAAAAATATTCCAAAAGAAATAAACTGCAACGTATCATTCCTAGACTTTATTCATAGTTGTTTTAACTATAATATTTGTATGTTTATTCCTTTATTATTAATCAGATATCACTGGCTATTTGAAGTCAATGTTCACTTAAAATCAAAAATATCCATTGATTCTCATCTAATACTTGCGGAATAACAATTCTACATTACATTTTTGACGTTTCGATCATTGTTGGTAGCTATTTTTGATTTTAAATTGATTCATCCAGTGGCGCAGTCAGGATTTTATTCTGGAGGGGGCTCACACACACACACACACACATATATATATATATATATAATAATTTCATAATTTAATTTAAAATTATATTTCAAATGGATGGAGAGAAACACTTTTATTAATGTATTTTAATTTTAGTATTATCAATCGATTTATTAAAGACTCCAGTCTTTTAAGAAATCGATCTGAAACAGTCTCACTTCTCCAACATTTAATGGAAATAGAATAATTTTTTGTCTTAATTTACCATATAGTCAAAATATTGATTAAAATTTACCAAATATTTTTTTAATTTTCTTTTGTTAATATTTTCATTTTTACGTTCATTTATTTCCTTGTCCTGAGGGGTGTTTCAGCTCCCTTATCCCCCACCCCCGTAGTTTCGCCACTGTTCATCCATGACTTCAGCAATGGTCACCAACAATAGTCGTAATATCAAAAATTCAATCTAGAATGGTTATTCCTCAAGTATTACCTAGATCAGCGCTTTTTAAACTTTTTTTAATTGGCGACCCCATTTTGATTGAGAAGTCATTGTTGCCTTGTGTTTAACTATACCAAAATTCCGTTTCGCGACCCCAAATGGGTTCATTTAAAATAAATGTTTTCATTTAAAATTTTAATACGATTTTGTAGAAAATAAATAGAGACAACTTGTGATTTTCAAGTTTCTATCTTATTTTGTTTACGAGCTCCTTCTAGACAGACTAACATTGTAGCGACACTAATAGGATCCCGGTTTTACTCTTTAAACGTAACAATAAAAAAAGTAAATGTCCTAATATATTAGAAATTAGATAAATTAGTAAATGAATATACCTATTATTTTCTCGGCATGGATCCGCTAAAGAAATAATAAGTCTTGAATAAAGCCTACTTTGGATTCGATCTTTTCGGTCTCGAATTTGTTCAAGATCTCTATTCGAAAACAATGCAGCAAGCCTGTAAAAGTAAAAAAATTCACATAAGTGATAAAATAAATGGTAAAATCAATTTCATCATTCTTTTGTATCAAGTTTTTATTAAAATTTTGAACTACTCTAGACGTTTGGATCACTAATTTTGAAGTCGTTTTCAAGGGTTAGGCAAATCATTTTTTAAGTGACTAGGAAGGACACTTGCATAGAAGCTTTGCATATCGCAAACGAAGTAGAGGTCTCATCCTTCAGGTGATGAAAAAGTAGTGGGTTTTCACTTATATGACAATGTTATTTGTTTTTGGGTTGAAATTCTTAATTTGAGGGGCTCACTTATAATTTTTATAATTTTTCTTTTAATTTATAAAATTAATAAATATAGAAACAGTCATTCCTCAATTGCTTAAATTTTGTACGGCCTAGGAAACAGCCTTTTTGGTCAGATCCTTAGCGAATATGCTATTTTCTTATGTATGTATAAATGTGTGTATTTTAATTATATGTTTGTGTGTGTAGGGGTCGAATTACGTACAGCTGATATTGAACCCGGGCCTCCTGTTTCATACTCGTAGGCACCAGTCTAACTCAGGGGTCGGCAACCTGTGGCTCGTTCGATAAAAAAAATTTGCATTGGGTTCAGTCTACCTTCCGATTGGTCCCATTTTTTTTTTCATAGGTATTAGATTTTTTGTTAGGTTTGTTTAGGCCTAACTTCTTTGTTTATGAACCGATTTCGATGATTCTTTTTTTATTCGAAAGGGGGTATCTTAGGGATGGTGTCATATTAATTTGGTCAAGTTCTGATGATATGATCACTATTAATAACATCACTAAAAAGAGAAAAATAAAAATAATTTTTAAGAAAAAAATAAAACCGACTTCAAAAAATTAAATGCAACAAATAAAATACACTGAAAGGTATAAAATAATTATTATCTTATTTAGTTACAACTAAACGACGAAATATTAACATGAAATTACTTTTTGAAGTCGGTGCCTAACATATACTTTTTATGAATCGCTCGATGGATCTTACTTAGTACGTTTTGGTATGCTCGCTTATAGGTATAGTTTGTTTGGTACCGACTTCAAAAAGTAATTTCGTGTTAATATTTCGTCGTTTAGTTGTAACTAAATAAGATAATAATTATTTTATACCTTTCAGTGTATTTTATTTGTTGCATTTAATTTTTTGAAGTCAGTTTTATTTTTTTCTTAAAAATTATATTTTCAAAACTCATAAAAAAATATTATACTGCAAAAAAAATATACTGCAAGTAAAATAAGAAGCCAACTAACAAATAAAAATCTAGAGGCGTGCTTGAAACTGAAAATAACAAGTTATGAGGCAGATTTAACCAAACTTTTCAAAGGCATGCAAGGCCAATGCTCCCATTGATATAACTATTATTCAATAATTATAGTTAAATTATTTGATTACTAATTTTATTATTCTAGCAGAGCTAGCTAAAATACTTTAATATGTTTTGTGCGAAACATTTGTATGTTTTTATATGAATAAAAGCTATTTATTTTAAATCAAAAATCAAATTTATATACCTAATCCTAATCAGATATCATAATATTGAAACAAAAATGTTAGTGGCTCTTTAAAAACTGGGAAATTTTGTAAATTGTAACTTTTGGCTCTTCCGTCTCAAAGGGTTGCCTACCACTGGTCTAACTTGATCCCCATATATAATTAATTATAAGAATTGAAGGAGACAATAAAAGAGTGTGTCTTCTCCTGGAATTATAAATTTTATTTATAACGAAACTATAGTCTCGTTATAAATAAGATTTATAATTTCAGCAGAAGATACACTCTTTTATTGTCTCCTTCAATATATAAAAATTCTGCTACCCTCGGCACAAAAATTTTCAATTTAATTATAAGAATCTTATTTTTTTGCATATTTGTGTGATTTTCTATTTTCTGGAAACCCAGCTGTTCTGAGATCCAATTGAATGATAAATATGTTGCTTCTTAATGAATATGTTGCAAAAAATTTGAGTATTAGTGGGTGGAATAAAATTATTATTTCGAAGAGCATTAGTGAGCTAGATGATATAAATTTTTAAATTATTATGTATGCTTTGGTTTATAAATATATCATAGAATTTTACTATATTTATAAAAAACATTTTTTAATATTAATGACATTATTATATTCATTACTCACTTCAGAATTTCTTAGAGAATTATTTTCTATGTATAGATAAAAACAATTCGTTCAAACCATAGTTGACCACTTCCTACCACTTTAATTCTTATCTGACCTAATTCATCGGGTTTGCCTCAAAACTGGGGCGTCGTAATAGTTTTAGTAGAAAACTCACACTATTCTACATTATAGTTTAGATACAATCGTGGTTGGTGCTGCTTACAACGCCTTTTCACTTTAACCGAGAGGTGAATCGCGATTGAAATTAGGTGTACACGTCTTTGGAATTATGCGGAATTATTTTGGAATTCATTAGATAATGCCCCTTCGTCTATTGTCTTCTACTTGGAAATTAGAGTGGAAGTGGACATAGGTGTACACGATATTAGGTCGCGGTTCACCCCTCGACTTTAACTAATATAGAATTAAAGAATAAATGAAATATTGGAAATCCCCATTTTAAATTTCAATAGAATCTTGAATTATTGAATTTATGTGATAATCTGATAATTATGGACTTAGTTAGGGGGGAGGGGGGCTAGTAGGCCAGGCCCGCCTACAAATCTCATTGCCCCTAGAAAAATTGAAGCTCCATTATTACGAGGCATCATTTATGTATTTCTCATCAAATTTGTCAATTATACTAAAAAGTTAGTTGACCTCTAATCGGATTACCGAAATTGAAACATTGTGCTGGCTAACCAGCTGCCCTGCTGCCCCCCCCCCCCCTGCCTCCCCTCCTAGGAAAACTCCCTAACTACGCGGATGACTTTTAAATGTAGTTATAAAAGGTAAAATTTCACAAAAATACACCTTTATGGTCTTAATAGCTCAAAAAACATTGGTCTGTCAGTCTCTTACAAAAAATAGTGAATCCATGAAAATGAAATTTTAAATTTAAGTTAGTTTATTTCTAGATCTTTCACACCATGGTAGTGATTTGAAAATTTATAAAGATTCAATTGCACTTATTCATTTTGGGTCCCGTTCCTCTTTAATTAATTTGATACCTGGTCCATCTGGCAACGAGTGAGGATTTAAGTTCAGATGTTCAGCTAAAGAATTTTCTTTTTCTCATTTTTAAAATCTCGAAAATGTTCGGAAAATCAAATTTTTAAATTTCTCTCGGTTTTCTCCACATAAATGGCATCACAATCACCGCATTTTAAGCTGTATACTCCTTTCTTGTCTATATATGATAATTTATCCTTTTTTATTAGAGCTGAGTACTCTTTCTACTAATGTCACAGGTTTTTTTTAATATTTTTTATGAAACCTGATATTTTTAATTTTTGTTTTAGCGTTTCGGAAAATTGCCTATAATATGGTAGAACTAATTTCGGTTTATTTTTATGAATAGATAGAGTTCAGGGCTACATTTTTAATTTTTTAGCTAATAGTTGGTTTTTGAGCTTTCTTTCATAACCATCTTTTATTGCGATTTCTTTAATTATATTTAGTTCTTTCGAATATGATTTTTCTTACAGAGGGGTATACTCATTAATCTATCTATTATCAAATGAAAGGCAGCATGTTTGTGGGACATTGGTATCAAGCAGAGGACAGCCTCTTTGATTCTTATTATGATATAAAATAATTTGTTAATTGTTTAATTTAAGATATTATTAATTTACTTTTATATTTATGGAACAAATAACCAAATATTTTATAATTTTTAATTTCAAAAAATTCTTGAATTTTGTGTCATGTTCACTGTTCGCGTTAGGTAAAAACCGGTAAAACGTTATTTCATATTCTCTTCATTATATGTATTTTCAATATTTTCTTGTTAATTGTTGTATATAATCATTTATAATTTTACTCAAAGCTGATGATTGTGCTGAGAACACTCAGGTCCTGGGGGCTGTTATCAGGGATGCGAGGTGTCAGGTTAAAGAGCTACACGTCGCGTCCCTGGACATATCGAAGGCATTTGACACGATTAAACATCAGCCTCTTATGGATATCCTGGGTGATCTCTTGGACCCCTCTCTCTTCTCTGTGGTCAGGTCGATGTATATAGGAGGAACAACATCTATCCTCCATGAGGGCTCACGTACTGATCTCTTCAAGATCGGCCGAGGTGTGAGGAAGGGGGGCCCTCTCTCTCCCTTTCTTTTCAACTTGGCGGCAAAACACATACTAGATCAGTTGTCCCCGGACATCGGCTATGACCTCGGGGGTGTACGCGCCTTTCCTTTGCTGACGACGTCGTTCTTGTAGCGGCGTCTTCTCGCGGAGTGGGGTTCCAGCTTCGCGTCTTCGAGTTGGCTGCTGCTGCACTGGGGATGCGGATTAATGGCGCCAAGTCCGTTGTGCTCTCGCTGGTGCCTGCGGGGGGCAGGAGAACCCATGTTAGTACAGACACCGACTTCAGGGTGGATGGTGGACGCCTTACCCCTTTGGGTGGGTGACTCCTTTCCCTACCTTGGAGTCCGCCTGGACAGCTCGGGTATTGTCACCCTGGGGTGGTCGGTGGAGCCACTTCTGGAGAGGGTGAGGGGGCCCCTCTTAAGGCCTCGCAAAAGCTGGAGATTGTGCGCCTTCATATCATCCCATCGGCTATTCACCCCCTTGTGTTGGGGGGGAGTACATTCGACCAACTGACAACGGCCGACAAAAAGGTTCGATCATTTGTCAGATCGATCCTTAAACTCCCCCGCGACACGCCAGAAGCATACTTCCAAGCCAAAATACGGGATGGCGGACTCGGACTGCCATCCCTGGGGAGCATGATCCCACTTTTGGTGCATGCCCGACTCAGTAGAATGAGGCAATCCGACTACCCGGCGGCCAGAGCGGCCGCTGAGTCGGTCACATGCATTCGGAAGTTAGATTGGGCCGAACGGGTCTTGCGTAAGTTCGGCGGCGTGGAGAGTGTTGCGGCTTACTGGCGCGAGAACCTATACGGTAGCGTCGATGGCCGGGATTTGGAGATGTGCGCGGGAGCAAAGAACTCTTATAATTGGATGCTGCGCCCAGGAGTAATTAAAAACAATACTTCTATAGAATTTTGTAGGCTGAGATCGGGGTCCCTTACTTCAGCCGTAAGAACCAGCAGGGGAAGACGGCCGGAGGGGCCCCCGATGTGCCGGGCTGGGTGCTGACGAACTGAGACAACGGCGCACATCATCCAATGTTGTGATAGGACCGCGGATGGGCGGGTTAAGAGGCATGACGCGGTGGTACGATGTCTGGCCGATGATTTAATCAAAAAGGGAATGCGTGTCGAGCTGGAGTACTGTACTCCAGCTCGGCAGGCAATAAAAAGCCAGACATCGTGGCAAAGGATGCGTCTGGGGTGGTGTGGGTTTTGGACGTCCAGATCGTCTCCGCGCTTGCAGGACTGGGTTTTGCCCACCGAAACAAAATAGAAAAATATAGGGGCAACTCCAGTCTGGTGGACAATATTGCGGAGCGATTTGGCGTCGGGGAGGGCTCGGTCAGGGTCGAGGCCATCACACTCTCGTGGAAGGGAGTGTGGTGGCATAAAGCGGTGGGGCCCCTCATCGCCCTGGGTATATCGCAAAAAACAATAAACAATTTGACATATAGGGCGATGAGGGGATCTCTCCTTAATTTTTACACTTTCAGCAGAACATATAGAGCGGGTGACGTATGATTATAAAGTGTAAATACAAAAAAAAGTGAAATGTGAGTCAGGATTAATCCTGGCTCTCTCATCCACCCGCTCTGAATTTATTTGTTCTGAAGCTGAAAGTGTGAAGTTTGTGTAATGAATTTTATCTTTGTAAGAGGCGGCCCGCTCCTCGGAGGCCCAATAAACAAAATAGTTCTTACACAAATGCAAAAATTCAAGAAGTCTTCGAAACTTGGAACATAAGTCATTAAAAAGCATAATAAACACACTGTTAAAATTTGAAGACGATTGACAACACCAAACATGAAATAATGGCAATTAAAAATGAATTTTATTTTATGGTAGATTGGGAAAGGGTGGGAAAATGGTCATTATTTTATTTTTTTTCATTGAAGGACTTTCACCATCTTGATGAAAAACTAATATTTGTTAGAATAATATATTCGAACTAACTTAAAAAAAAATTAAAATTATTTACCACGTAGTTTTGATAAAAAATAAAAAAAAACATATTTGGGCGATTATTTTTACTGGAGAGGATAAAATATCAATGGCTTTGAAACGAGCCATTCATAAATAGAATATAATAGCGTAAAAGTCATTAAAAAGCATAATAAACACACTGTTAAAATTTCACAGTCTTGGGCTATTAGAGAGCTAGATGTGCCGGTCAATATCATAAAAATGTAAATATAAATCAATGTTAAAAAAACATAACCTAAAATTTTAACACCGTTCATATTTATAGAGTGGTTACGAGGCTAAAACTTTTTGTGTGGATTGTCGCGAAAGAACGGAAGAGAGGAGGTTCTCCTTAAGTGAATTTAATTTTGTTAGTGTGTTATTGGAAAGATCATTATTTAAGTGAAAAATAAATAAATGATAATAATAGAAGTATTTACACTATTCAATATATGTATATAAATTTTAGGTGGTTATTTTTAATCTTATATTCCCACAATCACAGACAAAAACCCGGTAATACAACAACATGCCTAAGATGGCAATTTCTGTTACACCGACCCTGTTGAAGGGTTTTATAAGAGAAGGGGACAAAAAATGAGGGTAGTAGCGCCTTCCAAGGAGACATCTCAGGTTCGAGCTCTGAGACATTTTCTTTCATGGTTTTCCTGAACCTCTGACAAATGTAGGTAGACGAGGTAAGAAGAGATAGGAGGCGTCTCCTTTCTCATTGTCCCTGTCCTTTGTGTACAAGTCAGTCTTGGGCTATTAGAGAGCTAGATGTGCCGGTCAATATCATAAAAATGTAAATATAAATCAAACCTTGTGAGAAGTAAGTCATTGATGCAGCTAAAATTTGCATTTGTTTGAAGAACTTCATTCATTCGCTGTTGCAAAAATCGAAGGCTTTCATCAAGAAGAGGTTCCATTTGTAAGAAAGATGCCGATATCATAATTGGTATCACATTGCAACTGTCTAAAATAAAATAAAAAAATAATAGTGTTTAATTTATTTACACAAATAAATTCATTTAGATACATACCAATCTTTGGGTCATCTGAAGTGATATCTTTTTTTATCCATCGCATGAGCCATTCAAAAATAGTAACATCACAATGTACAGATATATCCATGTCTTCAAGTCTTTGTCCTGATCAGAAAAACAAATAAATAATATAGTATATTGTTCATCAATTCGAAATAATTAAAAGCCATAATCCTATTAGAACCAATTTTATTATATAAAACCAATTAAATGTTATAGATAATTTTGCTTATAAATCAGAAGGGCTGTCGTCACTTCGAAAATCCAAATCATAGGTAAAATTATATTGGCGATCCTTCAAGACAAACCTATTTGACATATAATAATTAGCCACAAAATTTCAGCCAAAGGCATTGGCGTAGTTAGGGAGTTTTTCTAAGGGGGCAGCTGGCCAGCGGAGGTTTCAATTTAGGTAATCCGATTAGAGATCAACTAACTTTCAATAGAATTGATAAATTTTGGAAGTAACGAAATGATTTAATCAGAAATACATAAGTGATGCCTCATAATGTCATAATAATGGAGTTTCTATTTTCCTAGGGAAGGCAATCAGTTTTGTAGGGGGGAAGTGCCCCCTTTGCCCCCCGCTAACTAAGCCCATGACCAGGGTTGTTAAAAAACCATATTTTTAGATTTTGACCAGGGATTTGGTCAAAAGAGGTTAAAACCGTCCAAAATTGGTTTTAAACACAATTTTTTTTAGTATTTGACTATATATTATATATTTTATATGTTCCTTTCATTTTATACTTTTATTCAGTCATAGAATATAGAATAATAATAGTTATCTTAATATATATAAAAGAGAAGGTGATGTTTCATCATTCATTCATCTATTAACGCACAGCCTAAGCCGCTTGATCTAGAAAGATGAAATTTGGACTGTATATTCTTTCAACGATTTATAGGTGTAGTAAGAAGGGATTTTTTGAAATTCGAACCCTAAAGGGGGGAAAGGGCCACAAAATTTGTTTTCAGAGTTTTTCAAGATCTCTTAAACCAGAAATGGTATCGATATGAGTTTAGTTTAGGAAGGTGAAGCATTGAAATACAAAAAAAAACATATTTGAGTATTTTGCTCTATTTGTTTCCGAAAGGAAGATATAGTCATTTTGGGGTAATTTTTTTTTTAATCTTTAAACGTCTCTATCTCCGTAAATAATGGTCTGCGAACCTAAAAACAATCTAATTTAAAAGATTTTAAAAAAATTTCTGAAAGTTTTTGTCTTTAAAATCTTTGAACGTCTCTATCTCCGTAAATAATGGTCTGAGAGCCTTAAAACAATCGAATTTATAAGATTTTCAAAAAAATTCTGAAATTGTTTATCTTTAAAATCTTTAAGCGTCTCTATCTCGGTAAATAATGGTCTGAGAGCCTTAAAACAATTGAATTTATAAAAAATTTTAAAAATTTCTGAAATTTTTTTTCTTGTCTAAAGTTTGACGATGCAGCTAAATTTAAAATAAAAAGTGACCTTTGGTTATAGAATAGTTGATAAAAAAAAATTAACGTACGTTTGAGATGAAGACCAAAATGAGAAAAAGTCTAACGAACGAACTCGGCGATGACAAACCACCTCATCGGCAAAGCCTTCGCATCATTTCACTCTTCCATTTTTGCGTAAAACTTTCCAGAGTCCGCTGACTGAGAACAATTGCCTTCTCTCCTCGACAGGCGTAACTCGCTGTGGCGAGATCGCGTGGGATATATATTCTCATTGCCTTAAACTCGCAAATTCTCGGTGCCTATTAGCTCAGTAAATAGAGGATCCAAAAAGTGGTTCAGCTTATTAATTGTTGGAAAATATTTTTTTCTAGGATCGTTTGGTATGGTGTGGGTATGCCAAATCTAGGTTTGCAACCTCGAAAATGTGGGGGACAACTTTTGGGGGCCGAAAAACCTCGACATTTTCGGACTTTTTCCAGTTTTTCCGCTTATAACTCGAAAACGGTCCATATTTTGTAAATAACAATCCTATAGTAAATTAAAGAGGACTAAATTTTTCGTCGATTAAAAAAAAGAAATCCAAAATTGATTTAGTAGTTCAATTTTTAATGGGGATCCAAAAAACAGCCCCCGGATCACTTTTGAATACCTATCCCAAAGCTCGCACTTTTTTCGATTTTCTAACAATTAGAGTAAGAAAAATTTTTCATTTTTTTGAAATTGGATATCAATGGAGATGCAGTAATGAATATTAGATAAGATTTTTGACAGAAATTTAATAGCTCAGGTAGGTTTGCTCGTAAATCGTCAATGTCCGGAATAGCTTTTTGAAACTTGGATTCGATTCCCGAGGAGACGACATGTAAGCAAAATTATTGAATCAACTGAGAATAAACCAAGGACAATCCCTTTAGTTTTTATTTTACAAGCAAATGTATCTAAATAAATTAGAGAATAGAAATATAATCAATTTTTAACATCTTCAATGAGACTCTTATATACCAAAATGTTTAAAAAAATCTTAAGTGTAAATTTAAAATTAAATGAATATCGTCACTTTCAACCTAGGTACTTACCTGTTGTTACTTCAGCAAAATAACCCATTTTGGACACAAGCAATCGTTGGGAACAAGTGAAATTTTTTTTTACATTTTTTACTTCGTCGCAAACATGAATTTCAACATCCACACTAAAAATATTAATTTAAATTATAGAAAAAATTATATTACAACATTTTGTGTTAAAAATTAAAATTTAAAAAGAAAATTGTCATTATTATATTAATTATTTTGAATTTTTTTCTTCTTGTTGAAACTATTCGTCGCTTGAAAAGACTAATAGGTACCTTTGGATTTTAAAAATTAGAAATATTGAAAAATAAATACAATGAAGGGAAACAGGAAACTGCTCCAATGAACAATTTTTTGAGTTATTGGATCGAATAAAAAAATAAATAAATAAAAATATTAGTTTCAAAGTAGAAGATAAAACACTAAACATAATTATGTAGGTATATATGTATTATTGATCTCAAGTGAAATGAGATATAGACAAAAAATAACATTTTTTAATAGATAATAAGTAAAAATATTTTTCTAGGTGGGTTTCCCAAATAAAACAAATATATGTTTTGAGTTTTTATCTCGATATATATTTCAGGTTTATGAGCCTATCACATGTTTTTTCTTTTTTAACTCCTGATAATGGGCTCATAACCCGAAATATATATCGAGATAAAAACTCAAAACATATATTTGTTTTATTTGTGAAACCCACCTAGAAAAATATATTTTTACTTATTATCTATTAAAATGTTTCACCTAGAACCGACACCAAATCCTTTAAAGATTATAAATATTTTTTAAATTCATTTTACAATATAATAAGTGATTAAATATGTTTTTTTAACGATAGTGATGCGAGGAATTAATTATTTAAGGAGCCCTTAAAGGCAAGAAGACTCCTGTATAGTTTAAAGAAGCAGAAGAGGAAATTTTAGGGGCTGGGCGGAGTCGAAGGTACCTGTGGATTCAGTTTTTGAATGGGTCATCGGAAGGTAAAAGCAAGTGATTCTCTAGAAGTAATAGGGACAAACAAATAGGCAATTGCTATATTTCGATTCATATCTAATGTGACAGCAAAGGGATGTTATTGAGAGAGTTCAAAAATGAATGTTTCTTACAAATGAGGCTTAAGAGGGATTATTGACTTATACTTGTCATAACAAACACAATATTATGATGGCATTTATATTTAATTTTTTTTCCCCCAAAAGAAAAGTAAATTTCATGATAAACTTACTCTGGGGAAGATGAACGTTTTTTAAATACTTTGATCTCGTTTGAAATTTTTTCCTCTGAACTTGTTCTCTCGATTTTTTCTTCAATTTTTTGACGATCCTTTATTTAAAAAAAAAAAAAAAATAAATAAAATATTACTAAATTATAACCATATTGTTATACTACTATAATATATCTAATGAAAACACAAATCATTATAGTATAGGATAGGTGTTGAAAATAGTTGGCATTACCGATAAATTAAAAGAATTTAGCTAGTATAATTTTTTGAACACAATACTAGATTGAATCCAAAAAATGTTTAACTTTCAAAATAAATCAACCATTTATTAAAACGAAAAAATGATTAGAAATGAACAAAAACACGATTTAAAATATTTTATGAATCATTGAAAAACAAAATTAAAATTAAAGTAATTATTACACTATTTACATATATTAAGTGGACTATACTACTAAATAATCACCAGGTTTACTTAGATAGACTTAATGCTTAAATCTTAATCGATAGCGGTGATCCTATCAGGTAACAAGAACTGTAATAAGCCCTATCCTATGATCATTAGGTTACCGTTGAATAGGAATATAACAGAATGAATTTTTACTGTGTAATGAAATGGAAGTAATTAGTATAGTAATAATTTAATGATAAACATTAAAGAAACTAATAATTTCTCAATTTCTATAGTTCATTCAAAAATAAGAAAAGAGTCTTCCCTATCCTACATCCGGACTGTCTCCATTCAATTGTTTTATACAAGTTTTTTAAATTCTTAAATTGAAAATTTAATTTGTTATAATGAAGCAAGGAAAAGTATTGTGGATGCTCACACCAGCTTATTACGAAAAACGATATCCATACAGAGCACTAAAAAAAGAGGTCATCTACGCCACTGTAGTAATTCAGGAATTATACTTCTAATATAAAAATATTAAGATAAAGACATAATAAATATTAGCTATAGTAGATATGCATGATTAAGAGATTTGTTTATTTACTTTGGAAGATATTTTATATATTCGATGAGGAGAAACTATCTTTCTTGAGATATTGCTCGATTTATTAACAAGACTCTGGTCTGATGTAGATTGAGCTCGTTTCGCTAGAGCCGGTACGATACAGGGCAGAGCAGCGTCCATTATCCCTTCTTCCAAAAGCCTCGTGGTGAGACTGATAAGAGAGATTTAATTAATTAATTTTAGAGACTATTTGAAAAGATTTCTTATCAATGAGCTATACTTTGCCATACTTTTGCATATTGTTTATAAAATAGAACTAAATGGAAATCTTAATAAAAACAATCAAGTTACTCTGCATGAATGAGAATAATTATAATTATTTTAGAGTCGTTTTTGAAGGTGTTAGACCACGAAAGTGCCACGCTATAGTAAATCAAGAATAGCTCTCACAACTCGTGAAGAAAAGAGGAAGAAATTTTCAAGGGTTAGCTTAGAGTCAAAAGTAGCTATGATTCGCAGACAAAAAGGTGAGTTGTTGGAAATGTTTTGTTTTGTTTTATTGTTTTATATACAGTGAAGACAGATCATAGATAGTTTGCAGTAGATTACCAGTTTATTTAAGCATATATGTGTTATCAAAGTTAAGTGAAATAAGTATACGAGTGTGTATCAAGAATTATACAAATATCAACTGTTTTGTATAGCGTATATTAATTTGTGGATTCGGGTTGCAATATAAAGGAAAATTTGAATTACCTTCACGAGTTGTTTAGATTAAAGAGTCGAAAATGCTTTGAAATAGTTGTCACCCGTCATGTCGTTCTAGTTGAAATTCAGTTTCCTTATTTGTTTCTGTTTTGTCACTATTTTGTTTATTTTGTTTGTGTTGTCAAATCAAGAAACGAATCTTAACTAATCCATATGGGAAAATCCGTTCTTAGAATGTAATTTCAATAAATTATTTTTTTCTCTGTGAATGTCGAGAGAAAGATGGAGGCGAGAAGAGAATTCCAATATTTAGGAGTCACAAGAATAAATATGTTAGTGAATGCTTTTGTTTGTGTATCTAAGTTGACTGCGTCTATGTTTGAAAATAGAGTGTTTGCGTAAATAATCTTTAGGAAACATTATAGCATAAAAGACAAAATAGCTGCTAGATTATGGTCATATTTGACTAGTTAGACGTTGTTGCACACACATGGATCTACATAAGAATTGTTAATTGAGATGGCAGTCGAAGATATTCGTCATTTGACCAAAAGCAGACAAAACGACAGTTTTAAAGTCTCATTCTCATTAGATGAATCACATTTATTAAGTGTTTGATTAATAGACTTGAGAAGGGAGTGATTCACTCAATAGTTAAATTTTAAAATAATGTATAACTAAGCCGTAGTTACTTGTGCGAGTGTATTTTCTATTCCATCCTAACTGTATCAGTTTTGTCAAATGGTTTTGGATCTAGTGTGGATCTACAGATCCTAAGACAGTTATGTTATTCAACAGTTGTTTTGATGTTAATTCGCCATCTACTTAGCAGCTTTAATTAGTCGCTTTGTTTTGTCCGTGGTGTACTCTGTTCACTAAGGGTAATAATAAACAAAATTCGAGTTCTGGCTATCCCTAAGGAGTGTGCATCATTTTCAATTTGTCGACCATGAAAAAATGAAAGTATCGTGATACGCTGTAAATTAGTTAAAAAGTAGTCATTTGTTCGTTATTTGGTTATTTCTGAACAATTTGGTAAATTTGAGGAATGATAAACATACAGGTAGTTAAGTCTAAGTAACCGCGCAAGTAACTAAGTGTTGTTTTCATACACATTAATGTAATATTTTAAATTTAAAAATAAACTTTAAATGTTCAAAAAAGAAATTTGAATCTTTGATAAGGGAAGAAAAGAACATATATATAAAGACTAATATATATTATTTTTTACAAGCCTACTTTTCATTTTACAATAATCTTACCTTTTGGCTTCAGAAATTCCTTGATCCTCACCTCCACCCATCATATTAACAATTAAATTTTCATTTTGGGAACAACCTAATTTTAGATTTTCAGAAGATTCTTCTGAAAGCAAATCTTTAAAAAAATAATTACAATAAAAAATGTATATCAAATTTGTATTTAAATCTAATTAAATACGATGATGTGATGTGTGGACAAAAAAAATTACTTTTTAAATATTTTAATTAAAAATAGAGGAATTCACCTTTTTTAATAACAGTGTAGACAAGACTTCAATTATAATGATTTTGATTGCAACTTACATTTGAAAGATAATTTTAATTAATAAAAATCTAATAAAATTTCTTAAAAGGCAATTCACAACTAAAATTATGTTCACCCTATTTATCAAATATCTTTATACCATAGTCTATGTTTACACTTGACCATACCCATTTTTTATCATTACATTATGGTTGCGAATTGTAATGTTGCAAAAAAAGGTGGTGATTTTGCTTCTTTTTAATACGCTTTTATTAGCTTGACCTGTATGTACGAGGTTTGTTCAAAAGAAAAGGTGAAGTTTGAATTTTTTGAAAAGTATTTATTTATTCATCAATATCCATTTTGTCCCCTTCAAAGTAATCCCCCTCAGATATAATGCACTTATGCCAGCGCTTCTTCCAATCCTCGAAGCACTTCTGAAATGAGCTTTTCGATATGGTCATCAGCTCGTTCTTCGATTCTGAATTTATCTCATCAATTGTGGTAAAACGCTTTCCTTTCATTGATCTCTTCAGTTTTGGGAATAGGAAAAAGTCGCAGGGAGCCAAATCTGGTGAATAAGGTGGTTGAGGCATGGCTAGGGTGTTGTTTTTGGCCAAAAAATCACGAACAAGCATTGATGTGTGAGCTGGTGCATTATCGTGATGCAGAATCCATGATTTTTTTTCCACAATTCCCATCGTTTGAGCCGTATTGCTTCACGCAAACGTTGCATAACTTCCTTGTAGTATTACTTATTAATCGTACGACCTGTTGGCAAGAACTCATGATACACCACGCCATTGTAATCGAAGAAAACAGTGAGCAAAACCTTCATATTTGATCGAACTTGGCGTGCTTTTTTCGGTCTTGGCTCATCTGGCCGCTTCCACTGGGATGATTGGACCTTGGTTTCGACGTCATAACCACGTTTCGTCACCAGTTATGACCCTTTTGAGCAAACCTGGATCGTCGTTCACGTCATTCTACAACTCCTGAGCGATACTAATGCGACGTTGGTTTTGCTCAAAATTTAGCAATTTTGAAACAAACTTCGCTGCCACGCGTTTCATGCCCAAAACATTCGAGAAAATTGCATGGCATGAGCCGATTGATATGCTAACATCCTCTGCAACTTCCCTAATAGTGATTTGACGATTTTCCAAAACAATTTTTTTCACTGTTTCAATGTTTTCTTCACTTGTTGACGTGGTTGCAACTCCAGGACGCTCATCGTCATAAACATCTTCTCGGACTTCTGTAAAGCGCTTGTACCACTTATAAACACTTTTTTGAGACAAAGTGGGCTCGCCGAATGCCACAGTCAACATTTCAAGTGCCTTGGAGCACTTTATTCCATTTTTAACGCAAAATTTAATACATATTCTTTGATCCATTTTTTTCAAAAGTCAAAAATCGAAGAACACACACAAACCTGAGTAACCTTTTCAGTTGTCAACAACAAACTACTAATCTAAATGGGCTGATAATGCAAACATATGACTAACACATGTGTACCAACATAACAAAAAAAATTCGATAATCGAATGTACACAGCCCACGAAAATTCAAAATTCACCTTTTCTTTTGAACAAACCTCGTATGTATCAATGTGACGGAATCTTTCAAAGTAATTTTCACCACCTTCAAGGCGCGATTAAATTGAATATTTGCATACATATTAAGAACCGATGACAATAATTTTAAACAATCGAGCTGGAGAAAATTAACAGGGGGAGGAGGGCGAAATTTGGAAATTATAGTCCTCTTTGGTCCAAACTCAACCGAAATTTGTGTACATTATCTGTTGGCCCCCAGAATGGTAAAAATACAAAAATTAACAACAGTGGTGGGAAATTGGGAAAATATATTATACTAGACTCTTGTCAAATTTAATTTTAGTTTAGTGTGGAATTGTACCCATTTTAATTCTAAAAAGTAAAAAAAAAAAAATTACAGTTTAAAAAACTAAAAAACACGCTTTTGTGAGTAATGAATTAAAAAGTATAAAATAATGTACCTAAAAACATTTTTATGTCCAATAATTAAGTCAAAAAGCGTGGGGCGCTTCTTTGAGAAGCTGTAGATAGTTTTAATTAATTTCGACAAAGTGCCCCACGCTTTTTGACTTAGTTATTGGACATAATTTTCGAAATATCTCGAAAACGGCTAAGACTATTTTGATTGAAAAAAAAATAACTGAAATTATTGCTTTAAGGACTACAAATAAGTCTTAAATAATGAAGAATGAAAAATAAAAGATATTCATTATTTTGTGAAAATGTTTGAGTTCTAAAGTCTCTTAATTAATAAATTTTTGGTTAAATACCCACGAATAAGTATATCATAACGAAATGTCATTAGTTGTATTATATTGAGTTTAAGAGCACTCCTTTTTGGTTAAATTTGGAACATTGTTTATCCTGGAAGGCTTTTTGTAGACCTAAACACATTGATCGCTTAGTTTTTATCTAAATAGTTTTAATCGCTTTTGAAATATTTTGAAATACAAAAAAAAAAAAAAAAAAAAAAAAAACAGCAAAAACACTCATTTTTGCATGATTACATCACTAAAAAAATATATATATAGACATAAATGTGTGTTGAGGGAATGATAGTCATATGGATGGCCAGATCACACATTATTTTATTATTTTTTGGTATAATAAAGTATAATAAAAGGAGAAATATTCATATTTTTAAAATTATTAGGAAACTTTATTTAATCCTTTTTCTAATATACATAAGCAACGACTAGCACAAAAGATGGGTAAAATCGAGGGGTGAATCGCGATTGGAATTAGGTGTTCACGTCTTTGGAATTATGTGGAATTATTTTGAAATTCTTTAGATAATACCCCTTCATCTATTGTCTTCTACTTGGAAATGAAAGTGTAAGTGTAAGTAGGTGTACACGATATTAGGTCGCGGTTCACCCCTCTGGTAAAATGAAAAGGCAATCCTTATAACTTGAACATCGGTCAAATTTAAAAATTTAAAAAATGCAATCTTAGTTTTGTACTTTTTTATCGTAATTTTTCAAAAAGATTTTGATTAAATTATTTTTTATTGAAAACGGGGTTACAAGGCCTAAATTGGTTATAAAATAAAAAAACAAATAATATTTATATGGCGGCCTTAATTGTTTTTATAAAAATTTCAAGTGTTATTAATCAATCTCAAAAAAATATAATCTCAATATCAATATCAAAGTACAAATATGAAATTTCGTTTGAAAATTCTTAGTGTTTTGGAGATAGAGTGAACACAAAATTTCATCACATACACGTAAAAAACATCACTTTTGACTCTGAAACTGATATGTAAAAATCTTGATTTTTCTCTGAACAATTAAATGAAAATATTTTTTAAAAATCTCAAAAAAAAAAAAAATATTATAAAGGTTAATTAAAAATAAAACTTTAGTAATTGCGTAAAAAAGTCATGTATAATTCGATGGAGCCGGCTGCGCGCACGAAAACACATGACCCATGCGGCGTTACCTCGCTCTGAGGCGTTCCATTTAAGGCTTGAAGTGCAAGCGAGAGCGCGGAACGAGCGACAAAGTTTGAGGCGGGCTTTTTAAAAGCTACAGTTACAAAAATTTTAATGATGTTTCCAAATTTTAAATTTAAGATTTATGAACAATAATTTAATCACAGTTTATTCTTATAATAAATTATTCAAAATTATTACTTTTTTACAACAAATTACAATTAAATTTGCAAAAATAATTAAGTAACTAATTGAACAACAACTGTTATTCAGTTTACTTGCTGAAAGAAATAATGTCAATACAAAATTTATTATTATAAAATAATAAAATCAAAAATTAAATTTTAACAGTCGAGTAGAAATTTAAACATTAAATTTTATTCAAGTATTTTGTAAATTTAAAATGATTTTCTGAACGAAGAATTTTATGAAAAAAATTGTTGCTCAAAAAGTTTGCTTACTGACGATATAAGGATTCAGACAACGTCATAAGAAAATACTGATGGAATGGTATTTTCTTATGACGTTGTCACGTTCAACTATCGTCAGAACCGACTTTACAGACAACCGATTTTTTTCATAAAATTTTCTGTACAGAAAAATCATTTTAAATTTACAAAATACTTGAATAAAATTTATTGTTTAAATTTCTACTCGACTGTTAAAATTTAATTTTTGATTTTATTATTTTATAATAATATTTGGATTTAAGGGAAACTTAAAAATTGCATTTTTGCTTTTTTTGAACTAGTAGATACTAAATAATGTTATCAAAATCAAATAATTACCTTTTGATATACCAGAAGCCATTTTATCAAGAAGATTATTGTCATTTAGAAGATCCCAATCTATTTCTGAGCATTCTGATTCGCAATCAGTATCCACCTAGGATAAAAAAAATGTTTATTTATTTATTACTAATACAATTTAAGTCAATTCAAAAATGGTTATCAAGTAAATAAGAAGATTATACTACATGTATTAGAGGAGCAATTCATTGTATGGATGTGAAACCTTGACGATTGGTGAGGCAGAGAAAGGGATAATGGAGGTCTTTGAAATGTCGTGTTAAAGGAAAATGTTGAATATTAAATGGATAAATTGATAGAAATACAAATGATGAAGTTCTCTATAGAATTAGAGAAACGAGAGCTTTGTGGAAGAATCTGATGAAGAGATGATGAGTTAGTTCTCGGCTTGAAGTGAATAAACAAATACATTAGAGTTAGAGCAGTGGTTTAATTTAAGATAGATTTTACAAAAAAAAAAATATGTACAATATATAAAATATATTTTTTTTTTAAGAGCAACTTTTGGGGCCGTCCATAAATTATATCACATAGTAGGGGGGGTCATCTCAGATTTGTGACAAAATGTGACAGGGGGGACCGTGGATCTTAAAAGTTGTGATGTCACAAAAGTCAAATAGAAAAATTATAAAAATTAAACTTAAAATATATTAAATCTCTTTAACTTATCAGTTTAATTTATAAAAAAAAATTCTACAATTATTAAATTATTGATTGTAGGGTATCAAAGAGATAGTGTGACGTAACAACACAGGGGGGCTCAAAGAAAATGTTACAGAATGTGATACAGAGGAAGAGGGGGGTCTAAAAATCTTGAAATTCTTGTGACGTAATTTATGTATGACTACTTTTTAGAGATAATGTATTATTATAATAAATTTTGGTAATATAAATCAAGCTTTCGACAGCTTCTGTCTGTAAAAACTAAATAAAATACATGCACCAATAGACTGGGACATTAGAATTAGAATTTCTAGACCTAGAGGGCGACATGACTTTGGGCACAAAATATTTTAGTTGCAAAAGGTTCCATTATAAATAAGATCGCTTTATTTATTTTGATGATGATTTTTTTTTTAATGAGAATTTTGAGCCTCCGAGGAGTCGTGAGCTATAGTTTGCGCACTTCTGAGTTAGACTATGTTTAAGTTAACACATGGGGATTGCTTAGGGATAATTTATAGGGTGAAGTAGGGTAGAGAAGTCCGAGATTAGAATATTTTCCCCAAAAAAATTAAAGATATTCGGTGTGGGACTTTTAGAGAAGAGAAAGAGTTGACCAATTGTATTGTATACCCTATGGTGATGTTTATTACTGGCTCCTCATTTAGATATAAATCAAAAAGGTCTTTAAATCTATTCCTTAGTACCTCAACTCTGCAGACAGTTTAATTTCATTTAAATTAATACCTGTCTTTAGAATTAAAATCAATGAAGGAATTAGAGAAAAGATATAATAAAATAGACAGTGTAGGTAAAATAAATAAAGCACTCTAAAAAAAAAAAATTATAATCAAAATATTATATACTAAAATTAGAGGGGGTTCTTAAAGAAATGAAGATTAGGAATAAATTACCTTGTATGCTTCTTTGATGATATCAAGTAAATTCTGCATAGACTTATCATTATCGTCTTCAGAAGCTGGATTGTCAAATCCAACACAGTTTATATTATAATCTTGATTTGTGAAACATCGAGCCTGAGCCATATTGGCTATCAAAGGATTTCTCATTTGATTTTAACTCGTTTCAACAAATATCACCGATTTGATAGTTTAAAAAAAAAAATATTAAATGCTTTTTCAAACAAGCTAAGTAATAGTAGTGCATTCAAGGTGTTCTAAAAAATCAATATATCATAATTTTATTATTGGAAATTAAGAAATAAAATGAAAAATTAAAGGACTTATGAATAAACAAACTGCCTGGCAACGCTTTCGTCAAATGATTCTAGAATTATTGATTAATTTCCCTAGCTATTTAAACAGAGATAGATATTTCTGATCATTTATTAATAAATATATAGTAAAAAAAGAATTTTTTTTAGCACTTACTTTACACAAAGAAATACACGTCAAAAATTTATTCAATAATTCGAATCGCCGTCTTTTAGCCAAATTAGCCAAAAAATAAATAAACAATGAACTTGTTATTATGTATGTAAATATAGTGTGAATCTCTCCAATAATTTAAATCACTCTCTAAACTTATAATTAAAATAAAATGAAAATGTATTTAAAATGAGAATTGAAATGGATACGCGCTTGTTTTGATGTCCTCTGAATACTATATATCAGTTTAGTCTAGCTACTTTGGGCATGGGCGTAGTTAGGAGAGGGGCAAGGGGGACAGTGCCCCCCCCCCTTACAAAACTCATTGCACCTCCCCTACAAAAATCAAAACTCTATTATTACGATGAGGCATCACTTATATATTTCTCATTAAATGATTTGGTTACTTCCAAAATTTGTCAATTATACTAAAAAGTTAGTTGATCTCGAATCGGATTACCGAAATTGAAACCTTGTGGGGACTAATCAGCTGGCCGGGTGCCCCCCCCCCCCCCTAGGAAAACTCTAACTACGCCAATGACTTTGGGTTGGACTCGAATATGAAAAATGTCATTTGATATAAATTTACGTTACTACCTATATCGAATATAATAGAGTATTATAATTGTGCAGGAAAAAAATATTGTTTTTTTGAGTCGTGCAGGTGCCCCCCGTAACAATATTATACCTACAGTATTTCATTCTCAGCAGAATTTAGTACGATTTTCCCCACCCCTCTTCCTCGAAACTAATATGAGCCCCCCCCCCCCCCTAGGTCAAATGCTGTCCACGCCCTTCCTTTATATATTCATTTAGTAATAAATACAATACCAAACTCAAAAAATATACAAAAATAGGCTACCATGTTGCCATTGATATTTATTTAATTAATTTCACTTAATTACTCAATTGATAATTTTTTGGAAGTTAATTATTTTTATTCAAATTTTGTAGAGATTATGAATGCCATTAGCCTTGGGAGCAGTGTTACCTCTAATTTTTTGTGACCTGTGTACGCACTTTTTTAAGTGTGTGCAGTTTTTGCCAAATTAAAAAATTTTGTGGGTTTGTTGGGTTTCGGGAATTTATATATAGGTTTTGACTGAAGAAAAAAGTTACCGAGCATCACTCGGTGGCCAGATACTGAAACAAGATTGAACAAGATTTAATTTCCAACAGAAATGTTAATATGAGTGAAAAATGTATAAACTCAATAGTTTACGAGTTAAAAGATATTCCAATAGTGTAGCATGAATGGACTTATGAATCAACAAATAATGTTTCTCATGGCGAGCCATCCTCTCGATATAATAGACCAAAAGAATTATAAATGAGGAAGATCCTATCGATCCTATTTTATCGATTTCATTTATCTGGAAGTTCACTGTTTGTTGTTTGTTTATAAGAACTTTTTAAATATAACAAAATAGCATTTTGATTAAGAATTTTGAAGTTTAAAAGAAATATGAAATTATGAAAAAATCTAATTTCTTCTCTGCCGGGAGCGAATCAACTAAAATTGGTATTGGTTTTATTTATTTTTCTCATCACATATCTAATCAAATATTTTGAAATTTCATATATGTCTGTTTTGTCTTTTATCTTTTATGGAAAATATTTTTTATTAAAATATTTTCATTTTGAAGGATAGTTTATTTGAAGTCTCATTTCAAAAAACGCTAATAACTCGTTTAATATAATTTTTAAAAATATGAAATTAATAGATATTATAAAACAAATAATTATTAATAATTAGATTCAATTTTGAACGAAATTAATTAAGTACTTTTTGAGAAAATAGTCAAAAACCTGAACGGGCAAAGAAACGACGTTTGGAAATAATTTTTTAAAATCATCACCATGTCACAAGTCAACGTTTCATTTCATAGATATTTTTTAAAGCCACAAAATTTCTCAGCAAACGTCGTTTCTTGGCCGTTCAGATGGTTTTTGACTATTTTCTCAAAAAGTACTTTATTAATTTCGTTCAAAATTGAATATAATTATTAATAATTAATAATTTTATAATATCTATTAATTTCATATTTTTTAAAATTATTTCAAACGAGTTATTAGCGTTTTTTCATATTGGGCTGCAAATGAACTACCCTTTAAAATGCAAATATTGTAATAAAAAATATTTTTTATAAAAGATAAAAGAAAATAACACACAGATATGAAATTTCAATAGATTTTATTAAATGTATAATGAGAAAAAAATAAAACTTTTTAGCATTTCTAGTTGATTCGCCCACGGACCGAGGAATCTAGATATTTTCATTAAATTTCAATCAAATCACAAACTTCTTAATTGAAATGGTATTTTATTATATTATAAAGGTATTGCGAACCTACAGTAAGATAAAATTGACAAAATAAGACCGCTTTCTCTCTTATTTATAATTCTTTGGCCGCGGCCCTTAATAAGTGCCGCTCCAAGGTACTCACCCACAAATTTTCGGCCTTTAAAACGCCATATGTCCGAACTTTTCAGGGTCAGATGACGGGAGCCGTAGAAAGCATATCTATTCGTCAGGAAGACACCAGCACTACCTACTAGTATTGGATAAATAATGTTATTATTATATAAAAAAAAGGAATAAGACATGTTTATTTTAAAAAACGGCCGATAGCTACGAATTTAAAAATGGCAATCCTCACACGAAATTGCGAGTCAATGTCGCTGCTCTGAAAGCTGATCTTTTATATGCAAATATTCTAAATTTCTTTTCTTTAGGCGATGCATCAGCATAAGTTCTGTTGTCATTCTTTTCAGAACATACTAGTATCCAAGAGCCCAAAATATTCGCAGCTATTTTCAAAACATCACATTTTACAGGCTTATTATTTTTTTAGAGAGAAGAAAGTCAGCATAATATAATATAATTTTTTTCTTTTTAGAAATTTAATGGAAATTAGTTTTTTATGTTTGTGTCACTATTTTCTACTAGCTCTTATCTTTGATTAATTATTTATTAATACTTTTTGTAATTACAATTATTTAATTTGCAAAGTTCGGATCATGTTTTTCCGGTTCAAAATTTATATTCGAATTTTTACTCCATACATATTTAGTTCCCGTGACAATCAATACAATATGATGCAAAAATCACACACCGAAAATAGTGGTCAAGAATGTAAATTCTAAGCCTTTGGACCTAGCTGAACCAAATTTTGTACACTTAATCTGTGGTAACCTTGAATACTAGAAACGCAAAAGTCATCCACCCAAATTGGGGGGAAGGGTAAAAAATATCAAAAAGATTTTCAAACCCCGAAATTCGTTGATAATAATTGGTTAATTCACTTTCAAAAATATTAATTAACTTATTTTATGGAAATTTAATATTATATATCATTATATAGGTACAAAATAAAATAAAACTTCACATTTGGAACAAAATCAAGCTAAATCATTGGGCCACCCATTGTTTCTTTATGCTTAATCGTATTTGCAGTGCCTATGAGAGGGAGGACATAAAGGACAGCTGCCCGGGCCTAATTTTAGGAGTCTCTCACTGAATTTATTTTAAACATTAGATAACATGCGAAGCTTGTTTAAAATTTTATTTCGGAATTTAGATTTAATAGAACTACCAATTCATATATATGACCCAATCAAGTCTGGTGCCGAGTAATACAACTCACAGAGTATGAATATGTAATTATGCCCCATAGATGTGAAAATGACCAAATATTTACTAATTTTATAATTTATATAAACTAATTTCCACAATTTGAATGTTAAACCTATCTAATTTGCTGGTTTATTGTTTTTTTTTCAATGTTTTATGAGATAATCTATATATATATATATATATATATATATATATAATTAAGGTTTTGTCTGTACATTGCTCCAGATCCCGCCAAATTTTGGTTGCACACGTTTCAAGCAAAGTTATGAACGAAAAAATCCTCAACAAAATTCCCGACTCTCTCTCTGTGTGTATGTATGTGTGTTTGCGTGGTTTCCGTGAATAGTTCCTCACGATTCACATAAAAACGGCTTAAGGGATTAAAGGAAACCGTCCTATAGTAAATTAAAGAGGACAAAATTTCGAGTCGATTAAAAAAAAATTGGTCCAGTAGTAGAATTTTTATGGGATCCAAAAAACAGCCCCCCGGATCACTTGAATAGCCCTAAAACTCGCACTTTTTTCGATTTTTCCCATTTTGACCATGAAGGAGCACATTTTCGACATTGAGCACTCTATACATTTTTAAACTAGATTAAATTTACTACAATTTAAACAAAAAATCCATCTTAATTGGATAATGTAAACCGTGTAAAGGTAAACCGTGCCGCAACGGGGTTAAATTTTTTTATAAAAAAATCGTAGTTTTTCCTTCATAAAATGAAAACCACTCATCCTAGAAACTTAATTCTTATCTCATTCTCTAGGAAATTTTGTTGCCTTGAACGTCTATCTGGATCAGTTTTTTGTTAAAAATCTTAGATTTATAATTAATCAGCATTTTCCATGACAGAAAATGATCAATTTTTTCAAAAAATCCCTGTTTTTCCTTCATATAATAAAATGAAAGCCACTTATCCTAAAAACTTGATTTCTATCTCATTCTCTAGGAGATTTTGTTGACTTCAAAATCTGTTGCGCTCGATCCGCTATCTTGGAAAAATGTACACTTTTTCAGTTTTTTGCCTATATCTCGGTAACTAAAGCTGATACGAAAAAATTGTTCAAATAAAAATATAGCTTATTAAATTTCCTATAAAAAAAGCATATTAACATTTTTTTGTATCTCCAATACTTTAGCTCTAAAATGTCGTCGAATAGAGAAGAATTTTCTGAAGGTGTGACATAACGATGTCGATTTAAAGATCTCTCTCTACCAGAATCATTATACAGGCTGTTTCTAAATTGATGCGAAATATTTGAAGGGATGATTTTTCAGCAAAAATAAGGGGGGTCTTTCATATATTTTTTGTTCAAAATCACTCTTCCCCTCCAAGTTTTAACCCTCTAAGGTTAGGGTTGCGGCCGTAGGGGGTAACAATGCTAGATTTGGCTGAAATTTGGAGGGGAAGGGGTTTTGAAAAAAAAATTATATGAAAGATCCCCCTTAAAATATTTTGCATCAATTTAGAAACACCCGGTATAATCATCATACATCGTTATCACACCTTCAGAAAATTATTTACTATTCAACGACGGTTCACAGCTAAAGTATTGGAGATACAAAAAAATGTTAATGTGCTTTTATTAATAGGAAATTTAATAAACTATATTTTTTGTATCAGCTTTAGTTACCGAGATATATAGGCAAAAAACTGAAAAAGTGTACCTTTTTCTAAGATTGCTGCTCGAGCGCAATATATTTCGACGGGGACTTTTAGTATGTTCAATGGGAAGCCATAATAAGCATGGATACCAAAATTCAGATCTTTACCGATTAATGTTTTTATTTGTCGAAAATTGGTCTAATTTGACTGGACTATTAACCCATATCTTCACAACACCAAAATGTATTTTTCATTTTTTTTTACTTAATTATAAATTTGACAGTTATTTAAGGTCGGGTTGGGGGGGGGGGGGGGTTTCTGACCCCTAACACACCCCCCCCTCCGTGTGTACGCCACTGTGTACACTATACATATATAAACCAAATACAAATATAT